>CM043021.1:81392556-81905744 GCA_023690525.1 Holotrichia oblita | reverse complement strand
AAATACAGCAATTTCTGGATCTGCTTCCTCCTCGGCAAGTAGGTTCACTTGTTTTCACGCGTTAAAGCGCTGTGACCGTCTCAAACTTTTTCATAAATTTTCTGGACAATCATATAAATATTACCTAGCTCGATAACCGTTTGATGGATCTGCTTCCTCCTCGGCAAGTAGGTTCACCTTGTTAATCTAAACGAGAGGCCAAACACCCAGGAAGGCACATTAACGCGTTCGAGCGCTGTGACCGTTCAAACTTTCATAAATTTTCTGGACAACTTTTTCATCATATAAATATTACCTAGCTCGATAACCGTTTGATGGATCTGCTTCCTCCTCGGCAAGTAGGTTCACCTTGTTAATCTAAACGAGAGGCCAAACACCCAGGAAGGCACATTAACGCGTTCGAGCGCTGTGACCGTTCAAACTTTCATAAATTTTCTGGACAACTTTTTCATCATATAAATATTACCTAGCTCGATAACCGTTTGATGGATCTGCTTCCTCCTCGGCAAGTAGGTTCACCTTGTTAATCTAAACGAGAGGCCAAACACCCAGGAAGGCACATTAACGCGTTCGAGCGCTGTGACCGTTCAAACTTTCATAAATTTTCTGGACAACTTTTTCATCATATAAATATTACCTAGCTCGATAACCGTTTGATGGATCTGCTTCCTCCTCGGCAAGTAGGTTCACCTTGTTAATCTAAACGAGAGGCCAAACACCCAGGAAGGCACATTAACGCGTTCGAGCGCTGTGACCGTTCAAACTTTCATAAATTTTCTGGACAACTTTTTCATCATATAAATATTACCTAGCTCGATAACCGTTTGATGGATCTGCTTCCTCCTCGGCAAGTAGGTTCACCTTGTTAATCTAAACGAGAGGCCAAACACCCAGGAAGGCACATTAACGCGTTCGAGCGCTGTGACCGTTCAAACTTTCATAAATTTTCTGGACAACTTTTTCATCATATAAATATTACCTAGCTCGATAACCGTTTGATGGATCTGCTTCCTCCTCGGCAAGTAGGTTCACCTTGTTAATCTAAACGAGAGGCCAAACACCCAGGAAGGCACATTAACGCGTTCGAGCGCTGTGACCGTTCAAACTTTCATAAATTTTCTGGACAACTTTTTCATCATATAAATATTACCTAGCTCGATAACCGTTTGATGGATCTGCTTCCTCCTCGGCAAGTAGGTTCACCTTGTTAATCTAAACGAGAGGCCAAACATCCAGGAAGGCACATTAACGCGTTCGAGCGCTGTGACCGTTCAAACTTTCATAAATTTTCTGGACAACTTTTTCATCATATAAATATTACCTAGCTCGATAACCGTTTGATGGATCTGCTTCCTCCTCGGCAAGTAGGTTCACCTTGTTAATCTAAACGAGAGGCCAAACACCCAGGAAGGCACATTAACGCGTTCGAGCGCTGTGACCGTTCAAACTTTCATAAATTTTCTGGACAACTTTTTCATCATATAAATATTACCTAGCTCGATAACCGTTTGATGGATCTGCTTCCTCCTCGGCAAGTAGGTTCACCTTGTTAATCTAAACGAGAGGCCAAACACCCAGGAAGGCACATTAACGCGTTCGAGCGCTGTGACCGTTCAAACTTTCATAAATTTTCTGGACAACTTTTTCATCATATAAATATTACCTAGCTCGATAACCGTTTGATGGATCTGCTTCCTCCTCGGCAAGTAGGTTCACCTTGTTAATCTAAACGAGAGGCCAAACACCCAGGAAGGCACATTAACGCGTTCGAGCGCTGTGACCGTTCAAACTTTCATAAATTTTCTGGACAACTTTTTCATCATATAAATATTACCTAGCTCGATAACCGTTTGATGGATCTGCTTCCTCCTCGGCAAGTAGGTTCACCTTGTTAATCTAAACGAGAGGCCAAACACCAGGAAGGCACATTAACGCGTTCGAGCGCTGTGACCGTTCAAACTTTCATAAATTTTCTGGACAACTTTTTCATCATATAAATATTACCTAGCTCGATAACCGTTTGATGGATCTGCTTCCTCCTCGGCAAGTAGGTTCACCTTGTTAATCTAAACGAGAGGCCAAACATCCAGGAAGGCACATTAACGCGTTCGAGCGCTGTGTGACCGTTCAAACTTTCATAAATTTTCTGGACAACTTTTTCATCATATAAATATTACCTAGCTCGATAACCGTTTGATGGATCTGCTTCCTCCTCGGCAAGTAGGTTCACCTTGTTAATCTAAACGAGAGGCCAAACATCCAGGAAGGCACATTAACGCGTTCGAGCGCTGTGACCGTTCAAACTTTCATAAATTTTCTGGACAACTTTTTCATCATATAAATATTACCTAGCTCGATAACCGTTTGATGGATCTGCTTCCTCCTCGGCAAGTAGGTTCACCTTGTTAATCTAAACGAGAGGCCAAACATCCAGGAAAGCACATTAACGCGTTCGAGCGCTGTGACCGTTCAAACTTTCATAAATTTTCTGGACAACTTTTTCATCATATAAATATTACCTAGCTCGATAACCGTTTGATGGATCTGCTTCCTCCTCGGCAAGTAGGTTCACCTTGTTAATCTAAACGAGAGGCCAAACACCCAGGAAGGCACATTAACGCGTTCGAGCGCTGTGACCGTTCAAACTTTCATAAATTTTCTGGACAACTTTTTCATCATATAAATATTACCTAGCTCGATAACCGTTTGATGGATCTGCTTCCTCCTCGGCAAGTAGGTTCACCTTGTTAATCTAAACGAGAGGCCAAACACCCAGGAAAGCACATTAACGCGTTCGAGCGCTGTGACCGTTCAAACTTTCATAAATTTTCTGGACAACTTTTTCATCATATAAATATTACCTAGCTCGATAACCGTTTGATGGATCTGCTTCCTCCTCGGCAAGTAGGTTCACCTTGTTAATCTAAACGAGAGGCCAAACATCCAGGAAGGCACATTAACGCGTTCGAGCGCTGTGACCGTTCAAACTTTCATAAATTTTCTGGACAACTTTTTCATCATATAAATATTACCTAGCTCGATAACCGTTTGATGGATCTGCTTCCTCCTCGGCAAGTAGGTTCACCTTGTTAATCTAAACGAGAGGCCAAACATCCAGGAAGGCACATTAACGCGTTCGAGCGCTGTGACCGTTCAAACTTTCATAAATTTTCTGGACAACTTTTTCATCATATAAATATTACCTAGCTCGATAACCGTTTGATGGATCTGCTTCCTCCTCGGCAAGTAGGTTCACCTTGTTAATCTAAACGAGAGGCCAAACACCAGGAAGGCACATTAACGCGTTCGAGCGCTGTGACCGTTCAAACTTTCATAAATTTTCTGGACAACTTTTTCATCATATAAATATTACCTAGCTCGATAACCGTTTGATGGATCTGCTTCCTCCTCGGCAAGTAGGTTCACCTTGTTAATCTAAACGAGAGGCCAAACACCCAGGAAGGCACATTAACGCGTTCGAGCGCTGTGACCGTTCAAACTTTCATAAATTTTCTGGACAACTTTTTCATCATATAAATATTACCTAGCTCGATAACCGTTTGATGGATCTGCTTCCTCCTCGGCAAGTAGGTTCACCTTGTTAATCTAAACGAGAGGCCAAACATCCAGGAAGGCACATTAACGCGTTCGAGCGCTGTGACCGTTCAAACTTTCATAAATTTTCTGGACAACTTTTTCATCATATAAATATTACCTAGCTCGATAACCGTTTGATGGATCTGCTTCCTCCTCGGCAAGTAGGTTCACCTTGTTAATCTAAACGAGAGGCCAAACACCCAGGAAGGCACATTAACGCGTTCGAGCGCTGTGACCGTTCAAACTTTCATAAATTTTCTGGACAACTTTTTCATCATATAAATATTACCTAGCTCGATAACCGTTTGATGGATCTGCTTCCTCCTCGGCAAGTAGGTTCACCTTGTTAATCTAAACGAGAGGCCAAACACCCAGGAAGGCACATTAACGCGTTCGAGCGCTGTGACCGTTCAAACTTTCATAAATTTTCTGGACAACTTTTTCATCATATAAATATTACCTAGCTCGATAACCGTTTGATGGATCTGCTTCCTCCTCGGCAAGTAGGTTCACCTTGTTAATCTAAACGAGAGAGGCCAAACATCCAGGAAGGCACATTAACGCGTTCGAGCGCTGTGACCGTTCAAACTTTCATAAATTTTCTGGACAACTTTTTCATCATATAAATATTACCTAGCTCGATAACCGTTTGATGGATCTGCTTCCTCCTCGGCAAGTAGGTTCACCTTGTTAATCTAAACGAGAGGCCAAACACCCAGGAAGGCACATTAACGCGTTCGAGCGCTGTGACCGTTCAAACTTTCATAAATTTTCTGGACAACTTTTTCATCATATAAATATTACCTAGCTCGATAACCGTTTGATGGATCTGCTTCCTCCTCGGCAAGTAGGTTCACCTTGTTAATCTAAACGAGAGGGCCAAACACCCAGGAAGGCACATTAACGCGTTCGAGCGCTGTGACCGTTCAAACTTTCATAAATTTTCTGGACAACTTTTTCATCATATAAATATTACCTAGCTCGATAACCGTTTGATGGATCTGCTTCCTCCTCGGCAAGTAGGTTCACCTTGTTAATCTAAACGAGAGGCCAAACACCCAGGAAGGCACATTAACGCGTTCGAGCGCTGTGACCGTTCAAACTTTCATAAATTTTCTGGACAACTTTTTCATCATATAAATATTACCTAGCTCGATAACCGTTTGATGGATCTGCTTCCTCCTCGGCAAGTAGGTTCACCTTGTTAATCTAAACGAGAGGCCAAACACCCAGGAAGGCACATTAACGCGTTCGAGCGCTGTGACCGTTCAAACTTTCATAAATTTTCTGGACAACTTTTTCATCATATAAATATTACCTAGCTCGATAACCGTTTGATGGATCTGCTTCCTCCTCGGCAAGTAGGTTCACCTTGTTAATCTAAACGAGAGGCCAAACACCAGGAAGGCACATTAACGCGTTCGAGCGCTGTGACCGTTCAAACTTTCATAAATTTTCTGGACAACTTTTTCATCATATAAATATTACCTAGCTCGATAACCGTTTGATGGATCTGCTTCCTCCTCGGCAAGTAGGTTCACCTTGTTAATCTAAACGAGAGGCCAAACACCCAGGAAGGCACATTAACGCGTTCGAGCGCTGTGACCGTTCAAACTTTCATAAATTTTCTGGACAACTTTTTCATCATATAAATATTACCTAGCTCGATAACCGTTTGATGGATCTGCTTCCTCCTCGGCAAGTAGGTTCACCTTGTTAATCTAAACGAGAGGCCAAACACCAGGAAGGCACATTAACGCGTTCGAGCGCTGTGACCGTTCAAACTTTCATAAATTTTCTGGACAACTTTTTCATCATATAAATATTACCTAGCTCGATAACCGTTTGATGGATCTGCTTCCTCCTCGGCAAGTAGGTTCACCTTGTTAATCTAAACGAGAGGCCAAACACCCAGGAAGGCACATTAACGCGTTCGAGCGCTGTGACCGTTCAAACTTTCATAAATTTTCTGGACAACTTTTTCATCATATAAATATTACCTAGCTCGATAACCGTTTGATGGATCTGCTTCCTCCTCGGCAAGTAGGTTCACCTTGTTAATCTAAACGAGAGGCCAAACACCAGGAAGGCACATTAACGCGTTCGAGCGCTGTGACCGTTCAAACTTTCATAAATTTTCTGGACAACTTTTTCATCATATAAATATTACCTAGCTCGATAACCGTTTGATGGATCTGCTTCCTCCTCGGCAAGTAGGTTCACCTTGTTAATCTAAACGAGAGGCCAAACATCCAGGAAGGCACATTAACGCGTTCGAGCGCTGTGACCGTTCAAACTTTCATAAATTTTCTGGACAACTTTTTCATCATATAAATATTACCTAGCTCGATAACCGTTTGATGGATCTGCTTCCTCCTCGGCAAGTAGGTTCACCTTGTTAATCTAAACGAGAGGCCAAACATCCAGGAAGGCACATTAACGCGTTCGAGCGCTGTGACCGTTCAAACTTTCATAAATTTTCTGGACAACTTTTTCATCATATAAATATTACCTAGCTCGATAACCGTTTGATGGATCTGCTTCCTCCTCGGCAAGTAGGTTCACCTTGTTAATCTAAACGAGAGGCCAAACATCCCAGGAAGGCACATTAACGCGTTCGAGCGCTGTGACCGTTCAAACTTTCATAAATTTTCTGGACAACTTTTTCATCATATAAATATTACCTAGCTCGATAACCGTTTGATGGATCTGCTTCCTCCTCGGCAAGTAGGTTCACCTTGTTAATCTAAACGAGAGGCCAAACACCCAGGAAGGCACATTAACGCGTTCGAGCGCTGTGACCGTTCAAACTTTCATAAATTTTCTGGACAACTTTTTCATCATATAAATATTACCTAGCTCGATAACCGTTTGATGGATCTGCTTCCTCCTCGGCAAGTAGGTTCACCTTGTTAATCTAAACGAGAGGCCAAACATCCAGGAAGCACATTAACGCGTTCGAGCGCTGTGACCGTTCAAACTTTCATAAATTTTCTGGACAACTTTTTCATCATATAAATATTACCTAGCTCGATAACCGTTTGATGGATCTGCTTCCTCCTCGGCAAGTAGGTTCACCTTGTTAATCTAAACGAGAGGCCAAACACCCAGGAAGGCACATTAACGCGTTCGAGCGCTGTGACCGTTCAAACTTTCATAAATTTTCTGGACAACTTTTTCATCATATAAATATTACCTAGCTCGATAACCGTTTGATGGATCTGCTTCCTCCTCGGCAAGTAGGTTCACCTTGTTAATCTAAACGAGAGGCCAAACATCCAGGAAGCACATTAACGCGTTCGAGCGCTGTGACCGTTCAAACTTTCATAAATTTTCTGGACAACTTTTTCATCATATAAATATTACCTAGCTCGATAACCGTTTGATGGATCTGCTTCCTCCTCGGGTAGGTTCACCTTGTTAATCTAAACGAGAGGCCAAACATCCAGGAAGGCACATTAACGCGTTCGAGTACTGTGACCGCAGATCCATCAAACGGTTATCGAGCAACGTAATATTTATATGATGAAAAAGTTGTCCAGAAAATTTATGAAAGTTTGAACGGTCACAGCGCACGAACGCGCAATGTGCTTTCCTGATGTTTGGCCTCTATTTTATACTAACTAGGTGAACCTACTTGCCGAGGAGGAAGCAGATCCATCAAACGGTTATCGAGCTAGGTAATATTTATATTATGACAACTTTTTTCATCATATAAATATTACCTAGCTCGATAACCGTTTGATGGATTTGCTTCCTCCGTTTAGATTAACTAGTGAACACCTTGTTAAGGAGGAAACGAGATCCATCAAACATCGAGGAAGGGGCATATTAATATTATGGAGCGCTGTGACCGATCAAACTTTCATAAATTTTCAGCGCACGAACTTTTTAATATAAATATTACCTATGCTCGATAACCGTTTGATGGGATCTACTTGCCTGGAAGCAGATCCATCAAACGGTTATCGAGCTAGGTAACGAGGAGGATGAAAAGGTTGTCCAGGAAAATTTATGAATCTTCTGGCCTCGAAACAACTTTTTTCATCATATAAATATTACCAAGCTGATAACCGTTTGATGGAGGAAGCAGATCATCAAACGGTTATCGAGCTAGGTAATATTTATGTGATGAAAAGGCCAAACACCCAGGAAAGTTTGAACGGTTCGAGCGCTGTGACCGTTCAAACTTTCATAAATTTTCTGGACAATTTGGCCATCGTTTAAATTAACAAGGTGATAACCTACTTTGATGGAGGAAGTAGACCCATCAAACGGTTATCGAGCTAGGTAATATTTATAACGACAGGCCAAACATCCATGAAAGGCACTTTAACAGCGTTCGAACGCGTAAATGATTGCTTTCATGGATTTTCGGACGCCTTTTTAGATTATCCAAATATTGCCGAGGAGCTCGATAACGGTTTGAGCTAGGATCTGCTTCCTCCTCTGCAAGTAGGTTCAGCGCTCGAACGCGTTAATCTAAACTGAAGTTTGGAGCCAAACATTCAGGAAGGCAAGGTGAACCGTTCCGAGCGCTGCAGATCCGTCAAACGGTTTCGATAAATTTTCTGGAAAACTTTTTCATCATACAAATTTATCTAGCTTGATAACCGTTTGATGGATCTGCTTCCTCCTGATGGTTCACCTTGTTAAATTTAAACGAGAACCAAACATCCGAGGAGGAAGCAGATCCATTAACGCGTTCGAGCTGTGACCGTTCAAACTGATGAAAAAATTTTCCAGACAAATTTTTGAAAGTATAACGGTTACCTAGCTCGATAACCGTTTGATGGATCTGCTTCCTCCCTGAAGTTTGGTTCACTCTTGTTAATCTAAACGAGAGGCCAAACATCGCGGAGGAAGCAGATCCATCAAACGGTTATCGAGCGCTGTAGGACCGTTTATAACTTTCAAAAATTTTCCAGACAACTTTTTCATCATATAACGGTCACTAGCTCGATAACCGTTTATGGATCTGCTTCCTCCTCGGCATGTTTGGTTCACCTTGTTTAATTTACAAGGTGAACCTACTTGCCAGGATGGCACATCAACGCGTTCGAGCTAGGTAATATTCGAACTGATGAAAATGTCCAGAAAATTTTTGAAATTTGAACGGTCACCAGATCGATAACCGTTTAATCTGCTTCCTCCTCGGATGTTAGGTTCACCTCGTTTAGATTTACAAGGTGAACCAAACATCCGCGGAGGAAGCATCCATTAACGCGTTCGTGAGCTAGTAATATTTATATGATGAAAAATTTTCTGGAAACTTTTGATAATATAACGGTCACAGCGATCGATAACCGTTTGAATGTGCTTCTTCCTGGAAGTAGGTTCACCTTGTTATTTCCTTAAAGGTGAACCAAACATCCGCGGAGGAAGCAGATCCATTAACGTGTTCGAGCGCTGTACCGTTTATACTGATGAAAAATTTTCCAGAAAATTTATGATCGTTTAAATATTACACAGCGCTCGATAACCGTTTATGGATCTGCTTCCTCCTCGGGTGGTTCACCTTGTTAATCTTAACAAGAGTGCCAAACTTCCCGAGGAGGAAGCAGATCCATCAAACGGTTATCGAGCTAGGTAATATATGATGAAAAATTGTCCAGAAAATTTTTCATAATTTAACGGTTACCTAGATCGATAACCGTTTATGGATCTGCTTCCTCCTCGGCAAGTTTGGTTCACCTTGTTAATTAACAAGGTGAACCAAACATCCGAGGAAAGCAGATCCATCAAACGGTTTCGAGCGCTGTACCGTTCAAACTTTGAAAAATTGTCCGTGACAACTTTTTCATCATATAAATATTACGGTCACAGCGCCCGAACCGTTTATGGATCTGCTTCCTCCTGGGTGTTTGGTTCACCTTTAGATCTAACAAGGTGAACCTACTTCCCGAGGAGGAAGCAGATCGGGACAAACGGTTATCGAGCTAGGTATCATATTTTCTGGACAACTTTTTGTCCATAAATATTACCTAGCTCGATAACCGTTTGATGGATCTGTTTCCTCCGAAAGCGTTAATGTGCTTTCCTAAACGTGTTTGGCCTCGCGGTTTATATTAACAAGGTGAACGTTCAAACTCCCGAGGAGGAAGCAGATCCATCAAACGGTTATCGAGCTAGGTAATATATGATGAAAAGTTGTCCAGAAAATTTATGAAAGTTTGAACGGTCACAGCGCTCGAACGCGTTAAATGCTTTCCTGGGTGTTTGGCCTCTTTTTAGATTAACAACAAGGTGAACCTACTTCCGAGGAGGAAGCAGATCCATCAAACGGTTATCGAGCTAGGTAATATATGATGAAAAGTTGTCCAGAAATTTATGAAAGTTTGAACAGTCACAGCGTTTGAACGCGTTAACCTGCTTTCCTCGATAAGTCATTCTCTCGTTTATATTAACAAGGTGAACCTACTTATATGAGGAGGAAAATTAGATCCATCAAACGGTTATCGTACTCGATCGATAGGTAATATTTATATGAAAAAGTTGTCCAGAAAATTTATGAAAGTTCGAACGGTCACAGCGCTCGAACGCGTTAATGTGCTTTCCGGGGTGTTTGGCCTCTCGTTTATATTAACAAGGTGAACCTACTTCCCGAGGAGGAAGCAGATCCATCAAACGGTTATCGAGCTAGGTGTAACATTTATATGATGAAAAAGTTGTCCAGAAAATTTATGAAAGTTTGAACGGTCACAGCGCTCGAACGCGTTAATGTGCTTTCCTGATGTTTGGCTTTCCTCGTTTAGATTAACAAGGTGAACCTACTTCCCGGGAGGAGGAAGCAGATCCATCAAACGGTTATCGATCTAGGTAATATTTATATTATGAAAAAGTTGTCCAGAAAATTTATGAAAGTTTGAACAGTCACAGCGCACGAACGTTGCTAATGTGCTTCCTGATGTTTGGCCTCTCGTTTAGATTAATAAGGTGAACCTACTTCCCGAGGAGGAAGCAGATCCATTCAAACGGTTATCGAGCTAGGTAATATTTATATTAGAAAAAGTTGTCCAGAAAATTTATGAAAGTTTGAACGGTCATTGTTTGAACGCGCGATGTGCTTTCCTGCGTTTGGCCTCTCGTTTATATTACAAGGTGAACCTACTTCCCGAGGAGGAAGCAGATCCATCAAACGGTTATCGAGCTAGGTAATATATGATGAAAAAGTTGTCCAGAAAATTTATGAAAGTTTGAACAGTCACAGCGCTCGAACGCGTTAATGTGCTTTCCTGGGTGTTTGGCCCTCGTTTAGATTAACAAGGTGAACCTACTTTGCCGAGGAGGAAGCAGATCCATCAAACGGTTATCGAGCTAGGTAATATATGATGAAAAAGTTGTCCAGAAAATTTATGAAAGTTTGAACGGTCACAGCGCTCGAACGCGTTAATGTGCTCTGGATGTTTGGTATCTCGTTTAGATTAACAAGGTGAACCTACTTGCCGAGGAGGAAGCAGATCCATCAAACGGTTATCGAGCTAGGTAATATATGATGAAAAAGTTGTCCAGAAAACTTTATGAAAGTTTGAACGGTCACAGCGCTCGAACGCGTTAATGTGCTTTCCTGAATGTTTGGCCTCCGTTTAGATTAACAAGGTGAACCTACTTGCAGAGGAGGAAGCAGATCCATCAAACGGTTATCGAGCTAGATAATATATGATGAAAAAGTTGTCCAGAAAAATTTATGAAAAGTTTGAACGGTCACAGCGCTCGAACGAGTTAAAGTGCCTTCACAGGTGTTTGGCCTCTCGTTTAGATTAACAAGGTGGAACCTACTTCCCGAGGAGGAAGCAGATCCATCAAACGGTTAGTCGAGCTAGATAAATATATGATGAAAAGTTGTCCAGAAAATTTATGAAAGTTTGAACGGTCACAGCGCTGGAACGCGTTGATGTGCCTTCCTGGGTGTTTGGCCTCTCGTTTAGATTAACAAGGTGAACCTACTTCAGATCCATCAAACGGTTATCGAGGAGGAAGCAGATCCATCAAACGGTTATCGAGCTAGGTAATATTTATATGATGAAAAAGTTGTCCAGAAAATTTATGAAAGTTTGAACGGTCACAGCGCTCGAACGCGTTAATGTGCCTTCCTCGATGTTTGGCCTCTCGTTTAGATTAACAAGAACCTACTTCCCGAGGAGGAAGCAGATCCATCAAACGGTTATCGAGCTAGGTAAATATATGATGAAAAAGTTGTCCAGAAATTTATGAAAGTTTGAACGGTCACAGCGCTCGAACGCGTTAATGTGCTTTCTTCCAGGGATGTTTGGTCTCCGTTTAGATTAACAAGGTGAACCTACTTCCCGGAGGAGAAGCAAATCCATCAAACGGTTATCGAGCTAGGTAATATATGATGAAAAAGTTGTCCAGAAAATTTATGAAAGTTTGAACAGTCACAGCGCTCGAACGCGTAAATGTGCTTTCCTGGTGTTTGGCCTCTCGTTTAGATTAACAAGGTGAACCTACTTGCCGAGGAGGAAGCAGATCCATCAAACGGTTATCGAGCTAGGTAATATAAACGAGAGGCCAAGTTGTCCAGAAAGCACATGAAAGTTTGAACGGTCACAGCGCTCGAACGCGTTAATGTGCTTTCCGATGTTTGGCCTCTCGTTTAGATTAACAAGGTGAACCTACTTCCCGAGGAGGAAGCAGATCCATCAAACGGTTATCGAGCTAGGTAATATATGATGAAAAAGTTGTCCAGAAAATTTATGAAAGTTTGAACGGTCACAGCGCTCGAACGCGTTAATGCGCTTTCCGGATGTTTGGCCTCCGTTTATATTAACAAGGTGAACCTACTTCCCGAGGAGGAAGCAGATCCATCAAACGGTTATCGAGCTAGGTAAATATATGATGAAAAAGTTGTCCAGAAAATTATGAAAGTTTGAACGGTCACAGCGCTCGAACGCGTTAATGTGCTTTCCTGGGTGTTTGGCCTCTCGTTTATATTAACAAGGTGAACCTATTTCCCCGAGGAGAAGCAGATCCATCAAACGGTTATCGAGCTAGGTAATATTTATATGATGAAAAAGTTGTCCAGAAAATTTATGAAAGTTTGAACAGTCACAGCGCTCGAACGCGTTAATGTGCTTTCCTGGGTGTTTTTGGCCCTCTCCGTTTAGATTAACAAGGTGAACCTACTCCCTGTTGAGGAGGAAGCAGATCCATCAAACGGTTATCGAGCTAGGTAATATATATGATGAAAAAGTTGTCCAGAAAATTTATGAAAGTTTGAACGGTCACAGCGCTCGAAACGGTGCTTTCCTGGATGTTTGGCCTCTCGTTTAGATTAACAAGGTGAACCTACTTGCCGAGGAGGAAGCAGATCCATCAAACGGTTATCGAGCTAGGTAATATTTATATGATGAAAAAGTTGTCCAGAAAATTTATGGAAAGTTTGAACGGTCACAGCGCTCGAACGCGTTAATGTGCTTTCCTGGTGTTTGGCCGCTCGTTTAGATTAACAAGGTGAACCTACTTCCCGAGGAGGAAGCAGATCCATCAAACGGTTATCGAGCTAGGTAATATTTAGATGATGAAAAAGTTGTCCAGAAAATTATGAAAGTTTGAACGGTCAGCAGCGCTCGAACGCGTTAATGTGCTTTCCTGCGTTTGGCCTCTCGTTTAGATTAACAAGGTGAACCTACTTGCCGAGGAGGAAGCAGATCCATCAAACGGTTATCGAGCTTAGTAATATTTATATGATGAAAAAGTTATTCAGAAAATTTATGAAATTTGAACGGTCACAGCGCTCGAACGCGTTAATGTGCTTTCCTGGATGTTTGGCCTCTCGTTTGATTAACAAGGTGAACCTACTTCCCGAGGAGGAAGCAGATCCATCAAACGGTTATCGAGCTAGGTAATATTTATATGATGAAAAAGTTGTCCGTGAAAATTTATGAAAGTTTGAACGGTCACAGCGCTCGAACGCGTTAATGTGCTTTCCTGATGTTTGGCCTCTCGTTTAGATTAACAAGGTGAACCTGCTTGCCGAGGAGGAAGCAAATCCATCAAACGGTTATCGAGCTAGGTAATTTAGATGATGAAAAAGTTGTCCAGAAAATTTATGAAAGTTTGAACGGTCACAGCGCTCGAACGCGTTAATGTGCTTTCCTGATGTTTGGCTCGTTTAGATTAACAAGGTGAACCTACTTCCCGAGGAGGAAGCAGATCCATCAAACGGTTATCGAGCTAGGTAATATTTAGATGATGAAAAAAGTTGTCCAGAAAATTTATGAAAGTTTGAACGGTCACAGCGCTCGAACGCGTAAATGTGCTTTCCTGGGTGTTTGGCCTCTCGTTTAGATTAACTAGGTGAACCTACTTCCCGAGGAGGAAGCAGATCCATCAAACTGGTTATCGAGCTAGGTAAATTTATATGATGAAAAAGTTGTCCAGAAAATTGATGAAAGTTTGAACGGTCACAGCGCTCGAACGCGTTAATGCGCTTTCCTGGATGTTTGGCCTCTCGTTTAGATTAACAAGGCGAACCTACTTGCCGAGGAGGAAGCAGATCCATCAAACGGTTATCGAGCTAGGTAATATTTAGATGATGAAAAAGTTGTCCAGAAAAATTTATGAAAGTTTGAACGGTCACAGCGCTCGAACGCGTTAATGTGCTTTCCTGGATGTTTGGCCTCGTTTATATTAACAAGGTGAACCTACTTCCCGAGGAGGAAGCAGATCCATCAAACGGTTATCGAGCTAGGTAGTATTTAGATGATGAAAAAGTTGTCCAGAAAATTTATGAAAGTTTGAACGGTCACAGCGCCTGAACGCGTTAATGTGCTTTCCTGATGTTTGGCCTCGTTTAGATTAACAAGGAGAACCTACTTCCCGAGGAGGAAGCAGATCCATCAAACGGTTATCGAGCTAGGTAATATTTAGATGATGAAAAAGTTGTCCAGAAAATTTATGAAAGTTTGAACGGTCACAGCGCTCGAACGCGTTAATGTGCTTCCTGGGTGCCTGTTTGGCCCTCGTTTAGATTAACAAGGTGAACCTATTTGCCGAGGAGGAAGCAGATCCATCAAACGGTTATCGAGCTAGGTAATAATATGATGAAAAACTTGTCCAGAAAATTTATGAAAGTTTGAACGGTCACAGCGCTCGAACGCGTTAATGTGCTTTCCTGACTGTGTTTGGCCCTCGTTTAGATTAACAAGGTGAACCTATTTCCTGGAGGAGGAAGCAGATCCATCAAACGGTTATCGAGCTAGGTAATATTTAGATGATGAAAAAAGTTGTCCAGAAAATTGCAGAAAGTTTGAACGGTCACAGCGCTGAACGCGTTAATGTGCTTTCCTGGGTGTTTGGCCTTCTCGTTTATATATTAACAAGGTGAACCTACTTGCCGAGGAGGAAGCAGATCCATCAAACGGTTATCGAGCTAGGTAAATTTAGATGATGAAAAAGTTGTCCAGAAAATTTATGAAATTTGAACGGTCACAGCGCTCGAACGCGTTAATGCTTTCCTGGATATTTTCTCGTTTAGATTAACAAGGTGAACCTACTTCCCGAGGAGGAAGCAGATCCATCAAACGGTTATCGAGCTTAGGTAATATATGATGAAAAAAGTTGTCCAGAAAAGCTGCGAAAGTTTGAACGGTCACAGCGCTCGAACGCGTTATAATGCGTTTCCTGGGTATTTGGCCTCTCGTTTATATTAACAAGGTGAACCTACTTCCCGAGGAGGAAGCAGATCCATCAAACGGTTATCGAGCTAGGTAATATTTATGATGAAAAAGTTGTCCAGAAAATTTATGAAAGTTTGAACGGTCACAGCGCTCGAACGCGTTAATGTGTGCTTTCCTGGATGTTTGGCCTCTCGTTTAGATTAACAAGGAGAACGTACTTGCCGAGGAGGAAGCAGATCCATCAAACGGTTATCGAGCTAGGTAATAGATGATGAAAAAGTTGTCCAGAAAATTTATGAAAGTTTGAACGGTCACAGCGCTCGAACGCGTTAATGTGCTTTCCGATGTTTGGCCTCTCGTTTAGATTAACTAGGTGAACCTATTTGCCGAGGAGGAAGCAAATCCATCAGACGGTTATCGAGCTAGGTAATTTATATGATGAAAAAGTTGTCCAGAAAATTGATGAAAGTTTGAACGGTCACAGCGCTCGAACGCGTTAATGTGCTTTCCTGGATGTTTGGCCTCTCGTTTAGATTAACTAGGTGAACCTATTTGCCGAGGAGAGGAAGCAGATCCATCAAACGGTTATCGAGCTAGGTAATATTTAGATGATGAAAAAAGTTGTCCAGAAAATTTATGAAAGTTTGAACGGTCACAGCGCTCGAACGCGTAAATGTGCTTTCCTGGGTGTTTGGCCTCTCGTTTATATTAACAAGGTGAACCTACTTGCTGAGGAGTAGAAGCAGATCCATCAAACGGTTATCGAGCTAGGTAATATTTATATGATGAAAAAGTTGTCCAGAAAATTTATGAAAGTTTGAACAGTCACAGCGCTCAAACGCTAATGTGCTTTCCTGGTGTTTGGCCCTCGTTTAGTTTAACTAGGTGAACCTATTTGCCGAGGAGGAAGCAGATCCATCAAACGGTTATCGAGCTAGGTAATATTTATATGATGAAAAAGTTGTCCAGAAAATTGATGAAAGTTTGAACGGTCACAGCGCTCGTCGTTAATGTGCTTTCCTGGATGTTTGGCCTCTCGTTTAGATTAACAAGGTGAACCTACTTGCCGAGGAAGCAGATCCATCAAACGGTTATCGAGCTAGGTAATATATGATGAAAAAGTTGTCCAGAAATTTATGAAAGTTTGAACGGTCACAGCGCTCGAACGCGTTAATGTGCTTTCCTTGGGTGTTTGGCCTCTCGTTTAGATTAACAAGGTGAACGTACTTGCCGAGGAGGAAGCAGAGATCCATCAAACGGTTATCGAGCTAGGTAATATTTAGATGATGAAAAAGTTGTCCAGAAAATTTATGAAAGTTTGAACGGTCACAGCGCTCGAAACGCGTTAATGTGCTTTCCTGGCGTTTGGCCGCTCGTTTAGATTAACTAGGTGAACCTACTTCCCGAGGAGGAAGCAGATCCATCAAACGGTTATCGAGCTAGGTAATATTTAGATGATGAAAAAGTTGTCCAGAAATTTATGAAAGTTTGAACGGTCACAGCGCTCGAACGCGTTAATGTGCTTTCCTGTGTTTGGCCGCTCGTTTAGATTAACAAGGTGAACCTACTTCCCGAGGAGGAAGCAGATCCATCAAACGGTTATCGAGCTAGGTAATATTTAGATGATGAAAAAGTTGGTCCAGAAAATTTGCGAAAGTTTGAACAGTCACAGCGCTCGAACGCGTTAATGTGCTTTCCTGGGATGTTTGGCCTCCGTTTAGATTAACCAGGTGAACCTATTTGCCGAGGAGGAAGCAGATCCATCAAACGGTTATCGAGCTAGGTAATATTTAGATGATGAAAAAGTTGTCCAGAAAATTTATGAAAGTTTGAACGGTCACAGCGCTCGAACGCGTTAATGCTTTCCTGGTGTTTGGCGCTCGTTTAGATTAACAAGGTGAACCTACTTCCCGAGGAGGAAGCAGATCCATCAAACGGTTATCGAGCTAGGTAATATTTAGATGATGAAAAAGTTGTCCAGAAAATTTATGAAAGTTTGAACGGTCACAGCGCTCGAACGCGTTAATGTGCTTCCTGGATGTTTGGCCTCTCGCTTAGATTAACTAGTGAACCTGCTTGCCGAGGAGGAAGCAAATCCATCAAACGGTTATCGAGCTAGGTAAATTTATATGATGAAAAACTTGTCCAGAAAATTGATGAAAGTTTGAACGGTCACAGCGCTCGAACGCGTTAATGTGCTTTCCTGATGTTTGGCCTCTCGTTTATATTAACAAGGTGAACCCATTTGCCGAGGAGGAAGCAGATCCATCAAACGGTTATCGAGCTAGGTAATATTTGATGATGAAAAAGTTGTCCAGAAAATTTATGAAAGTTTGAACGGTCACAGCGCTCGAACGCGTTAATGTGCTTTCCTGGGTGTTTGGCCTCTCGTTTATATTAACAAGGTGAACCTATTTCCCGAGGAGGAAGCAGATCCATCAAACGGTTATCGAGCTAGGTAATATTTAGATGATGAAAAAGTTGTCCAGAAAATTTGAAAGTTTGAACAGTCACAGCGCCTCGAACGCGTTAATGTGCTTTCTGATGTTTGGCCACTCGTTTAGATTAACTAGTGAAACCTACTTGATGAGGAGGAAGTAATCCATCAAACGGTTATCGAGCTGGGTAATATTTAGATGATGAAAAGTTGTCCTTGCAGAAAATTTATGAAGGCTTGAACGTCACAGCGCTGAACGCGTTATTAATGCGCTCTGGATGTTTGGCCTCTCGTTTAGATTAACAAGGTGAACCTACTTGCCGAGGAGGAAGCAGATCCATCAAACGGTTTCGAGCTAGGTGAGAAAAAGTTGTCCAGAAAATTTTGAAAGTTTGAACGGTCACAGCGCTCGAACGCGTTAATGTGCTTCCTGGATGTTTGGCCTCTCGTTTAGATTAACAAGGTGAACCTACTTGCCGAGGAGGAAGCAGATCCATCAAACGGTTATCGAGCTAGGTAATATTTATATGATGAAAAAGTTGTCCAGAAAATTTATGAAAGTTTGAACGGTCACAGCGCTCGAACGCGTTAATGTGCCTTCCTGGATGTTTGGCCTCTCGTTTAGATTAACAAGGTGAACCTACTTGCCGAGGAGGAAGCAGATCCATCAAACGGTTATCGAGCTAGGTAATATTTATATGATGAAAAAGTTGTCCAGAAAATTTATGAAAGTTTGAACGGTCACAGCGCTCGAACGCGTTAATGTGCCTTCCTGGATGTTTGGCCTCTCGTTTAGATTAACAAGGTGAACCTACTTGCCGAGGAGGAAGCAGATCCATCAAACGGTTATCGAGCTAGGTAATATTTATATGATGAAAAAGTTGTCCAGAAAATTTATGAAAGTTTGAACGGTCACAGCGCTCGAACGCGTTAATGTGCCTTCCTGGATGTTTGGCCTCTCGTTTAGATTAACAAGGTGAACCTACTTGCCGAGGAGGAAGCAGATCCATCAAACGGTTATCGAGCTAGGTAATATTTATATGATGAAAAAGTTGTCCAGAAAATTTATGAAAGTTTGAACGGTCACAGCGCTCGAACGCGTTAATGTGCCTTCCTGGATGTTTGGCCTCTCGTTTAGATTAACAAGGTGAACCTACTTGCCGAGGAGGAAGCAGATCCATCAAACGGTTATCGAGCTAGGTAATATTTATATGATGAAAAAGTTGTCCAGAAAATTTATGAAAGTTTGAACGGTCACAGCGCTCGAACGCGTTAATGTGCCTTCCTGGATGTTTGGCCTCTCGTTTAGATTAACAAGGTGAACCTACTTGCCGAGGAGGAAGCAGATCCATCAAACGGTTATCGAGCTAGGTAATATTTATATGATGAAAAAGTTGTCCAGAAAATTTATGAAAGTTTGAACGGTCACAGCGCTCGAACGCGTTAATGTGCCTTCCTGGATGTTTGGCCTCTCGTTTAGATTAACAAGGTGAACCTACTTGCCGAGGAGGAAGCAGATCCATCAAACGGTTATCGAGCTAGGTAATATTTATATGATGAAAAAGTTGTCCAGAAAATTTATGAAAGTTTGAACGGTCACAGCGCTCGAACGCGTTAATGTGCCTTCCTGGATGTTTGGCCTCTCGTTTAGATTAACAAGGTGAACCTACTTGCCGAGGAGGAAGCAGATCCATCAAACGGTTATCGAGCTAGGTAATATTTATATGATGAAAAAGTTGTCCAGAAAATTTATGAAAGTTTGAACGGTCACAGCGCTCGAACGCGTTAATGTGCCTTCCTGGATGTTTGGCCTCTCGTTTAGATTAACAAGGTGAACCTACTTGCCGAGGAGGAAGCAGATCCATCAAACGGTTATCGAGCTAGGTAATATTTATATGATGAAAAAGTTGTCCAGAAAATTTATGAAAGTTTGAACGGTCACAGCGCTCGAACGCGTTAATGTGCCTTTCCTGGGTGTTTGGCCTCTCGTTTAGATTAACAAGGTGAACCTACTTGCCGAGGAGGAAGCAGATCCATCAAACGGTTATCGAGCTAGGTAATATTTATATGATGAAAAAGTTGTCCAGAAAATTTATGAAAGTTTGAACGGTCACAGCGCTCGAACGCGTTAATGTGCCTTCCTGGATGTTTGGCCTCTCGTTTAGATTAACAAGGTGAACCTACTTGCCGAGGAGGAAGCAGATCCATCAAACGGTTATCGAGCTAGGTAATATTTATATGATGAAAAAGTTGTCCAGAAAATTTATGAAAGTTTGAACGGTCACAGCGCTCGAACGCGTTAATGTGCCTTCCTGGGATGTTTGGCCTCTCGTTTAGATTAACAAGGTGAACCTACTTGCCGAGGAGGAAGCAGATCCATCAAACGGTTATCGAGCTAGGTATATATATGATGAAAAAGTTGTCCAGAAAATTTATGAAAGTTTGAACGGTCACAGCGCTCGAACGCGTTAATGTGCCTTCCTGGATGTTTGGCCTCTCGTTTAGATTAACAAGGTGAACCTACTTGCCGAGGAGGAAGCAGATCCATCAAACGGTTATCGAGCTAGGTAATATTTATATGATGAAAAAGTTGTCCAGAAAATTTATGAAAGTTTGAACGGTCACAGCGCTCGAACGCGTTAATGTGCCTTCCTGGGATGTTTGGCCTCTCGTTTAGATTAACAAGGTGAACCTACTTGCCGAGGAGGAAGCAGATCCATCAAACGGTTATCGAGCTAGGTAATATTTATATGATGAAAAAGTTGTCCAGAAAATTTATGAAAGTTTGAACGGTCACAGCGCTCGAACGCGTTAATGTGCCTTCCTGGATGTTTGGCCTCTCGTTTAGATTAACAAGGTGAACCTACTTGCCGAGGAGGAAGCAGATCCATCAAACGGTTATCGAGCTAGGTAATATTTATATGATGAAAAAGTTGTCCAGAAAATTTATGAAAGTTTGAACGGTCACAGCGCTCGAACGCGTTAATGTGCCTTCCTGGATGTTTGGCCTCTCGTTTAGATTAACAAGGTGAACCTACTTGCCGAGGAGGAAGCAGATCCATCAAACGGTTATCGAGCTAGGTAATATTTATATGATGAAAAAGTTGTCCAGAAAATTTATGAAAGTTTGAACGGTCACAGCGCTCGAACGCGTTAATGTGCCTTCCTGGGATGTTTGGCCTCTCGTTTAGATTAACAAGGTGAACCTACTTGCCGAGGAGGAAGCAGATCCATCAAACGGTTATCGAGCTAGGTAATATTTATATGATGAAAAAGTTGTCCAGAAAATTTATGAAAGTTTGAACGGTCACAGCGCTCGAACGCGTTAATGTGCCTTCCTGGATGTTTGGCCTCTCGTTTAGATTAACAAGGTGAACCTACTTGCCGAGGAGGAAGCAGATCCATCAAACGGTTATCGAGCTAGGTAATATTTATATGATGAAAAAGTTGTCCAGAAAATTTATGAAAGTTTGAACGGTCACAGCGCTCGAACGCGTTAATGTGCCTTCCTGGATGTTTGGCCTCTCGTTTAGATTAACAAGGTGAACCTACTTGCCGAGGAGGAAGCAGATCCATCAAACGGTTATCGAGCTAGGTAATATTTATATGATGAAAAAGTTGTCCAGAAAATTTATGAAAGTTTGAACGGTCACAGCGCTCGAACGCGTTAATGTGCCTTCCTGGGATGTTTGGCCTCTCGTTTAGATTAACAAGGTGAACCTACTTGCCGAGGAGGAAGCAGATCCATCAAACGGTTATCGAGCTAGGTAATATTTATATGATGAAAAAGTTGTCCAGAAAATTTATGAAAGTTTGAACGGTCACAGCGCTCGAACGCGTTAATGTGCCTTCCTGGATGTTTGGCCTCTCGTTTAGATTAACAAGGTGAACCTACTTGCCGAGGAGGAAGCAGATCCATCAAACGGTTATCGAGCTAGGTAATATTTATATGATGAAAAAGTTGTCCAGAAAATTTATGAAAGTTTGAACGGTCACAGCGCTCGAACGCGTTAATGTGCCTTCCTGGGATGTTTGGCCTCTCGTTTAGATTAACAAGGTGAACCTACTTGCCGAGGAGGAAGCAGATCCATCAAACGGTTATCGAGCTAGGTAATATTTATATGATGAAAAAGTTGTCCAGAAAATTTATGAAAGTTTGAACGGTCACAGCGCTCGAACGCGTTAATGTGCCTTCCTGGGTGTTTGGCCTCTCGTTTAGATTAACAAGGTGAACCTACTTGCCGAGGAGGAAGCAGATCCATCAAACGGTTATCGAGCTAGGTAATATTTATATGATGAAAAAGTTGTCCAGAAAATTTATGAAAGTTTGAACGGTCACAGCGCTCGAACGCGTTAATGTGCCTTCCTGGATGTTTGGCCTCTCGTTTAGATTAACAAGGTGAACCTACTTGCCGAGGAGGAAGCAGATCCATCAAACGGTTATCGAGCTAGGTAATATTTATATGATGAAAAAGTTGTCCAGAAAATTTATGAAAGTTTGAACGGTCACAGCGCTCGAACGCGTTAATGTGCCTTCCTGGGATGTTTGGCCTCTCGTTTAGATTAACAAGGTGAACCTACTTGCCGAGGAGGAAGCAGATCCATCAAACGGTTATCGAGCTAGGTAATATTTATATGATGAAAAAGTTGTCCAGAAAATTTATGAAAGTTTGAACGGTCACAGCGCTCGAACGCGTTAATGTGCCTTCCTGGATGTTTGGCCTCTCGTTTAGATTAACAAGGTGAACCTACTTGCCGAGGAGGAAGCAGATCCATCAAACGGTTATCGAGCTAGGTAATATTTATATGATGAAAAAGTTGTCCAGAAAATTTATGAAAGTTTGAACGGTCACAGCGCTCGAACGCGTTAATGTGCCTTCCTGGGATGTTTGGCCTCTCGTTTAGATTAACAAGGTGAACCTACTTGCCGAGGAGGAAGCAGATCCATCAAACGGTTATCGAGCTAGGTAATATTTATATGATGAAAAAGTTGTCCAGAAAATTTATGAAAGTTTGAACGGTCACAGCGCTCGAACGCGTTAATGTGCCTTCCTGGATGTTTGGCCTCTCGTTTAGATTAACAAGGTGAACCTACTTGCCGAGGAGAAGCAGATCCATCAAACGGTTATCGAGCTAGGTAATAATGATGAAAAAGTTGTCCAGAAAATTTATGAAAGTTTGAACGGTCACAGCGCTCGAACGCGTTAATGTGCCTTCCTGGGATGTTTGGCCTCTCGTTTAGATTAACAAGGTGAACCTACTTGCCGAGGAGGAAGCAGATCCATCAAACGGTTATCGAGCTAGGTAATATTTATATGATGAAAAAGTTGTCCAGAAAATTTATGAAAGTTTGAACGGTCACAGCGCTCGAACGCGTTAATGTGCCTTCCTGGATGTTTGGCCTCTCGTTTAGATTAACAAGGTGAACCTACTTGCCGAGGAGGAAGCAGATCCATCAAACGGTTATCGAGCGAGATTTAATGATGAAAAAGTTGTCCAGAAAATTTATGAAAGTTTGAACGGTCACAGCGCTCGAACGCGTTAATGTGCCTTCCTGGGTGTTTGGCCTCTCGTTTAGATTAACAAGGTGAACCTACTTGCCGAGGAGGAAGCAGATCCATCAAACGGTTATCGAGCTAGGTAATATATGATGAAAAAGTTGTCCAGAAAATTTATGAAAGTTTGAACGGTCACAGCGCTCGAACGCGTTAATGTGCCTTCCTGGGATGTTTGGCCTCTCGTTTAGATTAACAAGGTGAACCTACTTGCCGAGGAGGAAGCAGATCCATCAAACGGTTATCGAGCTAGGTAATATTTATATGATGAAAAAGTTGTCCAGAAAATTTATGAAAGTTTGAACGGTCACAGCGCTCGAACGCGTTAATGTGCCTTCCTGGATGTTTGGCCTCTCGTTTAGATTAACAAGGTGAACCTACTTGCCGAGGAGGAAGAACCATCAAACGGTTATCGAGCAGATAGGTAATATCGAGCTAGATATGATGAAAAAGTTGTCCAGAAAATTTATGAAAGTTTGAACGGTCACAGCGCTCGAACGCGTTAATGTGCCTTCCTGGGATGTTTGGCCTCTCGTTTAGATTAACAAGGTGAACCTACTTGCCGAGGAGGAAGCAGATCCATCAAACGGTTATCGAGCTAGGTAATATTTATATGATGAAAAAGTTGTCCAGAAAATTTATGAAAGTTTGAACGGTCACAGCGCTCGAACGCGTTAATGTGCCTTCCTGGATGTTTGGCCTCTCGTTTAGATTAACAAGGTGAACCTACTTGCCGAGGAGGAAGCAGATCCATCAAACGGTTATCGAGCTAGGTAATATTTATATGATGAAAAGGTAGTTGTCCAGAAAATTTATGAAAGTTTGAACGGTCACAGCGCTCGAACGCGTTAATGTGCCTTCCTGGGATGTTTGGCCTCTCGTTTAGATTAACAAGGTGAACCTACTTGCCGAGGAGGAAGCAGATCCATCAAACGGTTATCGAGCTAGGTAATATTTATATGATGAAAAAGTTGTCCAGAAAATTTATGAAAGTTTGAACGGTCACAGCGCTCGAACGCGTTAATGTGCCTTCCTGGATGTTTGGCCTCTCGTTTAGATTAACAAGGTGAACCTACTTGCCGAGGAGGAAGCAGATCCATCAAACGGTTATCGAGCTAGGTAATATATATGATGAAAAAGTTGTCCAGAAAATTTATGAAAGTTTGAACGGTCACAGCGCTCGAACGCGTTAATGTGCCTTCCTGGATGTTTGGCCTCTCGTTTAGATTAACAAGGTGAACCTACTTGCCGAGGAGGAGCAGATCCATCAACCTTCCTGGAAGTTTGTCCTCTCGTTTAGATTAACATGATGAACCATCTGGCCGAGAGCGAAGTAGATTCATCAAACGGTTCTCGAGAAAATTTATCAATAACTTGCCGCAAATTTATCTCTATAACGCGTTAATAATGTGCCTTCCTGGACGTTTGTCCTCTCGTTTAGATTAACATGATGAACCATCTTGCCGAGGAGGAAGCAGATTCATCAAACGGTTCTCGAGAAAATTTAGTTTGAACGGTCACAATAACGCGTTAATGTGCCTTCCTGGGAGTTTGGCCTGTCGTTTAGATTAACAAGGTGAACCTACTTGCCGAGGAGGAAGCAGATCCATCAAACGGTTATCGAGCTAGGTAATATTTATATGATGAAAAAGTTGTCCAGAAAATTTATGAAAGTTTGAACGGTCACAGTGCTCGAACGCGTTAATGTGCCTTTCTGGAAGTTTGTCCTCTCGTTTAGATTAACAAGATGAACCATCTGGCCGAGAGCGAAGTAGATTCATCAAACGGTTCTCGAGAAAATTTATCTCTATAACGCGTTAATGTGCCTTGCTGGGAGTTTGGCCTGTCGTTTAGATTAACAAGGTGAACCTACTTGCCGAGGAGGAAGCAGATCCATCAAACGGTTTTCGAGCTAGGTAATATTTATATGATGAAAAAGTTGTCCAGAAAATTTATGAAAGTTTGAACGGTCACAGCGCTCAAACGCGTTAATGTGCCTTCCTGGAAGTTTGTCCTCTCGTTTGGATTAACAAGATGAACCATCTGGCCGAGAGCGAAGTAGATTCATCAAACGGTTCTCGAGAAAATTTATCTCTATAGCGCGTTAATGTGCCTTGCTGGGAGTTTGGCCTGTCGTTTAGATTAACAAGGTGAACCTACTTGCCGAGGAGGAAGCAGATCCAGCAAACGGTTATCGAGCTAGGTAGTATTTATATGATGAAAAATTTGTCCAGAAAATTTATGAAAGTTTGAACGGTCACAGTGCTCGAACGCGTTAATGTGCCTTCCTGCGGGTTTCTCCTCTCGTTTAGATTACCAAGATGAACCATCTGGCCGAGAGCGAAGTAGATTCATCAAACGGTTCTCGAGAAAATTTATCTCTATAACGCGTAAATGTGCCTTGCTGGGAGTTTGGCCTCTCGTTTAGATTAACAACGTGAACCTACTTGCCGAGGAGGAAGCAGATCCATCAAACGGTTATCGAGCTAGGTAATATTTATATGATGAAAAAGTTGTCCAGAAAATTTATGAAAGTTTGAACGGTCACAGCGCTCGAACGCGTTAATGTGCCTTCCTGGGAGTTTGGCTTCTCGTTTAGATTAACAACGTGAACCTACTTGCCGAGGAGGAAGCAGATCAATCAAACGGTTATCGAGCTAGGTAATATTCATATGATGAAAAAGTTGTCCAGAAAATTTATGAAAGTTTGAACGGTCACAGCGCTCAAACGCGTTAATGTGCCTTCCTGGAAGTTTGTCCTCTCGTTTAGTTTAATAAGATGAACCTACTTGCCGAGGAGGATGCAGATCCATCAAACGGTTATCAAGCTAGGTAATATTTATATGATGAAAATGTTGCCCAGAAAATTTATGAAAGTTTGAACGGTCACAGCGCTCAAACGCGTTAATGTGCCTTCCTGGAAGTTTGTCCTCTCGTTTAGATTAACAAGATGAACCATCTGGCCGAGAGCGAAGTAGATTCATCAAACGGTTCTCGAGAAAATTTATCTCTATAACGCGTTAATGTGCCTTGCTGGGAGTTTGGCCTGTCGTTTAGATTAACAAGGTGAACCTACTTGCCGAGGAGGAAGCAGATCCATCAAACGGTTATCGAGCTAGGTAATATTTATATGAGAAAAAGTTGTCCAGAAAATTTATGAAAGTTTGAACGGTCACAGCGCTCAAACGCGTTAATGTGCCTTCCTGGAAGTTTGTCCTCTCGTTTAGTTTAATAAGATGAACCTACTTGCCGAGGAGGAAGCAGATCCATCAAACGGTTATCGAGCTAGGTAATATTTATATGAGAAAAAGTTGTCCAGAAAATTTATGAAAGTTTGAACGGTCACAGCGCTCAAACGCGTTAATGTGCCTTCCTGGAAGTTTGTCCTCTCGTTTAGATTAACAAGATGAACCATCTGGCCGAGAGCGAAGTAGATTCATCAAACGGTTCTCGAGAAAATTTATCTCTATAACGCGTTAATGTGCCTTGCTGGGAGTTTGGCCTGTCGTTTAGATTAACAAGGTGAACCTACTTGCCGAGGAGGAAGCAGATCCATCAAACGGTTATCGAGCTAGGTAATATTTATATGATGAAAAAGTTGTCCAGAAAATTTATGAAAGTTTGAACGGTCACAGCGCTCAAACGCGTTAATGTGCCTTCCTGGGAGTTTGTCCTCTCGTTTAGATTAACAAGATGAACCATCTGGCCAAGAGCGAAGTAGATTCATCAAACGGTTCTCGAGAAAATTTATCTCTATAACGCGTTAATGTGCCTTGCTGGGAGTTTGGCTTCTCGTTTAGATTAACAAGGTGAACCTACTTGCCGAGGAGGAAGCAGATCCATCAAACGGTTATCGAGCTAGGTAATATTTATATGATGAAAAAGTTGTCCAGAAAATTTATGAAAGTTTGAACGGTCACAGCGCTCAAACGCGTTAATGTGCCTTCCTGGGAGTTTGTCCTCTCGTTTAGATTAACAAGATGAACCATCTGGCCGAGAGCGAAGTAGATTCATCAAACGGTTCTCGAGAAAATTTATCTCTATAACGCGTTAATGTGCCTTGCTGGGAGTTTGGCCTGTCGTTTAGATTAACAAGGTGAACCTACTTGCCGAGGAGGAAGCAGATCCATCAAACGGTTATCGAGCTAGGTAATATTTATATGATGAAAAAGTTGTCCAGAAAATTTATGAAAGTTTGAACGGTCACAGCGCTCGAACGCGTTAATGTGCCTTCCTGGGAGTTTGGCTTCTCGTTTAGATTAACAACGTGAACCTACTTGCCGAGGAGGAAGCAGATCCATCAAACGGTTATCGAGCTAGGTAATATTTATATGATGAAAAATTTGTCCAGAAAATTTATGAAAGTTTGAACGGTCACAGCGCTCGAACGCGTTAATGTGCCTTCCTGGGAGTTTGGCTTCTCGTTTAGATTAACAACGTGAACCTACTTGCCGAGGAGGAAGCAGATCAATCAAACGGTTAATCAAAGTTTGAACGGTCACAGTGCTCGAACGCGTTAATGTGCCTTCCTGGGGGTTTGTCTTCTCGTTTAGATTAACAACGTGAACCTACTTGCCGAGGAGGAAGCAGATCCATCAAACGGTTATCGAGCTAGGTAATATTTATATGATGAAAAATTTGTCCAGAAAATTTATGAAAGTTTGAACGGTCACAGCGCTCGAACGCGTTAATGTGCCTTCCTGGGAGTTTGGCTTCTCGTTTAGATTAACAAGTGAACCTACTTGCCGAGGAGGAAGCAGATCAATCAAACGGTTAATCAAAGTTTGAACGGTCACAGTGCTCGAACGCGTTAATGTGCCTTCCTGGGAGTTTGTCTTCTCGTTTAGATTAACAACGTGAACCTACTTGCCGAGGAGGAAGCAGATCCATCAAACGGTTATCGAGCTAGGTAATATTTATATGATGAAAAATTTGTCCAGAAAATTTATGAAAGTTTGAACGGTCACAGCGCTCGAACGCGTTAATGTGCCTTCCTGGGAGTTTGGCCTCTCGTTTAGATTAACAAGATGAACCATCTGGCCAAGAGCGAAGTAGATTCATCAAACGGTTCTCGAGTTAATTTATCTCTATAACGCGTTAATGTGCCTTGCTGGGAGTTTGGCCTTCTCGTTTAGATTAACAAGGTGAACCTACTTGCCGAGGAGGAAGCAGATCCATCAAACGGTTATCGAGCTAGGTAATATTTATATGATGAAAAAGTTGTCCAGAAAATTTATGAAAGTTTGAACGGTCACAGCGCTCAAACGCGTTAATGTGCCTTCCTGGAAGTTTGTCCTCTCGTTTAGATTAACAAGATGAACCATCTGGCCGAGAGCGAAGTAGATTCATCAAACGGTTCTCGAGAAAATTTATCTCTATAGCGCGTTAATGTGCCTTGCTGGGAGTTTGGCCTGTCGTTTAGATTAACAAGGTGAACCTACTTGCCGAGGAGGAAGCAGATCCATCAAACGGTTATCGAGCTAGGTAATATTTATATGATGAAAAAGTTGTCCAGAAAATTTATGAAAGTTTGAACGGTCACAGCGCTCAAACGCGTTAATGTGCCTTCCTGCGGGTTTGTCCTCTCGTTTAGATTAACAAGATGAACCATCTGGCCGAGAGGAAGTAGATTCATCAAACGGTTCTCGAGAAAATTTATCTCTATAACGAAAAATGTGCCTTGCTGGGAGTTTGGCCTCTCGTTTAGATTAACAACGTGAACCTACTTGCCGAGGAGGAAGCAGATCCATCAAACGGTTATCGAGCTAGGTAATATTTATATGATGAAAAAGTTGTCCAGAAAATTTATGAAAGTTTGAACGGTCACAGCGCTCGAACGCGTTAATGTGCCTTCCTGGGAGTTTGTCTTCTCGTTTAGATTAACAACGTGAACCTACTTGCCGAGGAGGAAGCAGATCAATCAAACGGTTATCGAGCTAGGTAATATTCATATGATGAAAAAGTTGTCCAGAAAATTTATGAAAGTTTGAACGGTCACAGCGCTCAAACGCGTTAATGTGCCTTCCTGGAAGTTTGTCCTCTCGTTTAGTTTAATAAGATGAACCTACTTGCCGAGGAGGAAGCAGATCCATCAAACGGTTATCGAGCTAGGTAATATTTATATGATGAAAAATGTTGTCCAGAAAATTTATGAAAGTTTGAACGGTCACAGCGCTCAAACGCGTTAATGTGCCTTCCTGGAAGTTTGTCCTCTCGTTTAGATTAACAAGATGAACCATCTGGCCGAGAGCGAAGTAGATTCATCAAACGGTTCTCGAGAAAATTTATCTCTATAACGCGTTAATGTGCCTTGCTGGGAGTTTGGCCTGTCGTTTAGATTAACAAGGTGAACCTACTTGCCGAGGAGGAAGCAGATCCATCAAACGGTTATCGAGCTAGGTAATATTTATATGAGAAAAAGTTGTCCAGAAAATTTATGAAAGTTTGAACGGTCACAGCGCTCAAACGCGTTAATGTGCCTTCCTGGAAGTTTGTCCTCTCGTTTAGTTTAATAAGATGAACCTACTTGCCGAGGAGGAAGCAGATCCATCAAACGGTTATCCAGCTAGGTAATATTTATATGAGAAAAAGTTGTCCAGAAAATTTATGAAAGTTTGAACGGTCACAGCGCTCAAACGCGTTAATGTGCCTTCCTGGAAGTTTGTCCTCTCGTTTAGATTAACAAGATGAACCATCTGGCCGAGAGCAGAAGTAGATTCATCAAACGGTTCTCGAGAAAATTTATCTCTATAACGCGTTAATGTGCCTTGCTGGGAGTTTGGCCTGTCGTTTAGATTAACAAGGTGAACCTACTTGCCGAGGAGGAAGCAGATCCATCAAACGGTTATCGAGCTAGGTAATATTTATATGATGAAAAATTTGTCCAGAAAATTTATGAAAGTTTGAACGGTCACAGCGCTCAAACGCGTTAATGTGCCTTCCTGGGAGTTTGTCCTCTCGTTTAGATTAACAAGATGAACCATCTGGCCAAGAGCGAAGTAGATTCATCAAACGGTTCTCGAGAAAATTTATCTCTATAACGCGTTAATGTGCCTTGCTGGGAGTTTGGCTTCTCGTTTAGATTAACAACGTGAACCTACTTGCCGAGGAGGAAGCAGATCCATCAAACGGTTATCGAGCTAGGTAATATTTATATGATGAAAAAGTTGTCCAGAAAATTTATGAAAGTTTGAACGGTCACAGCGCTCAAACGCGTTAATGTGCCTTCCTGGGAGTTTGTCCTCTCGTTTAGATTAACAAGATGAACCATCTGGCCAAGAGCGAAGTAGATTCATCAAACGGTTCTCGAGAAAATTTATCTCTATAACGCGTTAATGTGCCTTGCTGGGAGTTTGGCCTGTCGTTTAGATTAACAAGGTGAACCTACTTGCCGAGGAGGAAGCAGATCCATCAAACGGTTATCGAGCTAGGTAATATTTATATGATGAAAAAGTTGTCCAGAAAATTTATGAAAGTTTGAACGGTCACAGCGCTCGAACGCGTTAATGTGCCTTCCTGGGAGTGTGGCTTCTCGTTTAGATTAACAACGTGAACCTACTTGCCGAGGAGGAAGCAGATCCATCAAACGGTTATCGAGCTAGGTAATATTTATATGATGAAAAATTTGTCCAGAAAATTTATGAAAGTTTGAACGGTCACAGCGCTCGAACGCGTTAATGTGCCTTCCTGGGAGTTTGGCTTCTCGTTTAGATTAACAACGTGAACCTACTTGCCGAGGAGGAAGCAGATCAATCAAACGGTTAATCAAAGTTTGAACGGTCACAGTGCTCGAACGCGTTAATGTGCCTTCCTGGGGGTTTGTCTTCTCGTTTAGATTAACAACGTGAACCTACTTGCCGAGGAGGAAGCAGATCCATCAAACGGTTATCGAGCTAGGTAATATTTATATGATGAAAAATTTGTCCAGAAAATTTATGAAAGTTTGAACGGTCACAGCGCTCGAACGCGTTAATGTGCCTTCCTGGGAGTTTGGCTTCTCGTTTAGATTAACAACGTGAACCTACTTGCCGAGGAGGAAGCAGATCAATCAAACGGTTAATCAAAGTTTGAACGGTCACAGTGCTCGAACGCGTTAATGTGCCTTCCTGGGGGTTTGTCTTCTCGTTTAGATTAACAACGTGAACCTACTTGCCGTGGAGGAAGCAGATCCATCAAACGGTTATCGAGCTAGGTAATATTTATATGATGAAAAATTTGTCCAGAAAATTTATGAAAGTTTGAACGGTCACAGCGCTCGAACGCGTTAATGTGCCTTCCTGGGAGTTTGGCTTCTCGTTTAGATTAACAAGATGAACCATCTGGCCAAGAGCGAAGTAGATTCATCAAACGGTTCTCGAGAAAATTTATCTCTATAACGCGTTAATGTGCCTTGCTGGGAGTTTGGCCTGTCGTTTAGATTAACAAGGTGAACCCACTTGCCGAGGAGGAAGCAGATCCATCAAACGGTTATCGAGCTAGGTAATATTTATATGATGAAAAATTTGTCCAGAAAATTTATGAAAGTTTGAACGGTCACAGCGCTCAAACGCGTTAATGTGCCTTCCTGGAAGTTTGTCCTCTCGTTTAGATTAACAAGATGAACCATCTGGCCGAGAGCGAAGTAGATTCATCAAACGGTTCTCGAGAAAATTTATCTCTATAACGCGTTAATGTGCCTTGCTGGGAGTTTGGCCTGTCGTTTAGATTAACAAGATGAACCTACTTGCCGAGGAGGAAGCAGATCCATCAAACGGTTATCGAGCTAGGTAGTATTTATATGATGAAAAAGTTGTCCTGAAAATTTATGAGAGGTTGAACGGTCACAGCGCTCAAACGCGTTAATGTGCCTTCCTGCGGGTTTGTCCTCTCGTTTAGATTACCAAGATGAACCATCTGGCCGAGAGCGAAGTAGATTCATCAAACGGTTCTCGAGAAAATTTATCTCTATAACGCGTTAATGTGCCTTGCTGGGAGTTTGGCCTGTCGTTTAGATTAACAAGGTGAACCTACTTGCCGAGGAGGAAGCAGATCCATCAAACGGTTATCGAGCTAGGTAATATTTATATGATGAAAAAGTTGTCCAGAAAATTTATGAAAGTTTGAACGGTCACAGCGCTCAAACGCGTTAATGTGCCTTCCTGGAAGTTTGTCCTCTCGTTTAGATTAACAAGATGAACCATCTGGCCGAGAGCGAAGTAGATTCATCAAACGGTTCTCGAGAAAATTTATCTCTATAACGCGTTAATGTGCCTTGCTGGGAGTTTGGCCTGTCGTTTAGATTAACAAGGGGAACCTACTTGCCGAGGAGGAAGCAGATCCATCAAACGGTTATCGAGCTAGGTAGTATTTATATGATGAAAAAGTTGTCCAGAAAATTTATGAGAGTTTGAACGGTCACAGCGCTCGAACGCGTTAATGTGCCTTCCTGGGAGTTTGGCTTCTCGTTTAGATTAACAAAGTGAACCTACTTGCCGAGGAGGAAGCAGATCCATCAAACGGTTATCGAGCTAGGTAATATTTATATGATGAAAAAGTTGTCCAGAAAATTTATGAAAGTTTGAACGGTCACAGCGCTCAAACGCGTTAATGTGCCTTCCTGGAAGTTTGTCCTCTCGTTTAGATTAACAAGATGAACCATCTGGCCGAGAGCGAAGTAGATTCATCAAACGGTTCTCGAGAAAATTTATCTCTATAACGCGTTAATGTGCCTTGCTGGGAGTTTGGCCTGTCGTTTAGATTAACAAGGTGAACCTACTTGCCGAGGAGGAAGCAGATCCATCAAACGGTTATCGAGCTAGGTAATATTTATATGATGAAAAAGTTGTCCAGAAAATTTATGAAAGTTTGAACGGTCACAGCGCTCAAACGCGTTAATGTGCCTTCCTGGAAGTTTGTCCTCTCGTTTAGATTAACAAGATGAACCATCTGGCCGAGAGCGAAGTAGATTCATCAAACGGTTCTCGAGAAAATTTGTCTCTATAACGCGTTAATGTGCCTTGCTGGGAGTTTGGCTTGTCGTTTAGATTAAGAAGATGAACCATCTGGCCGAGAGCGAAGTAGATTCATCAAACGGTATTCGAGAAAATTTTTCTCTAGAACGCGTTAATGTGCCTTGCTGGGAGTTTGGCCTGTCGTTTAGATTAACAAGGTGAACCAACTTGCCGAGGAGGAAGCAGATCCATCAAACGGTTATCGAGCTAGGTAATATTTATATGATGAAAAAGTTGTCCAGAAGATTTATGAAAGTTTGAACGGTCACAGCGCTCAAACGCGTTAATGTGCCTTCCTGGGGGTTTGTCCTCTCGTTTAGATTAACAAGATGAACCATCTGGCCGAGAGCGAAGTAGATTCATCAAACGGTTCTCGAGAAAATTTATCTCTATAACGCGTTAATGTGCCTTCCTGGGAGTTTGGCTTCTCGTTTAGATTAACAAGGTGAACCTACTTGCCGAGGAGGAAGCAGATCCATCAAACGGTTATCGAGCTAGGTAATATTTATATGATGAAAAAGTTGTCCAGAAAATTTATGAAAGTTTGAACGGTCACAGCGCTCAAACGCGTTAATGTGCCTTCCTGGAAGTTTGTCCTCTCGTTTAGATTAACAAGATGAACCATCTGGCCGAGAGCGAAGTAGATTCATCAAATGGTTCTCGAGAAAATTTATCTCTATAACGCGTTAATGTGCCTTGCTGGGAGTTTGGCCTGTCGTTTAGATTAACAAGATGAACCATCTGGCCGAGAGCGAAGTAGATTCATCAAACGGTTCTCGAGAAAATTTATCTCTATAACGCGTTAATGTGCCTTGCTGGGAGTTTGGCCTGTCGTTTAGATTAACAAGGTGAACCCACTTGCCGAGGAGGAAGCAGATCCATCAAACGGTTATCGAGCTAGGTAATATTTATATGATGAAAAATTTGTCCAGAAAATTTATGAAAGTTTGAACGGTCACAGCGCTCAAACGCGTTAATGTGCCTTCCTGGAAGTTTGTCCTCTCGTTTAGATTAACAAGATGAACCATCTGGCCGAGAGCGAAGTAGATTCATCAAACGGTTCTCGAGAAAATTTATCTCTATAACGCGTTAATGTGCCTTGCTGGGAGTTTGGCCTGTCGTTTAGATTAACAAGGGGAACCTACTTGCCGAGGAGGAAGCAGATCCATCAAACGGTTATCGAGCTAGGTAGTATTTATATGATGAAAAAGTTGTCCTGAAAATTTATGAGAGTTTGAACGGTCACAGCGCTCAAACGCGTTAATGTGCCTTCCTGGGGTTTGTCCTCTCGTTTAGATTAACAAGATGAACCATCTGGCCGAGAGCGAAGTAGATTCATCAAACGGTTCTCGAGAAAATTTAATCTCTATAACGCGTTAATGTGCCTTGCTGGGAGTTTGGCCTGTCGTTTAGATTAACAAGGTGAACCTACTTGCCGAGGAGGAAGCAGATCCATCAAACGGTTATCGAGCTAGGTAATATTTATATGATGAAAAAGTTGTCCAGAAAATTTATGAAAGTTTGAACGGTCACAGCGCTCAAACGCGTTAATGTGCCTTCCTGGAAGTTTGTCCTCTCGTTTAGATTAACAAGATGAACCATCTGGCCGAGAGCGAAGTAGATTCATCAAACGGTTCTCGAGAAAATTTATCTCTATAACGCGTTAATGTGCCTTGCTGGGAGTTTGGCCTGTCGTTTAGATTAACAAGGTGAACCTACTTGCCGAGGAGGAAGCAGATCCATCAAACGGTTATCGAGCTAGGTAGTATTTATATGATGAAAAAGTTGTCCAGAAAATTTATGAGAGTTTGAACGGTCACAGCGCTCGAACGCGTTAATGTGCCTTCCTGGGAGTTTGGCTTCTCGTTTAGATTAACAAAGTGAACCTACTTGCCGAGGAGGAAGCAGATCCATCAAACGGTTATCGAGCTAGGTAATATTTATATGATGAAAAAGTTGTCCAGAAAATTTATGAAAGTTTGAACGGTCACAGCGCTCAAACGCGTTAATGTGCCTTCCTGGAAGTTTGTCCTCTCGTTTAGATTAACAAGATGAACCATCTGGCCGAGAGCGAAGTAGATTCATCAAACGGTTCTCGAGAAAATTTATCTCTATAACGCGTTAATGTGCCTTGCTGGGAGTTTGGCCTGTCGTTTAGATTAACAAGGTGAACCTACTTGCCGAGGAGGAAGCAGATCCATCAAACGGTTATCGAGCTAGGTAATATTTATATGATGAAAAAGTTGTCCAGAAAATTTATGAAAGTTTGAACGGTCACAGCGCTCAAACGCGTTAATGTGCCTTCCTGGAAGTTTGTCCTCTCGTTTAGATTAACAAGATGAACCATCTGGCCGAGAGCGAAGTAGATTCATCAAACGGTTCTCGAGAAAATTTGTCTCTATAACGCGTTAATGTGCCTTGCTGGGAGTTTGGCTTGTCGTTTAGATTAAGAAGATGAACCATCTGGCCGAGAGCGAAGTAGATTCATCAAACGGTATTCGAGAAAATTTTTCTCTAGAACGCGTTAATGTGCCTTGCTGCGAGTTTGGCCTGTCGTTTAGATTAACAAGGTGAACCAACTTGCCGAGGAGGAAGCAGATCCATCAAACGGTTATCGAGCTAGGTAATATTTATATGATGAAAAAGTTGTCCAGAAGATTTATGAAAGTTTGAACGGTCACAGCGCTCAAACGCGTTAATGTGCCTTCCTGGGGGTTTGTCCTCTCGTTTAGATTAACAAGATGAACCATCTGGCCGAGAGCGAAGTAGATTCATCAAACGGTTCTCGAGAAAATTTATCTCTATAACGCGTTAATGTGCCTTCCTGGGAGTTTGGCTTCTCGTTTAGATTAACAAAGTGAACCTACTTGCCGAGGAGGAAGCAGATCCATCAAACGGTTATCGAGCTAGGTAATATTTATATGATGAAAAAGTTGTCCAGAAAATTTATGAAAGTTTGAACGGTCACAGCGCTCAAACGCGTTAATGTGCCTTCCTGGAAGTTTGTCCTCTCGTTTAGATTAACAAGATGAACCATCTGGCCGAGAGCGAAGTAGATTCATCAAATGGTTCTCGAGAAAATTTATCTCTATAACGCGTTAATGTGCCTTGCTGGGAGTTTGGCCTGTCGTTTAGATTAAGAAGATGAACCATCTGGCCGAGAGCGAAGTAGATTCATCAAACGGTTCTCGAGAAAATTTTTCTCTATAACGCGTTAATGTGCCTTGCTGCGAGTTTGGCCTGTCGTTTACATTAACAAGGTGAACCTACTTGCCGAGGAGGAAGCAGATCCATCAAACGGTTATCGAGCTAGGTAATATTTATATGATGAAAAAGTTGTCCAGAAGATTTATGAAAGTTTGAACGGTCACAGCGCTCAAACGCGTTAATGTGCCTTCCTGGGGGTTTGTCCTCTCGTTTAAATTACCAAGATGAACCATCTGGCCGAGAGCGAAGTAGATTCATCGAACGGTTCTCGAGAAAATTTATCTCTATAACGCGTTAATGTGCCTTGCTGGGAGTTTGGCCTCTCGTTTAGATTATCAAGGTGAACCTACTTGCCGAGGAGGAAGCAGATCCATCAAACGGTTATCGAGCTAGGTAATATTTATATGATGAAAAAGTTGTCCAGAAAATTTATGAAAGTTTGAACGGTCACAGCGCTCGAACGCATTAATGTGCCTTCCTGGGGGTTTGTCCTCTCGTTTAGATTAACAAGATGAACCATCTGGCCAAGAGCGAAAGAGATTCATCAAACGGTTCTCGAGAAAATATCGATGAAATTTTGGCCCTATAAGGCGGTAATTTGCCCTGCTGGGAGTTTGGCCTCTCGTTTAGATTAACAAGGTAAACCTACTTGCCGAGGGGGAAGCAGATTCATCAAACGGTTATCGAGCTAGATAATATTAGGTAATGAAAAGGCAAACGTGGAAAGAAGAAATCAGGATGGATGACTAGTGGAGATTATGTGTATATGGCTGGATCTCCTATTATCATCACTTGCAAGGATCCAAGTCCATATTCAGAAGTATTGCAGTCTAGCGATAAAAATCAGTGGCTGAAGGCTATTCAAAATTGCAGTCCCTAAATGAGAATAGTACTTGGGTATTAGGTAAATGTCCAAATCTGTACAAGTTTTGCAGAATCGATGGGTATTACGTCAAAACATTGCAGACGATGGAAAAGTTCGCTTCAAGGCTTCGAAAAAGCCTTTGGACGTGTGTATCCGGGTATGCCGAGAAAATTGGGAGGAAAATACGCATTAAGCCCTGTTGCACGTTATTATAGCATTCGAACATTGTTAGCAGTACTTGCTGTAGAAAAATTGAAGCTTGACCAATTTGACATCAAAACAGCCTTCTTGAATGGCGTGCTCGAAGAAGAAGTACATGGAACAACCGGAAGGTTTTGAAGATGGTACTGGCCGAGTATGTCTACTGAAGAAGAGTTTGTATGGTCTCAAACAAGCACCACGTTGCTGGAACAAACGTTTTGTAGACTTTATGAAGAAAGCTGAATATCAAAACAGTCACGCAGATCCTTGTCTCTTCTACAGCATAATAGGATTTATTCATTTTAGCTGTGACGTAACGAAGCCTATCCGAAGTTTATTTCCAATTATACAGTTTCCCTGACAAATTAAGTAATAGATTCAATTAGTGTTTTCCATAAAACAGTAGGATCTACCTAGTATGAATGCTAATTGCGACTCATGTTTTGCTTTGATGCCGCAAGATATAGCTTAGTGCGAGTTGTACCTCCACAGCGCTTTCATGGTCGTCAGGTTTCTCTCTTTGTTTGAAACTCGGATTCTGTCTGAGTGGGTGCTCTAATGGCATAGTTGCACTGACACTACATATACTCCTGGGCGTCTATCAACCAATTAGAGAGGTTGACGTCCATAAGAGTCTCGAAGGATCAATCTTAATCTGACGTACATCTTTTTTGAATTAATTAATGGCCACAGAATGCCAGATAAACATTCACATTGGAACAGCTTTGATGCAGTGTACGATTTCTGCCACTAGAGTTTTTAATGCTTAAATGCTGGTAAATTATTTTTCTGACGTTCAGATTCATTCTTACACTTACACTATAATTTCCGTGACCTATACTTTATAACTATAGCCTTATAGCATATGTTGCGATTTTTTCTTCCTGCATGGTTTTCTGTGTATACAGGTACAAGAAAATAGGCATCGAAGAGGACCGTTGCAGAAGGTCAGCGAGGCTTAAGGGGTCTACAGATGATACGATCGACTGTACAATCTGTTGTAACATCGTAGTTGATTCGACGGTCCACGTGTGAAGGAAAAACAGCGCTTGAGCTGTCTGTACGTTTTTATTTTCAAATTGTAGTATGATAAGAAGTACAACCGATTGTTTCGTCTATAGACCGCTTTAGGCAAAACCTTCAACGTCCAAGAACATCTTGAATTAAGTTAAATTTACAAACAATAGGATTTCTGGTTTTGCTCCTCTTGTTTTTTTTTTTTTTTGAACAAAAGACGCTCTATATTTCTGAAAATCTATCGTATAGTACCATGTAATGCTTATTCTCTTCTGTCTTTACTTAAAAAATAAACGTCTTCTGTTTGATATAATCATAGTACCAGTATACGCCAACAAGAACGACCATCTATGCATGTACTGACCTGCCAAGATCAAAAATATCAATTTTATTGCTAAGTTGTCAAACATCATAAATAGTTTGAAATGACATATGACTTTCAGCAAATAAAAAAATCTATCAAAAAAATTTCTGTCATTACTGCAAGATGAGCCCTGCCAGTAGAAAACAAAGTAACGTAAAATTATTGGAAACACACAGTGATATTCTCGCGAAAACACTGACAGCAAAGCTTGCGAAAGTCACCCCGAAAGAATTAGAGCAAGACGGCATCGTAATGGCGGCCGAGCTAATGGAAGATTTGCCGCAAGTGGAAGTGAAATATCTCTTAGATAACATAATACCGATCGAGGAATTAAAGAAAATCGGTCAAATTCAGGATAGTTTAATCTCCTTGACGTCAATGGAAGAGCAATTCATTTGCGAGTATTGCAGAAAATTAAAACGACATCCCGACGAAATCTGCTGCGCATCGAAGGAGATACAGGTTTATCTTTCGAGGTGTGAGGATCATAAGTTGATGAAACGATTCAGTTCTTATTCGTTGAATAATACGTCGGTGAATTCGTTAAAGGAGAATTTGGAAAATGTTAAATTGATAGGAGAGACGCACAAAACAATTCAAGAGAGAAAATCTAAGTTGAGTTTAAATAGATTTATGGAGATCAAGAAGGAAAAGGCGAATAATCAAAGGAATGATCAATTTAAAGCAGTAAATTTTGCTAAACATATGGGTACTTTTTCCAGGATACAAAGAAAATTGGAGAATATCAAAAAATATTGCCCTGAAATGTATACCACCGAAGAAAGTGTTATATCTATGTGGGCAGGAAGTGGTACTACTCCCGCTAAAAAGGAATAATTATTTTGAAGATATATCCACATATTTATTCATGAATTACAAGTATATTAGAGCTATTTAATTTTAATCTATTTTTAATTTATTGCATTGGTGAAACCTATTTCTACAGATTAATAAAATGATATGAAAGCTGTTATTGTCTTATTTACTCTTTGATAAAATTGCAATTGCTACAATAATCTTCTTGAGATCTATAGGATATATAGGAAATTTTGATTTATTACAAGAAGTTTTATCACCACCATTATTTATTGAATTAAACTTTCATGACAATAGAGTCGTATATTTAATTAAAAATCACGTGACTTCCGTCTAGTCGTTGTTAATAATTTAGCAAGCAGAACATTGCCAACTTTAATTAAAAGTGGTAAAATTATATCTTTCATCAAGTCTATAATAGCGTGGTTGTAGTGCTGCTGGAGCATTTTCCAATTTTGATTTATGTAATCTCTCAACAATCCAACTGTAAAAAAAAAATGTTTCTTATAATAAAAAGAGGAAGTAGTTATAAAAAATTACCTTTAATTTCATCCGATAATGAATCTGATGTGCTACGAATATCGAATCCATCCAATTGTACATCTATATCAGCATCACTCAGTTCTAATTTCTCGCTATTTACGTCGAATCTTGCATCTAATTCTATGATTACATTTTCTGCGAACATACGATTAAAACTGGATAAACTTGAGACGACTCACAAAATTTTCATTCTTTTATCTAATAAATATTTAGCTTACCTAGAGTTGTGACTGAATTTCCAGTCACATTATCAAAATCGACAATATATGGTCCATTGATTCTATATTTGGCTTCGATTGTCAAGTTTCTGAAATATACTTTGAAATATCCACGTCTTTTACGAAATTTAACTCTGAAATTGTACACATAATGATCAGAGATAATTTGTGTCCGAGGCTAACTCTGTTGTTCTTTGGCAATGCTAATGAGCATTGCAGAATGAAGTCTGTATTGATCTGCCACTCTGAAAACTCGAGGGCATTTAAAAAATATAATGTCCAGGGGTGTCAGCTGCCTGTCATGTGGAAATCAAACAGCAAGGCTTGGGTAATGCCTCTGTTCACGTACCGAGCATCAAGAATTATGTTTAGGCTATAAAGTTCCTTCTGCCCCAATACGACTCCTCTTATTCAACCCATGGATCAGCAGTTCATCAGTAATTTCAAGAAACTTTGCATTAAAACATTATCTCTCAGATAAAATTCTGAGGGAATTTTGGACACATTCCATATAGCTTGGAAAAATTGAAAAATTTGTATGTGTGGATGTGTATTCCGATGATGTGAAAGAATTAATGGTGCAAAGACATACAAATGTTGAACTGTCCAACTGGGGAGTTACAGAAACTGGAGAAGAATAAACGTCATTAGTATCCATTAATTAAAGAAATCTTTGCCCAATAAAATTTAAAGAAATTGCAATAGCATCGTTTGGGGAGAACAGTCAATGTCACAGATGAGGCTAGGAAAGCGAAAGAAGACAGAAAAAGATAAATCACCAGAATGTCACGCATGTCATGATAATTTTTTTTGATGGGAAAAATCGCTTTGGTATACGGTTGGTCTTATTCGGCATAAGCTTTTTTTATCGATATCTCGAAAACGAAAAGGAATTGACCTATGGTGTATATGAACTTTTTTGATCAGACTCATCTCTAGAACACATGATATAATTTTTTCGGTTACCTTAGGAAACACCCTGTATATGTTATTGTTGTTGAACTTTTCATTGTAACCTGTGGGTTATAAAGAGGTTCATGGCCTATAAGACGACATTTATGACAAAGATAAAAGTATTAATGTATTCATTTAAACATCTTTTTTTCGCCTACAATGCCACTAATTCGTTGTTTATTTCCGTTCACAGTTGATGCTCGGAACTTGTGTCTACTTTGTTATTTTTAATGGAACATCCTGTATGTTTTAGATTTTTCAATTTGATTCGGGTGTTTTGTAGTTATTCAATTTTTTCTTAAAAAAATTGCTATGGCGGACATTTATTCAAAAATTCAGAGAACACTCGATTTTTCGGATATCAATTTAGAATTCATAATATGCTTAAATAACATGTTGGAGTATATTCTAGCATCGAGAACGGCTGCCTAGATTGTGTGGTTAGTTTACTGTGGGACGTTAACTTTTCAAAATTTTGAAGAACCATAATTTAATTTTTTCAAATGGCATCCTCCATATTTTATTACTTAGTCGTATTCGGCATCTCATTTTACATCTTTTACATCCCCCATGTCCTATACCTGAAATTAATAGTTTACGAGGTAATTAGAGTTTTTTGAAAAAATGCACTAACAACTCATCGATATTTATTCAGGGTGCCATGAAAAATAAGCGTTTTCAAATTTTTTATTTATAATTTATTGTCAAAGTCTAACGTCCAAGTCACACTTCGTTGTTTGATGCTACCATACAATGTAGGCAGTCGTTCTCGGTGCTAAAATATACTCTAACATGTTGTTTAAGCATATTATGAATTCTAAATTGATATCCGAAAAATCCAGTGTTCTCTGAATTTTTGAATAAATGTCCACTATAGCAATTTTTTTTAGAAAAAATTGAAGAACTACAAAACGCCCGAATCACATTGAAAAAAACTAAATGTATTTATAAAGCTTAAAAATAGGTGAATTCAAATATGTAAAAATATACATTATCAATAACAAAGTAGACAGTGACTTCCGCCATAACCGGAAGCGCTAGAAGTCTAAAAATATTTTAATTGAGGAGAACACATTCGATTATATACGAATCCGAATTTTAAAATTTATATTTTGACCAGAACCCCATTTATTTAATTCAACGTTTTAGGGCTGTTAAAGCGTACTTTCTGTCCTTGTAACACAATGTACTATTTTCGACTAGCATGTCTGAAAATAACTCGTCTTTAAATATCGAGTGGAAAATAGTTTTTTACGGCCATAGAGCTGTGAAGAAAACGCACAACGTCCATTCCAGACAAATTTGATGCTTGTTTGACAATTAATTACATTTCTTAAGGATACCACCCGGGCAATTTCAACTGAAAGAGGTTGGTTACATCAAAATCCCTGATTTCATTCCATTTTTTAATGGAAAGTTTAAGACAGTGTATGATCACTATTATTCAGTCAACTAACTACTTATTAACAAACGTTTAGTGTTAATACTAACTGAAAATTTGTTCTGTCAATCTTATTAATTTGAAATTGCTCACTCAGTATTAGTTTGATGTTTTTGCGTAGTACGGAAGCTGCCCGGCCGCCATATTTACTTATTTTGACACTTCATAACAGGAACATTTTTCAAATTATATATAATCACATAAATGAATTTAAAAAAAATAGCCCCGTATCAACACTGTCTCCAATTATTAATAACAAAACATTCTCACGGTTTTAGTCTAGTGACGTAAAAATAATAATCTATTTAATTCAGAGCGAAGAGTTGTGGTTAAGCGGCTGACTATCGTTGTGGAAGGATGATAGGAGCCGGGGTTCAATTCTCTGGAGGGACGGTGACATTTTTTCAGAGAGTTGAATCCCGGATCGACTTACCAGTCACTGTTGGGAGCAAAGTGATTAACAGCGCGGCATTCTAAAAGGCGATATGATACTGTCACAAAGCCATTTGAACACAATTTACACACACAAAAACTACAGCACCCACCACATGTAAGAAAAAAACTAAAGCATATTTTCTGCCCTTGTACCACAATACTAACCGTAAATCTTGAACTTCCGCATCGGGAACACCGTAAACAGATATGTCAGATAATTCTATCTCCATACTTTCCTCAGATGTCAATACCAAACTATCCATATGGTAAGGATTAAATTTCGGTATTTCCAAAGATGGAATGCCTTCAATTAAATTAAAAGATAAAAAATATATGCCAAACGAAATTTAAATTGCATCAAATCACCATCTTTAAGAGCGTGTATGATCAAAGGAGCCTGTTTCAAAATACATTTATCAATTTGGGAAAACGTACATGGAACTACATCAGAAACTGCAAAAGCATCAAGATATATAAAAAAATTAGCTTCACATTATGCCACGAATTTTTAGTTACTTGAAGCAGCTCGGATTCTTCTAACTGATACCAAAATTAATATCAAAAATTTCAGCAGAAGTCCATACATTTTTTTCGCGTAATTTAATTGTAAATGAAGACTCAATAATCTTTAAGTAGGTAATGCGTACAGGTTTCGTAAAATTTTACGATTATATCTGGCATTGCGAAATAATACAGCGATTAAAACGTGCTATAATTTACTTACGACACATTTAATGGGTCATTCAAAATAACAATCATTAATTAGATAAGGTTATCACAATATCTCTTTAATGAGTTATATGTATAATTAAGAGTGCTTACAGTATTTTGGTTTCTACGCTGTTGAATTATGGCGTCCTACGCATTTGTTACAATTAGGAAAGTTTTTTTTAAATACTTAGGAACTATATCAGACAATTTCTTATGACATAATTTGAATTCTATCGATGCAGTCTTTAAAGTTACTTTCACTGTCGCCAACTATCACTTTTAATTTTCTATAGCTATCTAATGAAGACTCACGACAAATAACCCGCTTCGTAGAATTTCCTCGGAAAATGCTTTTTACGTACAGATAAAACAAGAATTTTGAAACGATATGTTTCAACATATTGGTTAGTGCTGCGGTTCAATTTTCTGAAAATTTGTCTGTAGGCATCCATATCCTCTTTAAAAAAAATACTACTTAATGGGGACGCAAGTGGATAGAGATGGAAAAGATAGTGACATTTTCAGTGACCATAGTTCAGAGAGCAAAATTGAGTATGCTGAAAATGTTGACGATTATTAATTATTATCCTTATTATTATCCTTTCCAATTTCTTTGAATAACATGCTGTACCACCCAAAAAAGCTTGGTATGTTAAGAAAAAAAGCAACTGATTAGAGAGAGCTCCATGTAGCACAAAAACGTTGGCACATAATATTATAGTTGTCCTGCTAGGTGTCAGAGGAGCAAGCCGAGAAAATCTTCAACAACTCTCCTTGAAGCTTGGAAAATACTTATGTATTATTCACTAATAGCATGATGTAATTAAATCAAATCAATAAAATGAAAGTTAGATACAGTGCATCTACGCTTGTGAATAATACTTCAAAATCGGAAATAGTTGGGCTTTTATTCAATTAAGATGATGTTAAATCAGGACGAGGAAGGTTTGAGACCTCTGTGGGCTACTCACAGCACAGGTTAATCGATAGTCTAGGCCATTATGTATTTGGAATGTTTTTTTTTAATTGAGTTATCTAACTAGTAACCAAACAGTAATTCCAACCTTACAGCAGTCAATTAGTACTCCTGACTTGAGGTCGTACTAAAAAAATATATAAACTTGCTTAACATAATTGTTTGTCCTCGTTTTTACCAACCATTCAGCATAATAATTATACAGGATGTCCCAGCTGATGCAGTTTCTTTGATAAGTTGTTTATTTTACAGTATAGAGAAAAAAGTTTCAAATAAAAGTTGTACCTATTTAAACGACGCATAGCTAGACAATATTTTCAAATATACAGGATGTTCCAATTATACAAAAAGCATATGTAACTTTATTATTTTAAACGGATCACCCTACATATTATATTTTTTTTAGATCCTACATGATATTTTAAGTAACTTTTATTAAGACCTTCCTAGACCTATGTGCTTTTGTTTTCGAGAAAATCAATATTTTATCAAAAATTTTGCCATTGCAGCGCTCTCGCTAATGAGCTGTAGCATCAAAACTAAAAAAAAATTTGATTTGCGTAAATTGATAGGTGCATTTTGAATTGATTTACTATTTCCGATATTAACATGTACGGATCCTTTTGTTGACATACAGTTGCTGGCGCCAACATTTGGAAACATTTGACATATTTACAGTAGCCAATTATTTGTGCCTGGAATTCTGTGCTCCTATAACTGTACTTCGTATAGATGTGTGCATAGAAAAATGGGACAACTAAACTATTACTGTGTAAAGCAGTCGTTCGTTTGAATAATAGAGAACCTATGTACTTTGTAATTATTCTTTAAATTTAAAGATAATCATGAGAAAAAGCCATTTCTTTTATTCCCAGACGAAAAAATATATTTTTTCACCTAGAAATCGGGGAAGAAAGAAGCACGATTACAGCGCTCTCCAAAAACGCGGCATTTACGTGAACTACAACTTGTGATGTATGAACCCTTGTTTATGTTATCGAAATCAATGGCTTGACTACTTATGCCTTGTATTCGGACGATTTCTTTTTACTTAAAAAAAAATGGTTCACTGCAATGAGGAGAGATGTACCTTTGGCAGAGAAGACTACAGGATATTGTTGTTCTGATCATTTTGATGTAAGTACAAGTACCTAACCTATACAAGTAGTGTGGTATTAAAATTAGTGATATTCTACAAGTACATACGTTACAATAATATGTATTATCATGCATGTACACAAAGTACTAATTCTATGTATTAATGGTCAAAAAAGGATCTTACATTTGTGTTATCATAGTAATGTCATAACCCTAGAATCTGACTTACAGGTATTCTACGTCAACTGGCGTTTGGGTCACATGACTTCCTCGGGCATCTTTCAAGTCAAAATATCTCGAAAACCACAAGTCAAAAAAAAAAAAAAAAAATTTCTGTTTCATTTACCGGCGATCTCAATACTTTATAAAATGTTTAATTCCTGTTAACTTTTAAGAAATCTAGGTTGTCTATTGCATTAATGACAAAGTCAGAAATTGAAAGCGTTGGAAATGTCAGAAATCCTTTGATAATCTGAAACTCTCTTTCAATTCCTGAAGTATTTCCACTTGTAGGTCAATCTAACAGCAAATTAATTAAACACCAATTTATTCCAGAACATATAAAGTCTTATTAACGAAAACACAATTCGTTAATAAGACTTCTTCATGAAGTATTTAATTAATTTGCTGTTTCATTGACTTACAAGTGGAAATACACTGGAACCTCGTTTATAGCCGCGGTCGCAAAACGTAAACATTCACTTGTTTCCTCTCAAGAGGGGTCCCCACTCTTATCCCGTTAGCGGAGAGGAAAGGCCGTGCTACGCTCTGATTGGCTCATGTGAATACGTGCACTATCGGGTGGTGGATGCCGAGCGGATGTAAATGAGTGACATAGTGTAGATATAGATGAGGGTGGACATAAGTGAGCGCGGACATAACCGAGGTTCCAGTACTTCGGGAATTGAAAGATAAGTACAATCGAGGCCAGATAAATATAGTACAACTTTAAATTTCATATATAATAATAATAATAATAATAATAATAATAATAATGGTTTATTGTCCAACAGTTACACCAATAATAGGACAAAAATTTAAGAAATTTAAAAGTACATACATACATTTAATTATAAATCAAAACACATTCTAGAACTCATTAATAGTATTAAAAAAAATATCGCTGTAGTGTAAGTCTGCAGATCGGCACATTGCAGCAAGTGGAGAGGCATGAAGGATATTAGATCTGGAAAGAGGAAGAGAGAAAGAAGTAGAGGAACGAGAGAAGAATGTAGGAACACGAAAATTAAGGGAAGCAAGTAGAAGTGGGCTATCAATACATCCATGGACGCGAGCCTTGCGTACAATAAAAGATGGAATTAAATCATCCCCAGCCACGCAATTATCAGGAAATGATGCCATAATTTTAACCAAATCTACTTCAACGATAGGTGGCAGAGAAAATGAAATGCGGCTGTTATCAGACTCAAAATCAGACAAAGATGATCTAGGTAGATAGATAGAGCAGAATTTTGTAGCAAAAGCATCTACAATAGTTTGTGGCGTATCTACCACAGACTCATTAAATGACAGAGTACTTGGAATTCTAGTTGTACCTTGTCTATCGTGAATAAACTTAAATATCTTTCTAGGATTGGATTTGATATCGGCTTCAATAGAGTCCAAATAGTGAGTATAAGCTGCAGAAATGTGTGTTTTACAGAGTAAGCGCAGTCTCTTGAATTCGTTTTGAAAGTAAGGTTTCTTTGTAGTGATCCATTTACGTCGGTAATAAGATTTAAGTTTAATATTTGCTATTATATCTGAAGTGAACCATGGCGGATAATGTGCCTTTTCAGAGTTAGAAGAAAATTTTGGAACACAAACATCAAAAATGCGATAAAGATTGGAATAGAATTGATCCAATGCGTCATTAACATCATTTAGACCTTCCAGAAATGACCAGTGTATGCTAACAATCTCAGTGAGTAACTGTGAAAAATTAGCTCTTCTAAAGTTGTACCGTAGATTTGAGTTAGTTGGAAAAGTCGAGGATGATGAAGACGCACGAAAATCAACAGAAACAGCTATAGCAGGATGATAGGGATCGATTGGTACGAAAGGTAACTCATTAAGCTCGATATCAATATTGCCTTCAGTATTCGAAAGAACCAGGTCCAAAAGTCTACCGTTACAATTTGTTATAGAATTAAACTGTTTTAAATTTAGTGAATTAGCAAAGCAAGAGAACGTAGTGCATTTAGGACAATTTAACGACTCGTTGTTGAAATATGGAAGATTAAAATCACCAATAATGATAATTGGCTTATCTAGAAGGAATACTTCAAGACATTCGCACAACATCTCAAATTCATATGCCGAAATATTTGGAGGTATATACAAAACCGCTAGGTAGAAAGAAACTGCACCAAAAATACATTTACAGGCAACAATGTCGACAATAGGAATAGTCGAAGTAATAGTAGTAGTATCAATAACATTATAATTAATTAAGTGGGATAAAGCCAAAAAAACACCACCACCAATAGACCGATTGATTACATCAAAACGTCTGTCACACCTAATTATGTTATAGGAAGGGGGTAGTAATTCAGAGCTACAAAGTGAATCATCTAGCCAACTCTCAGTGACAGCAATAACATCATAAGAAGATGCACAGGCACTAGTAAAAAAAGAATGGGTTTTAGTTCTAAGACTTCTAGTATTTTGGTAGTATATATTGATAGAGGAGAAGCAACTGTTGGATTCCTTTAGTTTAAAGTCGAAATAATAGATGGTATACCTCTAATATACTTTATTCTAAGGTTAGATTCACCATTACTTAAACGGTTAGACAAATCCGACCTAGCATTCTTATGAATTTCAATTTGCATGGGCGTACGGTCACGAAAGATAGATGCTTTGAAAAATTTCGGTTTAGACTTTAATTTAGAAATGTTCCTTAGAACAGCATGAACATTAGTTTCAGACGAGAAACAAACCTTAATAGGACGCGCACGATCGGCCTTCGTAGGATCAAACTTGCCCAATCGAGAAACTTTTAGATTCGCATCAGAAATTTGGAGAGTGGAACACATATCATTGACTAGACCAATATCAAATTCTATCTGCTCATTATTAGTAGCGCAATTGTTTTCAATGCAACCAAAAATAATTATGTTTGCTTTACGTTTATCCCGATCCGCTATTTCCTGAATAATCTTCTCAGAATCCAGAAGAGACAATGAGTTGGTCACCGAAGATTCCTTCAGTGATTGCTTAAGGTTTTTTATATCATCTTGGAGCGACACTATTATTGATTTCAAACTTTTGATGTCATTACCTAATGAAATACAGTTCTTACATGACCAAGAAAAGCCAGTATTCTGATGTAATTTACGCGCTTCAGAAGGTGAAACTTTAACACAATCAATTCTGAAAGGCTTACTGCAAATACAGCAATTAATTAATTTGTGCGGCTCATCCGCCACACCGCAACACGAACACGACGGCATAGATGCAAAAATTATTATAGTTTAATTAGGAAAGGAATGAGGATACACACTTCACGCCAGCGGTGCCATATATGTCAAAAATTGAAATTTTATTATTATAAGATGAACTTTAACTTAAGATACTTGTCATAAAAATCAAATGTCAGATCATACCGAAACATAACTAGATCAAAATACTAACTTACATCATAAAATTTTTTTAAAGAACGCTTGTATTACATTTATCTGGCTACGACTGTGTACCTATAAAGGTCATAAATATATTAATAATCTGTAATGTGACGTATTCATGTGTAACCTTTGAAATCTAGAACATGCTGTTTGTCACGGCAGATCCGTTTACACAGATAAAAACTTGGGATTTATGCTTATAAAAATTGTCTCATTTCTTTTTTGCACACATCTCTATATCTTTAAAATTATACTGCACAATCTCTCCAAATTGCAAAGATTTTTTTTATTTGTTTCATATCTTGTGTACCTTATCCTTTATTACTTCACCAAGAAAATATTTTATTTTCCCAAAATTGGAGTTTTCACCATCAACTTTAGTCGTAAGGTTAATTGCTATCTATGCTCCGTGCAGATGATATTTGCGTGTGTGCTGTAAGGTGAGAAGCAATTTAATTCTCAACAAAACATAATCAATTCTACTCCATCATTACCGTTTATATTTGACTACAAGAATCTCTGTATTGAAGAAACGTCATTCAAAATTCAGTTATTTTTACAAAGTTAAAAGAAATTGATAACAATGGGCTTTTGCGTTCTACTTTATAATGATAACTTGAAATCAACAATTCCATTTTACAAACAGTTATTGGTTACGCTTTTAGTTAAAGACTAAAAACTTTACAACAGTTATTCAAAACAAAGTTTAAAATTGTCGGCTAGCATTATTATACGAAATAGAAACAAAAAAAGTTATGTTGGGTGAGGACTTTAATCTGAATTTTTTTCAGGAGTAGAACGTGAGTAACTCAAAGTGGTAACCACACTAGAGGCAAAAACCTTCTGGTTGGTGAGGGGTAGTCGGTACCTCACGATAACTAGACGTATTAACCACGTTAAAGCCACAGTTGATGCACGCTGTGACGTCAGGTTACCTTGCATATAAAAAATTGAAAAGCAATCAGATCAACAGTTGCAGCCAATTAATGACTTCAGCTATCGCCGTTATAAAATTTTGTTGTCCATGTCTTACTAACAATAAGACCTTTTTTATTTGTTAACTGTTTTACGCTGTTGTTTCTTGATAGTGATGGGACATAATTCGAATGCACACTTCTGATACTGTGGACTCAAAACCTTGCTGCAAATGGTTTTCCAGAATGATACATCAATAAATTTGCATAAATTCACCTTAAAAATGTATTTACTACATTTTGTATGATAAAAATTAATAAAAAACCGCATTCTGTTCTGTTGTTCTTTATTACATTTACATTTTATTATAATTATGAATCATTCGCATAAGTTAGTTAATTAGGATCGAGATTGATTGATTCATTTTTGTTACATGATATTAACGTCTAATTAATATTGACTACAATGTGCAATAATCTATTTCACTTTTATACGTTTCTCTGGATGTTTCCAAGACCATTGCCGGTCACTATTGTTTTTAAGTGGTCTTTTCTTCACTAATATCAACTTAGTTAGTTCGACGTGGTCAACAATTCGGTCGAAGATAGGTAACAAAAGGTTCCTCATCGTTACTAACAAATGTGGTGAATACCACTTACAAAGAGTTTCCCAATGTTCGTCGACGTAACGTTCTAGCATGTTTACTGCAAGAAAATAAAATAGTCATATACAAAAAAATATATAAAATACAAATGTTAAAGTAATATTTAGAGATTTCAAGAAATGTGTAACATTTTTTCTACATAATACATACGAGCATATTCGTCTTCAGCATAATTTGTGTCCCATTTAAAACTTAACTGTTCCAAATGGAATTTTACGTCACTTAAATATTCAACTGGTTTGTGTCCGTTGTCGATTCGATAGTATGGTACTTCTATGTCCATAGATAAAGATTCTAAAATGCAGAAATATGCAAAATCAGTACAATGGTATTCATAGCTAGAGTTAATAGTTAAAAAAGAAATTTGGGCTTTCATTGAGGATTTGGAGTGGGTTCTCTGGTGATTCCTGGAGACAATCTTTCATTTAAACTTTTCAATTATTCAAGACTGTCAAGAGACTTACTGTATTGTCTTAAATGTTGATTATTACAGCATATTAAAAAGGATATGGGACAGAATCTTTACAACTATCTACCCTACTTATTCTCTAAAGAGAGCCAGTTCAAGTTAGGAGACAGTGAAGGTATTGAATCTGCTTTTCGTGCTTGTCACATAATATCTTTGAATTAAGATTAGTATCTGCCAGAAATGGAAATTTAAACTATTTTTGCTGAAGATGATGATGAAGTGTTAGACATCCAGATATAGGAAGCACAGTAGGAAATAAAGATTCTGATGAAAGCAGTAGAAATTAAAAATTTTGGAATTTAACCAAATTGAGAGTTTCCAGAGAAGCCAATTTATTTTATTTAAATAACTTACCCAACAAAAGATTAATGGGGCCACGTGTTCTAATTTCGATGTCGAAGACTGTTCCATAAATTTGGTAAATAGCGTCTATCTCCATAGTTGGAAAATAGAACCCGATAATCATTCGGTTTTGTGGAATATCTAAGCTGTAAAGAAAAATGTAAATATCGATTGTCACAGAATAAAACTAAAAGTTTCAATTGGGTACTACTACGTGTTTTTTTTTGCATTTACTTACACATATCTTTGGATAAAGGCTTGCGTTATGTTATGGAAATATACGGCAGAAAGTTCCAGTGTGAAATTTTGACTTCTTGCTAACGGTAAATAGTATATATGAAATGGGTTAAATGGAGGTATTCTATAGGTGGTGTTGCCTAAAAAGACGAATATAAATAATTAGATATAGTTGAACAAATATCATACAATACTATGTAAGCAAAAACGGCAAAATTACAATGCTTAGTTACAATATAAAATATTTCTTATATTTTATCATATACGAGGGCGACTTGAAATGTTTCCGGAATCGGCAAGAGATGGGGAAGAAAGGTTGAAGTGGATTCATGGCGGATCTACTCCATCATTTTCGACCATCAGCTTCTGGGTGAGCGAGTTCAAACGTGGCCGCACAAGCACAACTGACGAACGACGCAGTGAACGCCCAAAAACCGCTAACGACGATGAAATGGTCAACAAGATTCATGATATCGTGCTAGCCGATCGCCGATTGAAGCTGAAAGAGATAGCAGAAACAACACACATCTCAGAAGAACGCGTTGGCCATATCCTCTGGCCAGGATTCAACGCAATTCGAGAGATTTCTTCATGCGTTTCGTAACCGTGGATGAGACTTGGATCTACCACTACATACCGGAGATTAAGGAATAGTCGAAGCAGTGAACTTTTCCGGGTGAATCAACTCCGAAGAAAGCAAACACCATTCCATCGACCGGAAAGGTCATGGCGACCATTCTTTGCGATTCCCAAGGTGTGATCCTCATCGACTACCTGCAGAACGGAAGATACTATAGCGATTTATTGATCCGATTCGATGCAGTATTTAAGGAGAAACTGCCTATTCGCAACGGAAAAAATTGCTTTTCCACCACAACAATGCACTGGCTCATTCATCTCGCATCGTCGTGCCCAAATTGAATGAGTTGCGCTACTAATTAGTCTCTCATTCTCCATATTCATCGGATCTAGCCCCAAACCAGTTTTTCCTATTTCTAAACCTGAAAAAATCGCTGGCGGGAAAGAGATTTGCCTCAAATGAGAAGGTCATCGCCGCTGCAGATGATTATTTTGCAGGTCTCAAACCGACGGCTTGAAGAGACTAAAGTGTATTGATTTTCGAGGAGACTACATCGAAAAATAAAAAACCAAATCAATACCGTGTTTTTCTTGTCGATTCCGGAAACATTTCAGGTCGCCCTCGTATATTATTTCTTCCTTGTGCAACGTATCTTGAGAAAAATACTTCTGGACAAACTGGTATGATATTTTGGTCGGTTCCACAGGTGTTTTCTAAGTGAACTATATCTCTAAATTCGCCAGTTAAAGGAGGCGAAATCTTAATTATCCAAAATCTGTCTATGTATTTTGTTTAGGTGACAACGATCCTCGTATGCGTTTATTAAAGTTATGGTCGTAGTGGGATTCGGACTTTATTATACATACATATAAGGGATGTAGGCAAAGCATGGAGAACAAATTCAAACAAAATCAGAGGAGAAAAATGACAATAAGCGTGTAATAGTAAGTCAATAACTTTACTACATACTACGAACGCAGTCACTGGATTACAAACACACAGAAAGACGCTCTGTAGACGTCGGTCACAATATACGACCAGTCGATAACTTATCAAACGCAACTCGACTGGATTGTATAACTGAAGGAATCATCCGTCTGGCGTGGAGTCCTTAGAAAGTAGCTTATCTAGATTAGAAAGCAAACTATCAGGTTTAGAAAGCAACCAATTTGGTTTAGAAAACAGCCTATTTGGATTAAAAAGCAGCCTATCTATATAGATTTAGAGCTGCTTTCATAACCAGCTATGCCACTTTCTACAACCAATTCTAAACCAGCTAATCTGCCTTCACAACCAGTTCTACCTTTTAAATCAAATGCCTGCTTTCTAAACCAGTTAATCTACTTTCTAATCCAGATAAGCTACTTTCTAGGGACTCAACCCTAGACGGATGACTTTCAGTTATACAGCCCAGTCGGGTTGCGTTTGATAAATCATCGAATGGTCGTGTACACTGACCGACTTCTACAGCGTATCTATATGGAGTAACCAAAGAGTAACAAGAAAGTGCACTTAGCTATTGGCGCCAAAATAATCTTATAACCTTGGGAAATACTATGTTTTGACGAGAGTTCAATAAACCCACGCTGTCAATACAATCGATTGCACACACGAATTTATCCAAGTTTTATGCGGTTTTTTGGTTCATTTTAGCTGTGTGAGATTTGTATATACCGGGTGTCCAGTTTAAGATGCAACGGTCCATAACCGACTTATTATTAATTGTTTGAAAAAGCGAACTTCCGGTTCTACTGTAAGTAGATACTAACTATATTATTTTACTTTTCGCACTTTTTGATTCCTTATTAAATTTAAAACGCACTTTGTTAAGGATACATTGAGTCTAAGTTGTACCGTTTCCGAATTACGTGACGTTTTTCGAAAAAAAGTGACATCTGCAGCGTCTTCGGTGTTTGGAAATATCTCCGTAACTGCGAAAGTTAGAAACATGCGGTTTTCAGTTTTCGCTTAATCATTAAAGAGGGCACGTTTATTAGAAAATTGTTGCATTTATGTTACAGGGTGATTAAATAGGGTGTTCAATTTAAAATAATATAGTTAGTATCTACTTACAGTAGAACCGGAAGTCCGCCATTACTGATACTAATTTTAAAATGTGTAGAATTTGATTCGAGGAAACATTTATTTTTGAAACATTTTTTCAAAAAATGAATAATAAATCGGCTATGGATCGTTGCATCTTAAGCTGGACAGCTTGTATATACAGGGTGGGGCACCACAATCGCCTCGGTTGATATAGAAGAAACGGTAACACATATTTAAAATCTTTTTGTTGTAGTATGTGTAGGTCCTTTGGAAGCACGTTCTAAAATTATTTTGAAATATACAGGCTGTCCCAAAAGAAAGTTACACATTAAAGTTATCAAAATTTAAATGGAACACCATGTATATTATTGGATATTTCGATGACGCAGACTAAATAAAGGCAAGTTATTGTTCTATTCCCTATACCTAGGTTCAACAGTTTCTGAGATATTTAACAATTTTTGAAAATGTAGATCAATATTTAGAATGAGTACTTGGCCTACGTATTTAAGTTATGTGTTTCAAGTTGTAAAAAATTATACAGGGTGTTTAAAATCTTACCACTAATATTGTAGTAGGATGTGATGATTTTAACGACTATTTAAACTTGAAGAACATTTAAAATTATCGTGTTGGTTGCATTTTTTCTAAGTTGGTAGTTCATAATTTACTACACGTTACGTTTTACATAGAAACTGAACGAAGTATTTCTTTTTTTTAGTTCTAACATTTATTATCTTAATACTTTCACGTATTTAAAGTTTTAATTGCATTAAATTGTAATATTTCCAAATTTTTCAATTCCTGAGATATTTCCACTTGTAGGTCAATTAAGCAACAATTCATTAAATATCAATTTATTCCAGGACATATAACAAGTGGAAATATCTCAGGAATTCAAAGATAAGTAGATAAAGGTCATAAAATAGATATATTAATAATATTTCCAAACTTTTTCGGTTTAGTGACTTTGCAAATTGCGTGTTGGCTAAACAAACTCTCCACAATTTTCATTAATAAATACTAGCCAATGAAAATTTGGTGTGGAACTTTCGGTATTCCCAATCAGATAGCTCTATCGAGGCCATGAGAATTATTTTACACAGTCATTCCTGAATAGCTCTAGTGCACCTTCTTTCCAACTCTACTCTTTGGAGTGACTGCCTCGGTACTAAAATATGTTTATTTTTTATTATGTAATGCGGCAAATGCCCCTTGCCGTCACCCCTCCCTTCTAACTTATGATCGGTTAAATATAGTGTGGTATTGTATTTTTGAATTTTCAAATTTGCCGCCAGTCGACAAGTAAGTAGGTTAAGGGAGGGATAATAAAGAGGAACGTTGGGTGAACGTTAGGTGATGAAGTGTAATTTCGGTTATTTCATTTTGTGACGTTTTTTAAGGAAACGTATTTATAGTAAAGAGTGTTTCATGTATTATAAAGACTAATACTACAATAGAGGTTCCCGTTTTGAGAACGTACTACATTCTTAAAGTAAAATTCCAATTTAATTTCAAAAATTGACGACAGGGACCGATATAGTATCAAAATTTTAAATGGAATAGGGGGTCGAGTGGCACCTCATTTTAAACGGCTCACTGAGTATGGTACCGGGCCAAAATTTCGTAAAATTTGAACATATTTAGTAATAGAATAAAATTCTATTTCATTATACATTTTGTGTAACGCATTAATCCTTGAAATTAAATAGAAATTTTACTTCAAGGACGTAGTACCTAATATTTCATATTAATGACCCAAAACTCAAACTGAACTCTATTAATCCGATCATAAGTAAGCAGGGAGGACGGACACTTTTGAGATGCATTGTATATTGCTTTCTTTATTGTAATTTGTTCAGTAGAAGATCGACCACTTTTCAAGTTTCACGTTAAAATTAATAACGAAAATAACTGTATCTGGAAAAGAGAAGTTTGAATCCACAACTTACCATCTTGAAATAAATTAATCAGTATCTTGGTTTGGGTTTTAAGGCATGTAATAAAATCATTATCCTCTACATCGCAAGGACGCAAGTGGGGAGCTGTAATTATGAACAAGGTGTAAGTTTGAAACTATTAATATATACCAAGACTGGATGAAGTATCGATAATCTCAATCGATTATAACATATCGATATTTGTCGATACTTAACCAATTCAAGTACACAGAATCGATATCGTACGAGGAATCAAAGATCGACAAGTATTGATACCCAAGCTGTGAAATTGTAAACCATTTACATTGCTCTATCATAATGGCGTTTTTACCACTAATATTGATATTTTTAAATGTACTGAATCATTCACCTATGTATTTTAATAGATAAATCATAAACAGTTTCATTTTCACATCAATGCCAGTTTTAAACTAAATATTACGAGTTCCTCCTGTCCATGAATTGATGTTGTGAGATCTAATGTGGCTTGTCACAGAAGAACCTAGAAATAAATTCTGTAGTAAGATTTATGCAAAATATAGAGGGTAACAAATAAGAACCTTAATCTTCATATTGCTTTAAAAAGAAACCTTTTTTTTTGTTTTTAGTAGGTTCTATATGCAACTTCAGATTACCAAAATTACAAAATCTACTAACTTAACGTTTCGCCACTAATATAAGTGGCTTCTTCGGGAGCAAAATTTGAACAGGTGATACCAGAAGGACAACCACGCTAGATATGGCACCTACCATAAAGTTTCCGTCTCTAGCGCGGTGCTTCATTCTATGTTTTAATTATTATCTGCGCTAAAGCTTACCTATATGGTTTACCAGTTGAACCGAATGAGGCGTTTCAGGTGGCACAAGCTGAAACAGCTGTCGTATGCCCACATCTAGAAGCAAATTAATTAGTACCCAATTGTTACAACTTGTTTCTTCTAAATATTAATAGTGTATTATATGATTTATATTAATGTTAAAATAAATTAAAAAGTACCAGAAGCATTTTTAACTTCATTTTCAGTAGGGGTTGATAACAATTTTCAGGAACCTTATATGTTATTACTTTTGTCCATGGTTTTGACGGCTCTAAATGATGGTCTTGATGCTTCCGGACCGGAGTTTTAACCTACCATTGAATTAGTCTGAGCCGGTTCCGACTTGATATTAAGCTGGTCTGATTTGCTTTTAACCTGGCGTGAGCTTGTTTTTACCTGGATTGAAACTGGTTTTATGCTAGTTCTGACCGTATTTAGAGTTTGTTTTATGCTTTAACAATAACAAACTAGGTTAAACCCAGGTCAAACTAGCACAAAACAAGTTAAACTTTACTTAAAATTAAAATCTAGATCAGGCCGGTCAAAACTCAAATCAGAAATATTTCGATATATCAAAATCATGTTCCAGCTTACAGCTTGTTTGAAAGTTCCAGAATTGAAAATCGCTGCTACCCCCACCGTTATTAAAACTCGAATTTTAGCCGCCATTTTAGAGGTAGTGTGTTGGTAACCGTGCAGTATACCTACTACCAACATTATATCATATTTTTAGAAATAATTATAAAACACTTTTTATGTACATTTTGTTTTCTTATCTACACAATATGACTGCAATAAATAAGTGCAATAACATACAGTTATGAAACTATAACTTTATAATGAGAAATTTGTTGGGCTACTCCCATTTTTATTTATATACACATAGGTTCAGCCCGCAACGGAACATAGGCAGTATAAATTGCAACAGGTGTTCCTCTTTTCGCGTTGTAGCTTGTGCCTGACGACACACAGGCATGCCGGGCAAGGATACAGTCAATGGCATATTCGTTCTGTGCCCATATGTTCAGATTACAGACATAATAACGACTTATCAAAAAATGCTCTAAACCCTTTGTGAAAATCGAGTATCTTCGATAGATAAGTCAGGTCGTTATATCTCCAATTTATTATTATTATTGTAGTCATAGCTGCTACGCAAAAGTAATTCTAAGAAATAATAAAAAAATAACGATTATTAAAAGATAAAAGTAAATAAAGTCAATAATTCTGCAAAATAAATTTAAATTTTAACCGCAATGTCATTCATGCGTAGGCGAACACGCATGACTAGCGCGTTGCCACATCGCACTGCGTTCCATACGTATATTGTAACTTGCTATGTTCCGCTGCGGACTGAACCTATGTGTATATATGAAAATAAAATAAAACATAAAAAAGTAGTTTCAAATTGGTGCGCGTTTTTGGTCTATTACAGGAAAAGTTTTTAATATTCTAAACTGTAAATATGTACAATCTTTTTCAAATTAAATACGAAGTTTACTTTATTTACAAAATAGAAATATTTCGCTAAAAAAATAGCATTTATTTGGGGGAAAGATTGTGCATTCATGCATACACAAGAAACAACAAATAAACACACAAACACACTACCAAAATCTAGTGCAAAATCTTTATTTGTGCTAAATATTACCGATCTGGCTCTCCAATGGAATTTCTGGAGTTGAGACGAAAGGTAGACTTCCAATTCCTGGTATTCTCACACCTAGAAATTAAGTAAGTAATTCAAAATGCAATTTAAGTAACTAATTAACTATGTTACAATTTTAGGATTTGACATATGCTAAATAGCTCCACCATTACTTGAATTTGTTTACTTGATTTGCAAAATTGATAATTTTTGTTTCTTATTTGTTTAAATTAAAAAAAAAATATTAGAATATACATACAATAAAGCATATTACTCTTATTGGAACGTAGGTACACACACAATGGATTTAACGTAATAAAGCGAATTTATGGTTATGTTATCTACTTAATTATAAGAAAAATATCGCTTACCTGGCCACCAAATTGGCTTGGCATAAATTGTAGAGAAAGAAAGTACACATATCCAAAGTATTGTCATATTGTTGTCATCTTCATCATAACTAGATACGAATCTGTGTAATCAAGGCAATAAAAATATTATGAATGACGTAGAACAAAATGTCAGAACAATTCTTTTATTGTTAATAAAACGAAACGATTTATATTGTTTAATTGTTTAACGTACAGTTTGTGAATAAATAAATGCGAATCGAGAATTTTGTATGCAGTTACCCAGTTTGCGTTATTGTATTATTGGTGAGCTATAAACGTTTTGGTGTTTAACTTTTAATTTTTTAGATTTTTATTTCAAATAAAATTGCAAGAAGTACTACCACTAATTTCATCGAGTAAACCTTTATTTGTTAAAATAGGTAACCTGTTTAATCACACAACAAAATGATTTTTATCTCTTATGATGAAACAAAATGAATTAATTCAAATGGTAGAGCTGCTATACTATTGTGTTCAGTTCAGACATGCATAAACATCTACAAACATGATTTAAAGAAGTGTAATACATTCATCAAACTGATGCTTTTTGTGTCTTGAATATTTACAAATATATTATTCCTATAAAAGGAACAATCGTTTTTTAAGGGGAGGACTCTTTCACCAATAAGGCAAAATGATGTCTTGCCACCCTCCTCCCCCAGGATCGAACATTAAAATTTCAAATGTCACTACGTCATATTATTACATTTTTCGATTTTACATACTATTTGCGACAACTTTCATGCAGGACAGCCTATATCCATCCTTAACACTTTAGAAGATATCTTCTAAAGTGTCAAAAGCTTATTTCGGCCGCAAAAAATCTAGGCTGTATAAAAAAATGGCAAAAAAACTACATGTCGATTTTTTTTTTAACACAGAGATCAAATAATGTACAGTTGTGGCCAAATAAATGTATTACAATCTTAAATTTCATAGATGTCAAAAATTTAAAATTTTGTTATTGTAAAACGAACTTTAGCTTAAACTACTTGTCATAAAAATCAAATGTCAGATCATACCGGAACATATTCATGGATCGGGATTACATGGGACGTTAGTCATCGGGAGATGACACAATAGCACTATACAACAACTGCTTTTTGAATGAATCTATAATATCGATAAGTTTATTACAGTTTTCTGCATCTGTTTCCCTAGAATATGCTCCATGTATTTCACCTAAGTAGATAGGCTATGTCGCTACGGCCACAGCCATTCGATGTGGATACGCTGTAGCGTTGTTTCATCCTGAGGGGCATAGGGAGGGCCACGCATTTTTCTGCCTTAGTGCCTTAATGCCTTAGTGGTGAAAAAATTTCCTCTTTCAAACAAAAATTGGCGTGCCTCGGTGTTTTTTCGTATTTCTTGACGTTTTCGACTTATTTAAGGTGGATCGTTTTCATTGGAATGCTCTATATATGTGGTGCAGTGATGCTCAAGTCTTATAGGCAAACCTTACTACATTAGTAACAAATTTGAATTTTATTTTGGATGTAAAATGGGGAACCAAATAAGGCTCCACATGTCTGTTGTTTATTGTGTTCTAGGGTTGTCACTACATGAAAAAATGGCACACGCCACATCATTTGTTATCAGCTTAAAAATCACTCGTCTAACTGTTATTTTCGCTCGTCTAACTGTTATTTCTACTTAACAAACATTCTAAGGATTACGTTAAAATCAAAACGTACAGTGGTGTACCCTAACTTGCGATCTGGAATGAGAAGAATTGTTCATACCAAAGCTTCCAGAATATGTGATATTAGATTAAGAGAGTTCAGATTCTGATGAAAGTAAGGAAGAAAAATGATTAATGAAGAATTTCGTCAAAGCCATGGTTAGTGATGCAAAAATTAAAGAAGGATTATTTCTGGGCCCACAAAGTTTGAGGGACTATTAAATCTACCGAGGAAACTAAGTTGGCACGCATGCAAAAATGTTAATTAGAGTCTTTTTGGAAATTGGAAGGCGAAAGATATTATCAAAAATCTCTTAAAAATTTGGATTGTACTATGTCTTTAAACGTCAGAGTGATTTTAAAAGATTGACGATAGTTTAAATTTCCCGCCGTGAATTATTCAGGATTTAACGTGTTGAGTGTGGCAATTATCATTATCTGTCAATGTCATGTGCGACATTTGTAATGGAAAATCTACTAGAGAATTCAATGCTTTCAATTTTGAAAGTGTCTATAAACCGCAGTTACATAATGATGAATTGTAAAGGGGACTATTTTCAACAGGATGGAACACCACATCAAGTAGCCAAGATCAGTGGCCATCAGGGTTACTTGAACTAACCCCTTTCCTTGTTTATCTTTTTGGGTATTTAAAAAATAAAATTTACCAAAATCGACTTCACAACTAAGAAGAATTAAAAGCAATTATAGAGCAGGCACTGTAAATATGAATTATAAAAAAGATCTATTATCAATATTTTATCACCCACTGGCAACGAATTCAAAACCAAGTTGCCAACCTAACAAAAATTTAGCAAGGCGGGAAATTCAAACTATCGTCAATCATTTAAAACCAGTTGCACTTCCCGCACTTGTACCTATGTAGGTTTCTTTCAGATATTCTTAGTGAGTGATGAGCGCGGGGAGATCAGATACGAAAAAGAGTTATCAAGGCAAATGGAATTCTAATATCCTAGTCGATTTCTGTCAAAATGTTGGAATATTATGTAGTTAGGATTGTGTAAAATATTAAAACGTTTTAAACTATAAATGCTTTTTTGTCGAAAACCTTGCGTTGTATCATATTGGAATTCAGAAGAAAAAATACTATCAGAATCACATAATTTTCTTTTCGAGACAAAAAAAACGTTTCCTTTCTGTTAGTCGGTGTAATTTGGCAGCTACTTGTTTTTGTAATTATGTTGTTCGAAGAATTAAATTACCTCCTTCGTGTTAGTTTCATTTTTATTTAAAGCTACGTCAGCAATCATCATCTCTATCATATATTAAACAAAACCACCCACACTAGAGCGTCACAAACTGAGTAACTGCATACAAAATTCTCAATTTATATTTATTAATTAACAGACTGTACCATCTTTTTCAAAATAAATGCGAATCGAAACTCCACAAATTTTCAAATATTTATGCAATTGAAGCTGTATGTGCTGCATAGACAATAATTCAGAATTTTTCGTTAATAATTTTTAATTAGTATTCTAGTGAGTGCAATTGCTTCTTATGTTTCCACGATTAACAAGAGATTCTCTGTAATTACAACAATTTATATAAAAAATATATTCTTAAGGACTTATCAGTTGTTGCTGGGAATTTGAATTAAGATAATTTTTGCTTGCGATGGTTTTTGTTAAGAACAATTATAAACAAAGAATTATTAGCAATACCATTAAGATTGAATTGTGGAATAGTGAAAAAGTAATTTCAATCACCTGTTTAACCTGTTTATAGAGCAGAATAAATTTGAAATTGGATTTAGCAATCGATATACCGATTACACAGCCAGACAAAAAAAGTTCTAAAGTTTTTTGGATCGTTGAAATCACAAAATCAGAATGAAGTATTAGTGTTGGTTAGAGTTAGAGACAGCTAGAGTGTCTCCGTCGTCGTGTGATGTTTGGCGGGCTTCATTGATTTTTGCGCGATGGCGCTAAAATCATCGAGTTCTTGAGCTTCCTCAAGAACTCGTTCAAGTCGCAGGACGCGGTTTTGTACCTGTACCAGTCAGAGGATGTGGGATAGAGTGGTGGTAGGTCAGGCTCGACTAGTGTAGGTTAGGATAGGACGGATGTGTGTGAATCGTTTTGGGACTGAGTTTGTGGTTACCCAGGATAGGATGCAGCTGGTGCAGTCGACCAATCGCCCGATTCCTGGTTCTGCCTAGACAAAACTAATGTATTCCCATTTATCTAACATATCTTCGACGCCACCGTCATAGTTGGCATACCTTTCACTTTGGTAGTCACCGACTGCACTTGCCAAAGATGACAGCAAGTGAAGAAGGTGACCAAATTTTCTTCAATCTTGTTTCTGTTTTCGGTTGGAAATCACTTCTCTTTGGCAAATTTTTATGCTCTTTTCCTAAAGATTTCATTTATCATGTTTAGTTAAATTCCAATACTTTCAAAAGATGGATAGGTCGACCAGAATGTCGTGGCAGTTATGACGCGTTCTACCATGGGATTCTGGTCGACATATAACGGATGTTATAAGGACTTCTATGCAACATAACTTTTGTAATAGAAACTATTATCTGTGATTTTTAGATATTTTATTGCAGGATATATTACACAATATATCAAACATTTTACCAATTTGTTATACACATGACCAAATGGTTCTATTCATTTATGGAATAAATATTTCGTTAAATGGTATCACGCCCAAAATCCGTGTTAATATTTTCAGTACTACGCGCTTAATACTATTTGAAATTGCTGGAGAGAATTCTTGATGCAGAGCTTCCCAATTTTCATTTAGAAACTTATTGGTTTGTTCTCCTATAAGTAAAATATTTTATAATTAATAATTGTTCGGTAGATAATAATCTTATCCAATCTATACGATATATATGTATATTGAAAATTTTACCTAAAAATGCATCTCCATTGAATAAATCTTTTAGTTGATATGCAGCACGTTTAACATTATACGATACCTTTGAGTTTATAAGACTCATATAATCTGTTTCATTTTTGTTCAGAAGTTCGTATTCTGTATAAAAACTAATGATAATGTCGCCTGAAAAATAATAAAAATATATTAATCGTATTTCCAATCTAAAAAGATTTCTTACCGAAACTAATTTCAGCTGGTCCACTTCCCCGAATTGGCAATATCAAGATCTTACCATTTACTAAATAGGTACCTATAAATTCTAATTTATCAAAGTAAATCTGAGCAGATATTGTTTTATTTGTTAGATCAATTTTAGCGTTCAAGATCTTTGCCTTTTCTAATCCTTTTATAGAGAGATTCTTGAAAGCTAATTCTAAATTCTCGGTGTTAACTAATTCAATTTCTTTTAAAAATAACGGAGATAAAACTGGTACTTTTAAATAATTGATACCTATAAGAAAAAATTGTAATAAGAAAGAATAATTAGGGGCACGGTTATAAGCATATTCGATATATTTATTTGGTTGAATATTGCATGAGTTACCTTTAACCAATTCAGGAATAGCTTTCATTGCATTGTTTACGAAACATTGATTGATATTGGTATCATTTTTGGCACATGGTTCGATAAATTTTGCTAGAACAAATAAAATAGTATTGCTCAATTAAATACTAATCCTAATTTACTATTTAAGTTTTTTAATAATAGTGACAATAATTCCATTAGTAAATAAGCACTAGAAAACAATTACTATTAATTTTATTTTTATTATTTCTTAGAACATTGTTGTCTATGAACAATTTATTACCTCCATATACATATACTATCTTTGATGCATAAATAAAGATTGCAAGTTTTTGGGACTAAATAATATATGTACAGGTCGAATAAAAAATCTGTGTACAGAGCCCCCTAAAACTTGAACTAAATGACAGTTCTTCTGAACAGCTGTGTTTACTTCATTTGTGTTTGTGCAGGACCTTGGAAGAGGCTGGATGCTGCGTACGGAAGTGAATGCCCACATCGCAACACGATCTCTAAATGGTAAAGACCTCCAAATCCGGTAAATCCGAGATTGTTAAAAGCCAACACCGACTTTCTGGTGAGAAATTCTAAAACATCACTAGACCTACTTTCTGCTAAACTCAGCGACTCAAAAAGATGTCTACAACACATCATCAAAACGCGTTTTCAGTTCAGAAAGGTCTTGGCGAAGTCAATGCCCAAGTTGCTGTCTAATGAGCAAACGAGGAAACGAGTTGATGATGCTCAATCGATTTTAGACGAGTATGATGCTGACTGGGAAGATTTATTGGACAATCTGCTAACTGGGTCTACTACGAACCATTACAAATGTGAAATTCAGCTTCCGAATGGCGACTTCCTACTCAGCCATCGCCAGAAGTCGGGCGTACCACAATGATATTCAAAAAGATCATGGCCACTGTGTTCTGGGATAAAGATTGGATCGTACACATTGACTCAAATCTCAAATCGGGTAAATTTATCAACAAAACATACTACATGAACCTTCTTGATATGGTGAATGCCAAGATTCTGGCTAGGAAGCATCGTAAAGTCAAATTTCTACAAGACAATTGTTCAACTCATAAAGCAAACGTTCCACTCGAAAAGATCACTCAAGGAAATTTGACTCTCTTGAATTGCATCTAATTTCTTATATTTTCTGTAGCATTTATTTTGTATTGTGTATTCTGACAATTCTTGCGACGTTGGCGTTTGTACAAACTAGTTAACAAAATACTGTCAAAATATGCAACTACTGTGTCAATAACATACTTAACTGTCAAATAGTAATCGCTTCTTTTGTTTAATATTTGGTCTTAAATTTGTCAAATCTACTACAAATGCATTCTTGTCTGTCCAGCTCGCATTAAGTATTTAATTGTGATGAATTCATAATTAAGCACTTTTTATAATTTACGTTCATAATGCAAACAATAGTACTTAGGATTATTATTAAATTATGCTTTGGAGTCATGGTACCCAGAAATTCAATGTCAACTCGCCCGAGTTGGTATTCTCTGATTATTACTTATTTTGAAATTTGAAAAATGAAATGTTAAAACGCAAATTTATAAACGCTGACGACGTAGAAATACAAGTTAGTGGCTGTTTTGCCTTAAAAAAAATTAGCCTGGTTTTTTAGGGCCTTTAACATGTTCAAGTCACTACACACGGACTTGTCATTCAACCTGTAGATATGATTTGATGTTTGTTGTTATCAGTTTATAATATATTGTTTTTTTATTAATAATTATAATTAAGTGTGTACAACGCCTTTAAGTATAATACATAAATAAATTACATAATCAAAATTTTACTGTTTAAACTAATAAATAAATAAAAAAATATTTTAATCGACTTTACTTGCGCAACAAATAAATCACGAGGCGTAGAAATAAACCTAACTAAAGTATTTATCTAATTAAAAATAATTTTTAAGGGTGTATATAAAAAAACAGACAAAAATACTCACGTAATTTCTCAGATAACACCACATTAATAGCCACTATAATAATTAAGAATAAACTCATACTGGAATAAGTCATTTTCTATACATATAAATATGTAGATAGAAGAATTGTTAGAACCGATCACACTTTAACAAGAAAACTAGGTACTTGATTTTTTTCTCTAATTCTTCGTGTATTTATAAATGTATGTCTTACAAATTACTTGCAATTTCTTCATGTCCGTAACGCAATTGGATAATAATATGCATTATCAGGGTCACAGAAAAATTATTCAATGCCTTATATTCCTTTTACAAATGTAAATGTGTGTATTTAGATAATAAGAAAAGTAAATTGTATTCATAAATAAACAGGTTGATTCATGTTATTGGAAATCTACATTAATTTAATTAACACAAAGTCATATTTTCCTGTGAGTGTTTGAAATTTTCAAACAGTGTAAGTCGTTGATAAGTACGTATATTGGAACGTATTTTAACAAAGATGTATTGTTTTTCATAACGATGATACAAACTTTTGAAATAATTCTATTATAAAAAATGATTAAATTAACACCTTACCGAAATGTATTGCCACTTTAAATTATCGCAGACAAAAAACAACAGCTACAACATATAAGAAAAAAAGAGTAACGTTGCAATATCTCCTTGAAAAATTTTGAGCACCTTAATCTAACTTAGGTGAATACTCCAAGTTGAAAAATTTATATACACTATTAGACATAATTCACTGAAACATGTTTAGTCGGATAAGGTAGTGTTCTACAAAGGTCTGTACTACTATAAGACAGAATCGATGATTTAGGAAGCAGAAACAAACTGGCAACAATCATTTGTGATCTCTATCATCAGATGTTGGTCACTTTTTTATGATTAGAAAATATAAATATAAATGAAATAAAATATTCTAAAGAATTGGTGGATTCAAAAATCCAATAAAAGAGAGGATCACCACGTACGGAGAGAGCCCAGACTGGCTCTTTTTTGTAGAAAATGTCGTACTCTACAAAAAAACTCTTACAAATATTTTGATATTTTATCCTATTGTTGGTATCAGAGGTACCTTCTTTATAGAATACGAAATTTTCCATAAAAATATTGGGACAACACTGCTCTAGCTGTTATAGTTTCCGAGTTCTATTAACTAGAAAAGTTAGCTATATACCAGCGGTAATAGTAATACATTAACGAGTTTTTAGAATGAAGTAAATCAAGTTAGAGTAAAATGTTCGTTTTAGAGGAAGTCACATCAAATAGTAATGCATTAATGATAAACTAGATTCAGATACCGAAAGCCCTCAGATTTTGACTGCGTCGAAACCCGAAACCTCTCACAACACAGACCCGCACCGTAAAAGCCTTCTATATCACTTACAAGGAAACACAGGCAAGTGGTGGTAACCGATTTAAATGAAATTTGGTGGGTTTGTAGACTGATGCAGTGTAAGAACAACGGTAACTTCCACAGATGCTAAATTGCCCATTTTCGAGGGTGGGGCGCCCTAAAGCCAACCCTACCTTTCGATATTTCCTTTAATATTTCCAAAACTAAGTCCAAGACTAAGTCCAGATCATGAATGTTCCAAAATATATGATACCAATTCAAACCAATTTAAGTGCTGTCATGATGGGATTGTACGAAATAGTAATCCTTACAAGTGTTTTAGTAGCCAGCTGGAAGGCATATTCATGAAGTGAAGGAATTCCCAGGTCTCGTTGGAGGTCAGAGTTGCGAATAAACCATGGCGCTACATTGATAATGTGCAAAATGCGATTTTGTTGGACTTGTAAATAAGTATTGGTCTAAGAAAGACGAAGTAGATCATAATTTTGATTTTTTTATTCAATTAATTCTATTTTATCTTGAAATGAGTTCCTGGGAATGGAAAAACACAATTGAATAACAATTTGTAGCAGCTGTCAAAAGTGTCAAAGTAACGTGTTGACAAGTCCGCTGTAGCGCCATCTTTAATGATTATATTAGCTGTTTTCGTTTGCTCCATAAGATTGATCCTAAAAACTTAGGAGGATTACGATTAAGGATTAAAAATAGCAATGTATAAGAACACAAAAAAGTTAGCTACGGATAAAGTGTATGGAGAGCCATCTATAACACGTTCAAATCCTGTCCATAACAAACTATGAACATAACTTGGAATTGAACATAACATCTGAAACATAACCAAACATAAGTTATGCTAACTTGACGTGATCGCTGATTAATAATTCTCTATCCTTCAGCAACATAAACTTCAAAAATTAATTCCCAAAGGTTATGTTTATATCAAACGCCATATTTCCCTCTCTTAAAAATATGGGATTAAGCTAGGGTTACCATATTTCAGCCGGGCTAAAAGAGGACAAAACCATATTTCAGCCGGGCTAAAAGAGGACAATAAAAAACGAACTTTGTCAACGTAAAAATATTTCGTTTCAGAAGGGAAAGAGGAAAACTTATCACGATTAGTTTTTTTGGGTGGGGAGACGCAAAAGAACATACTAGGATCAAACGGGATCAAAAATACAGTATGATTAATCTTACGTGAGCAAAAGAAAACGCCTATTGTTAGGTATTTATTTTAAAAAATATCTATCTCTATCAGTTGTATGTATGCTAAATTTCTTTAGGACAGACTGATTCAGACTTTGCCAAGAAAGAAGGAGAGAGAGGGGGATCATAGTTGCATTAGTTAAATTAAACATCTAAAATAACTGCATCTTTGTCAAATAAGTTAAAAAAATAACCAACAATTAAAAAAAAACTCATTCCCTAATGAAAATTAATGAAAATTTCCGTCTATTTAAAATGTTCAGATCATATTATTAATTTTCTTATAACTGAAAATCTAAAATGTAGCTCCAGACACAACATCTTATCCTACTGTTTCAATTGAACAATGAGCAAATGCGTATGGGAAACTATTTCTTATTTTCATTTCGATTGATTAGAGTCCCCCCAGGTGGAGTTTTCAAAAAAACACTTCAAATGCGTGCAAACCTACAACACACAACCTACACACTACATTTTTCTGAAATAAATTATGTAAGTGGCAGCAACACACGTTTAGAACACTTGCCGATATCATGTCATTAAGATATTATATGATGTTATTACAATAACATAATCTTTTTCGTTTTTCTTTAAATTGTTGCAACAGATTATCTGAAAGCCATCTAAAAAATATATTTAAAGAATGCATTTCTTTAGACGATAAGGGGATTTTTAATTTTTCTGAATTAGTGCTAAATAAATGCCGATGCCTGTTAATGCTTACAGCAGATAGTCTGTTTGGTTACTTAGTGAAAGGAGGTATTGTTTGTGTTTTCGCCAGGATGACTATTAATTGTAAGTTTAAAAAATATTTTGTTCGATTAGAATTACTTAGACCAATTTGCTACATTTAACACATAAGTATGTAAATTTCAAATTTGAATTGCAAAATTCCTAACCTACATAATTGTGGATATTAGAAACATTTGTCGGCATAATAATATTGAATTTCTGGGTACCATGACTCCAAAGCATAATTTAATAATAATCCTAATTAGCAGTACTATTGTTTGCATTATGAACGTAAATTATAAAACGTGCCCAATTATGAATCGATCACAATTAAATGCGACTTAATGCGAGCTGCACAGACAAAAGTGCATTTGTAGTAGATTTGACAAATTTGAGATCAAATAACAAACAAAAGAAGCGATTACTATTTGACAGTTAAGTATGTTGCGTATTTTGACAGTATTTTGTTAACCAGTTTGTACAAACGCCAACGTCGCAAGAATTGTCAGAATACACAATACAAAATAAATGCTACAGAAGATATAAAGAAATCAGCTGCAATTCAAGAGAGTCAAATTTCCTTGAGTGATCTTTTCGAGTGTAACGTTTGCTTTATGGGTTGAACAATTGTCTTGTAGAAATTTGACTTTACGATGCTTCCTAGCCAGAATCTTGGCATTGACCACTTCAAAAAGGTTCATGAACTATGTTTTGTTGATAGATTTACCCGATTTGAGATTTGAGTCAATGTGTACGATCCAATCTTTCTTCCAGAACACAGTGGCCATGATCTTTTTGAATATCATTGTGGTACGCACGACTTCTGGCGATGGCTGAGTAGGAAGTCGCCATGTGGAAGCTGAATTTCAGATTTGTAGTGGTTCGTAGTACACCCAGTTAGCAGATTGTCCACTAAATCATCCCATTCAGCATCATACTCGTCTAAAATCGATTGAGCATCATCAACTTGTTTCTTCGTTTGCTCATTAGACAGGAATTTTGGGCAATCACTTTGCCAAAACTTTTCTGAACTGAAGACGCGTTTTGATAATGTGCTGTGGGCATGCTTTTGGCTCGATGAGTTCACCAGGTTCAGTAGGTCCAGTAATGTTTTAGGATTCTTCACCAGACAGTCGATGATGGCTTTTAACAATCTCGGATTAACCAGATTTGGAGATCGTTATCAGTTAGAGATCGTGTTGCGATGTGGGCATTCACTGCCGTATGCAGCATCCAGCCTCTTCCTGGCCCTGCACAAACACAAATGAAATAAACAAAGCTGTTCAGGGGAACTGTCATTTAGTTCAATTTTTTTCCGCAAGGGACTCTGCATACAGACTTGTCATTCAACCTGTATTACGTTGAGAATTATATTGTCCTGTTATAAAAAGGACTTCATTTTAATTAATTCCTTAATACATTTTACTAAGAAAGATTACAATAATACCCAAGATATTTTTAATATCAAATCTAGAAGTTTTGTTAAAACCAAACATACATCAAACTTCATCTCAAACTCGGAAATATTAAAATAACAATTAAAATAATCTTTGAAGTTAGATTTATTAAAAGAAAAATATTTCTTTCAAGGTTAAGTGTGTTACTATGTTAAACAATAATATTGTAACACTTGAATGATTTACAACATGTTTGTCATAATTATCTATGTTGTTGATATTATTATGGATTTGTAATGCAATCGATATATATAACGATTAAGATATGATATAATGTGGCAATACTTAAAAAACTGCTTCATAAAATGACTCATTGTTATTGTACATTATTAGTTTTACACTATTTTTATGACTACCAAATAGTGTAGATAAATGTTATCTATTACGACATACATTTGCTGGTGGGAACTTTGAAGTAAGGTAATAATTTTAATAATTATTATAAACTGAGTGGGTGACTTAAATCGCTTGTTTATATTTAAAAAAATACTAACAAATAAATACAAGGATGCCGATACTAATGCAGAATCTAATAGAACAACTCAAATAGTTTTAGCAGATGTTGAAGAACCAAATCAAGGTGACAACATAATAAGAACAAAGAACCCGGACATCACACCAAATCCAGCCGGTTTTGGCCATGAACTTTATACCCGTATGAAAGAGTATGGAGATTCAGTAGCGCAGGTAATTTATCCAAAGATATCTCATCACCAATTCACTCTTTTCTTTAATCGTCTTTATTACTAATAGGTTGATGCAGAAACTGGCAAGAGTGAAACGTTCAAGGAATTGTTACAAAGATGCGTTAGGGTAGCTCTACAACTTAAAAAACGCGGTGTAACATCAGAAGATGTGGTAGCACCAGCTACTGGCAATCATTTAAACACTGCTGTTGCTGTTGTAGCTCCATTGCTTATAGGAGCTAAAGTTGCGTGTATTGACGGTTCTAGTACCCCCGCAGATATATTGTCCATGATTAATGTAGTTAAACCTAAAGTTATACTTGGTTGCAAAGAATATGAAGACAAATTGGAAGCAGCTATAAAAGATGGAAATTCTGAAACGGAACTTGTAATCTTCGGCGAAACAGAGACGAATACACAGTTTGAAGATTTATTAAAACCAGTTTCGCAAGATGAGGAAGATCATTTTGAACCATATGAAACTAATGACCTCAATAATACGGCCGTAATAATCTTCAGCAGTGGTTCTACCGGTGCCCCTAAAGGCATATGTATGAGTCATTATTCGATACTTTGCCAGATAGGCTCGTATGTGTAAGTAACCCTTAACAATTAAAAAAAAAACATATTCATTTTGATAAATTTATTTTTACAGGCAATTTAAGAAAGCCCAACCGGTAGGATACACCATCTTATTTTCGGGCATCCATTGGGTAACCGGACAAATGATTTTGGGAAGTAGTCTTCTAGCCGGACATCCTAGATTGATTTGTGATAAGTTTACCGAAGAAAAATGTTGGAGATATTTAGTGAAATATAACGTATAAGTGTTAAATCTGTCAAGTGAGGGGATATTTATTTTATTATTTTTCAGGTAATGTCACTATTTATGATAGCCCCGCATGCTATAGCGCTTATGAAGTATGGTAACCCAAACAAATGTGAAACTCCAAATTTACGCGTAATTGCCATATTTGGTGCGAAAGCCAGTCAAAAGAACATGGCCGCTTTACGAGCACATTTCTACAATCCTGTACTTACCATGAATCTGTACGGTGTATCTGAGGTTTTCGGATTGGTATTCTCATACAAAGATATCAGTGCTTTTATGAAGAAACCTGAAACAGTTGGTTTACCTGCTCGTGGATTTCAGTACAAGGTATATATAGAGAATAATGCCGAAAATAATAACTTCTACTTCACTCAGAATATTTACAAAATATCCTTATGCTTCAGATTGTGAATCCTGAAACTGGAAAAATTTGCGGACCAAACGAGACCGGTGAACTCCACTTAAAATCGAAATTTTACATGACAGGATATCACAATCAAGATTCCTCCATGCATTTCGACCAGGATGGCTTCTTCAAAACCGGTGATATGGGTTATTACGACGAAGACCATTGCTTCTTCCTAATTGACCGCGTAAAAGAAACGTTTAAATACTGCAACTATTGGGTATCTCCTACATTATTGGAAAGTATCCTGTTGGAACATCCAGCCGTTAAAGAAGCTTGCGTTATCGGAATACCTTGCGACGTCGGAGCTATCGCAACAGCTGTAGTAACGAAATCGAATTCTAGCGAAGATGTTGAAGAACAAGAATTGGTGAAATTCGTAAATGAACGAGTTGGGGAAACTAGTAAATTACGCGGTGGAATTATCTTCGTTGAAGAAGGTGGAATTCCATACACGTCAACGGGAAAGGTTAGACGGTTTATGTTGAGGAATCAAATTATGGATGATCTTGAAGGTATTGATATGAATATTTATATTAATTAATGCTATATTGTTCTAGTTTTTTTTTATATGTACTTTTGATAATTTTAATAAAGTAGTTACTAAAAATATTTATAGTAATATTCTTATCCCTAGTAGGTATATTACTGATTAATTTACTGTATTATTTATTGTTTTATGAGTAAACGTTATCGTTTTATGCGTGATGTGATAATTGATAATAAATTTGGTGCAGTTTCGTCGAAAATAAATACATATAAAAATAACCAATGCTTTGCCAGATGAATAAAAAAAACTGTTATTCAAAGAAAAACAAAGTTGCAAGGATTAGTTTACAGATTTTAACCGATAGAGTTTATCTTCTGCTGCAATGCCAACCGAATGTAAGTAATTTTTTTATATCAAACAATATTTATCTCTTTTCTGATTAACTCGTTATTATGTTTAACTAACGATACAATATTACCATACCTTGAATCTAATTTAAATTTTACACATACACCTGAATCCATTAACAATATATTATTTTTGTTTTTGATTGAATTGAAATGTCTTTTATACGCTTTACTTAAAATGAGTATTCTTCTCTACTTTAGTATTTGAATATTGTCCTCCTAAGAAGTATCTTTGTTTCGTTGTTCTGAACTGAAACAGTGTTCAATTGAACGACTTTCTACATAAGCTTGCTTTCACTTACAGCAATTCAGACAAGTACATTTTACTAAAACAAATTTCACCCAGATTTTCACTTATCGAACCGCCAGCATTTCCCGAAATAATATCACTTTTAGAAATTTTATTTTCTAGATCCTCAAGTTTAACAGATTTTGAAGACTAAACATTTATTTTCTTGTTTGTTTTTGGTTTTAAATAATGTTTAGATGCTTGATATTACAGTAGATCGTCGATTATCCGAACTAATTGGAAACAAGGGTAGTTCAGATAAATGATTTTTTCGGATAATCGATCTGATAGAAACATGATAAAAAAAAGTACATATACAGGGTCATTCACGAAACTAGTTCGTTAGAAGTTTTTGATGTTCTTGAAATTCAACATTTCTGAAAACTTTAGTTATTACTGATATCATCTGGACTCATCAGCAAAATTATTTGCGCCATTGCACCACTTCCGGTTTATCGGATGTTGACGTCAACTTTCTTAATTTAAATAGCATGGTATATTTTTGATGAGTCTTTTGCTTTGGGTATACAATTCTGCATCAAAACTTATTAAGACACTCTATGTCAAAAATCAGCCGTTTTTGAGTTATTCAAATTTTTTCAAATATAGGGCCAATTACAACGTTATGTTCAAAATTCTGTATTTCTGAAGGCATTGCAGCTAAAGACCTCATAGTTGGCATGTTATTACCCGAAATATTATACATCCTAAAATTTATCATAATTTATACAGGGTCGTCCGAAGTTAACGTTCATTTCAACCAAGTTCACATCGGTAAAAGTCATTTTTTTTAAGTGGAACACACTCGTTGGCGGTTGTGATTACTTTAATAATAATGTTGAGTAAAACCCAAATGAGGTTAGTTCTATGAAAGGGGTTTCAGGAAAGATTCAAGATTTTCAATTTCTTCTCTTCAATTCTTGTCAGAGTTATTTTTTTGAAAGAACCGTGAAACCAAAACAACAACATGAAGAATACCTATTTTACAAAATATACCTATTGTTCTTTCCCATTATGAATCTAATAAGGATATTATAACTTTATCGACTTGTCAAGCCAGTGTGACGCGTTAATTTGACAAATTTATAGAGATGACACCATCAGGTGCCGTGTAAAAATAATAATGCCCTGTTGTTTCAAGCGTTTCTGTGTGTGTTCGGGCAACCCTATTAATTAACAGTACATGCAACTGTCGAAAGAATAAGTGTCAAAAAATGTCAAAAAATATCAAACAAATGTCAAAAAATATCAAACAAATGTCAAAATTATTATTAAAAACACTTCTTTTTAGTTTTTTTAGAAATTTCCATACCTGTGTTTTTTGAAGCTATACATAACTAATAGTGTCACCTTGAATAAGTAAAATAATATGCCGTCACTGCTGTCAATTAATTCAGATATCAGAGTAACAAGATAAGTTTCTTTTATTCTCCATTTTTACACACTATTGTATATAGGTTATATAATTAATGATTGACAGCTAACTGAAAGTATCGAAAACGTTTGGAAATACATGTACCAATCCAATCTATCGTCTGAATCAGCTATTTACCGGTAGGAACTCAGTAGATACCTTGCAATCCAATTTTCGTAAATCCCTATAGATAACTAATATAATGACCTTGAATAAGTAGAATAGCCAATAACTCATTAATGAAGATAAATTACTTTCCCTATCGCTACGAATATGACGTATCTCATTTCCAAATGACAAATTAAGAAATAAAGCAATAATGTATGGAAAGAAAAAAATATCTTTCGTCAGTTTCAAATGTCAAACTGTTACATTCAAAAATACATACTATTCAATAATAGTACAGTTTCAAGCTCTGCAATTAGAAAATATTTTTGACGGTTGTCAAAAATATTTTTTTGTCATATGTCCTTATGTTTTATCAATTTTAACAGTTGTCATTGTTGCAACACTTGTGGTAGTTGTCAATTTCCGTAAAATGTTATTTGTAGTTTGTAGATACAGGGCGAGCAACCGGATGTGACCACCACGTGACCGCAAACGTTACAGAAAACGTGTATTTTTTTGTTTTACAGTTTACTATCCTGCTTATTGTATTGTTTACGTTTTGTCATCTGACATTTAAAGTGTTCGAAAACGCTGGTTTTTACGTTTCCTGCGATTTTCTTGTAAGTTTTCGCCTGTAATTTTTTGTAAATATAGCATTTATTGTACAGTAACTGTCTTTTTAAAGACTACTGAACGGAAACGTTCAATATTTACGTAGTGAAAATGGCATTCACGGATGAACAAGACAGGTTCATTTTAATGGCGCATTTTCGAAGTGCTACACAAGCACCAGACGGATCTTGGTCATACTCTCTAGAGTCTTGCATTGAACAATTTACTTTGGAATATCCAAATGAGGACCTTGAATATGATCGATTTGCTCGATATCGTAACGGGCTGGTACATCGATTTATAGAGACTGGTAGTGTTGGAAAGCGTAAAGCAGTAAGCGCACCACGAGTGGTAACTGAGGAAGCAGTAAATGACATTTCTCAGCGTATGACAACTAGTCCCAATAAATCAGTTAGAAAATTATCTGCACCAACAGGTATGCACTTACTAAATAATTGAAAACATATGTATATGTATGTGATCTAAAAAACAATTAAGGTTGTTATACAACTATCTGACAGATCAGTAAACTGACATATCTTGTACTACCAACTTACCAATGTTGCCATCTTAAAATTTAAGGTCACGTGGTGGTCACATCCGGTTGCTCGCCCTGTAGGACATTTGACATGTCCACCACCTAGACAGCACAACCCACTGGACAAAGTCCAGTCACGGGGATATAACTGTGACGTTTAAGTCACTATGTGTGTAACTTTGATAACGCTAAATATCTAACGTTGTGTGCGACGCTTAATGTCCGCTTAAGTCACAAAAAATGCGACGTATCCAAAACGTCACAAATTACACACATCCACATCACTGAGAACATCGTCGCTGCAATATTTCTTTGTGACTACATTCCTACGATTCTTTGCTACTTAATAAATATTAGCACCCAAAAATTAAAGTTTCTCATGTTTACCTCAAATCGTTGTTCACTGTTTAGAACTTTCGATACCACAGGTATCAAGCATACTGCAGTCCGCGTTTCTTTTAGTCACTTCAAAAGAAAAAAAGAATTTTCATGTCATGATGAGGAAACATGGGTAGTGGGTGGGGTATTAAATCCACCAATGGATTGACTCATCCTGTAATAAAGGTTTTCGTTAACTTGTCAACTGCTGACCATAAAGACTGCAAACCATAGAACTGCTAAACTGCCATACATTGCTACTGCTGCTGGATCGGAGCCAGAGATAAATCGGAGCATTGCATGGCATTGTATTATGGGAAAAAAGCCGATAATTCCATGTGCGGATTCGTCGTAATTTGATATCTTAATGTAAATAAACGGAAATTTAATTTTACTATATGTAATTCTTTGATTACATTGATTTTCACCGTCTTGGAAAATCTATATTGTAGTAATAATTTTTTTATAAACGTTTATTATATAAAACTATGTCTTCATAACAAAATATTACTATGATTGTGAAAAGAGCAACGACTATGTGATGTTATATACATCCCGCCGATTTTCAATCACGTTTGTGACTCTTATGTGACCTTTTGCGACGTCACAGGGACGAACCTTGTCCAATGGGAAGACATTTTACGGATGTCTTATTTAGGTCTGTATTATGTCTGAACGCCTATAAAGATATAAAAAGGACATCTTATGGACGCAGTTTTATAAAGGAACATCTCGCGGATGTTCACTTATGTCATTCATAAGACGTTTCTCAAAGTCTAAAGCCCACATTTAGATTGACGTTTTATATAACAAATTTGACAAAATGTGAAACAAGTTAAGCACTTTAGTGTACTTGAGATTGTGTTCATGTTTCAAAAGTATATGATGCGACGACCATTGATGATTTTCAATTTATTGTTTTATTAATATAATTTAATAAGTGATTTAATGTTTGCCGCATATTCAACCCATCAGCGTTTACTTTAACATATTACATACATCAGCGGCAACTCACGTCGTCTTCGAAACTATGCGATAATTTTAATGACGATCGTCTCGGTTTGACAGCGTTTGAGTTTATTTCTGGTTAGTCATTTTCACACTTTTAGTTAGTTTACAAGGAATTGAAATAACAACTCATTCATAAGACGACCGTGGTAGGTATATGTATCAATATTGTTGGCTTAAACAGGCGCTATCTATTGTATTATTTTGAATACATTGAAAGCCTATACAATTATGTCTGACATATGTCCAAAAGAGATATCCATAAGACGTTGTAAAACGATGTCTTATAAACGTTGACATTTGTAACATCGGATGTCTATACCACATCTAATGGACATCTTTCAGGCGTAGACAGACATCCATAAGACGTTCCGAATATCGGACGTCTATAAGATGTGTTTTTGCTGTCTGGGCATTGCACCGTTTTACACATTAAAGCTAAATAAACGTTTTTTTTTAATTTTTTCTTTTATTATACCTGTTATTTGACAGTTATAAGTAGTAAAATAATTCTGATAACTGTTTCAAGCTATAATAGCAACAATTTTTAACATTTTGACATTTGTGACTGTCAAAATATTTCTAATAGCTATCAAACGATAAAAACTATATTTTTGATAGATGTCTATTTATAAAATTTTAGTTAGTCAGTTTTACACTTTCGATAGTTTTATATAATATTTGATAACATGATTCTGTTAGGTATTAGTTAACCTTTAAGTAACTGTTAACCTTCTGACGAAATCTCACTAACCGAATAATCAAAATTATAAATATTTATAATCAATATTATACATATCATTTGTAGTTGTTGTCCATTGAAATTTTATTTGTCATAAATAAATAATTTCACAACAAGTACATACTTAATGATTTTGGTTCAAGGAATTCATAATAAATTTATAAAAAATATTTACCTATCTATCTAGAACTTTTAGTTTAAATATTTAACTTAAATTAATAAATCCTAATATATATTTTCTTTAAACGAAAATATTTTATCTCGTTTTATTGAAAAAAATCTATTTATATAAACTGAAGGATTAAAGTAGGGTTTTTTTGGTATTATTGCTACTTATCGCAGACATAATCCTCAGCGATGTGATTACTATAGTTTTATAATATTATTTCACCTGAAATGGATAAGAAATAAACATTAGGCGACAAGGCCTTGCAAAGTATCGTTGTTGGAATATTCATATACGAAAATGGTTGAAACTTGTAAGTATATTTTAAGATTAATTATAACTATTTATTAACATAAATTTAATTCTTAATTAAATAATAATAATAAATTATTTTCCTAGCGAATGTAGAACTACCTGACCAAGGTGATAATATCATAAGAACTAAAGATTTAGAAGTACAAGTCAACTCCAAAGGCCTCGGTCATGAGATTTTTGCCCAAATGAAAAAACATGCAGATGCCGTTGCTCAAGTAAGTTTAAATTATTCTCATTTTATCCTTTTAGGTATATATTTACTTCTTGACAATGCAGATCTGGGCGGCGTGTGAAGAATCGGACACTTTCGAATTATTACTTGAAAGAAGTGTGCGACTTGCGTTACATTTGCAAAAACGCGGTGTTACTTCGAAAGATATCTTATCGCCTTGCGCAACAAATGATTTGAATGCAATAGTCACTATGGTGGCGCCACTCCTCCTCGGCGCTAAAATTGCTTGTATGGATCCTTGCTTAGGCGAAAATGATATCGGAGAAATGCTGCAACTAACCAAATCTAAAGTTATATTTATATATAAAGAGCATGAGGAAAAATTCGGAAAAATTGTTGATGATTTAAATCTTGAAGTAGAAATAGTTGTGTTCGGTGAAACACGAAAACATACGCCCTTTAAGGAATTTCTGAAACCCTTCCCGAAAGATGACGAGCAGAATTTTGTACCTTTCGATGTTAGAAATCTGAATGATGATGCTCTCATTGTGTTTAGCGGTGGGTTATCTGGAGTACCGAAAGGAATGTGTTTTAGTCATGAATGTGTACTTTCCCAGTTGAAGAGATTAGCGTAAGTATAACAAAAATCAATGAAATTCAACTTGACCATGTTGTTGCGTTGCTTTAAGTTTAAATCAATCAAAATTAGATTATGATAAATTACAGATTGATAACTACTTCTATGCAACTGCAATCTAAAAAGGGATTTTTTTACAGGGGTACTGGTCGCAAAAGTACAAACTTCATTTTATATTCGAGTCTTGCTTGGACTTCAACGCAATTGACCATATTGACCAGTCTAATTTCTGGTAGCTGTAGATTGATTGCATCCGAATTTGATCCAGCACAGACATGGAAATATCTATTGAAATACGATGTAAGTATTACTAACACTTTCTGTCTTCTAAACAGTTTTAATTTGTATTTAATTATAGATCAAAAATTTGATTCTTCCGCCAAATTACGCGCTGCAATTTTTAAGATATGGCAACCCTGATAATATAGAAATTCCAAACCTTAAATTATTTAATATAACAGGTGGGAAACTAAATCTTGACCAGATAAACGGCTTACATGCTCTTTTTACACATCCCGTTTTGATTATTTCCCCTTACAAGCTATCTGAAGTATACGGCCCTATTTTCTCCTACGATAACGTTGACGTCTTGAAGAAAAAACCTGGTTCGTCAGGGTCACCAATTGCTGGATTCGAATACAAAGTAAGATTGTCCCGTTAAAATTATTTTTTTTAGTTTAACTTTAACTTCTCAATTTAGATCGTAAATCCTGTTACTGGAACAATTTGCGGTCCAAACGAAAAGGGTGAACTCTGCTTAAAATCCAAATATTGCATATCCGGTTACTATAATAATGATGCAACTTCGAATATCTTTGATGAGGATGGTTTTTTTAAAACTGGAGATGTAGCTTACTATGATGATGATCATTACTTTTATATTGTCGATGCAATCAACGACATCTTTAGATACGAATCAATTGAAATACCATCTTCGTTACTAGAATCCATCTTATATGAACATCCATCTGTCAAAATAGCGGCAATTATCGCCATTCATTCCGGCGATGAAGATATTGCGATGGGTGTAGTTGTTAAGCACGATTCAGAATCGGCTAACGATGTTACCGAACAAGATTTGATCGACTTTTTCAATGATAAAGTCAACAATTTGCACAAAATTCGCGGAGGTATATTGTTCGTAAAAGAATCGGTGATACCGTATACAGTAACTGGGAGGATTAGAAAATTTTTATTGTGCAAAACAATGCTGGAAGATTTGGATGGTGTTGATTTAAGTATTAATATTATGTGAATGTTCGTTTATACAACAGTTATATGCTTATTTGTTATACTTTTATTAATGTTGTAGTTTATTTATTTTGAAATAAATTCCAAATGTTTCAAATGTTTTCTCTTAATCTAGTCCAGGACAGAACTCGTTATTTCTTTCTCGAGTTCTGAGAATTTCTATTGAGTTTAATTTAGTTTTGTTAAATCTGACACACCCTTACTGTTTTTTTGTAAAGTGACACAGCTGCATCGAAAGACGTCATGATGAGATTTTTTGAATTAATGCTGATGCTAGATGAAAAAACATAAAAATTAAAAAGTCAGTTTTGCATAACTGATCTAAAAAATTAATAAAAACAAAGAAATTGTATCTGGAGGACTATCAGTGGCGTTAATCAAGTTTGATTGACACGCGAATCGTCACAGAGTGTCGAAAACTTAATAGTAAACTTTTCAAATTTTAAAGCACGACTTCATTTTTCTTACTTTCAATTGAAACACCTTGTATATTTCTAGGTCATTCGATGTGAAATTGAAAAACACATTTTTCTAATTGCAATAACTTTATCTGAATTCTTAAGGCAAATATCACACGGATGTTCATAATATATCCGATGAATATCTTCTACGGATATACTAGATATCCATAAGATATTCATTTGCAGTCCTTCCGACATCCTATATACGTTTTATGGACGTACATTTTCTATTGTTTGTACCTTAAATATGAGGCAATAACATTATCAAGAGAACACAAAATAAAGAAACACATTTAAGTAAGTAATATTCAACAAATTAACAAATAACACATAATAATAATAATAATAGATCTTTATTAACCCAACAGGCCAAGGCCCAATAATAGGATCAATTACAAAAGCGTGTACACTAAAAAAAGAAACAGAAAAAGCAATAAGTAGCCAAATTGTTCTCTAATTCGCTCCATAACTAAGAAGAGAAAGAAATAGAGTATAACTTCCTCCAATCACATGTTCGCCACCCTCGCCAGGATGTAGGTCGGCACTCTTCTCATGATGTTGGTTCTTGCGAAAGGGACTCGAAATGTGGTCTCGTACCTGGAATTAATTCTCGGTACAAGAAAGTCCCTACTACCCAATAGGAAGGGACAGTCGATCTTATTGTCCAAGAGCTTATTTATAAATTTCCTTCATATTGTGTCCCTTCTGTCGCACAAGGATGCCATACCATGTCGGGCCAGGAGAACATCCTGAGGTATACCTCTTTCGGGGTAGATTCCATCCAGTCTAAATGATAAGTACTTCAGGAACCGTCGATGAATACGGTCCAGAGCCATGGACTCGGAAGCATACACAGGATACCAAATAAGAGCAGCGTATTCTACTTTACTTAATACAAAGGCAAAATATAAGGATTTAAGTACATTTACGTCATTGAAATACTTTGAGATACGCATCACAAAGCCCAGACATTTGAAAGCAGCGGTGCATGTATTGGAGAAATGTGACTTAAAAGTAAGAGCTGAATCAAATAGTACTCCTAGATCCCTGACTTCAGTGCCAATCTTTAAAAAATGCCCATTGATATGGTATTAGGCATGGGAGACCGTGGAGGAGCGTGAGTAAGTGATAATACAACACTTGTCTATATTCAACTTTAATTTGGAATCTTCACACCATTTCACCAACGTGTCAAGGTTGTGCTGAAGCGTAATTGAGTCATCGTCAGAAGTATAATTTTCGAATAAATTTTTATGTCATCATCAGCAAACGCAAGTATGGGACAATCAATTTTGAGTAGTAAGTCGTTAAGGAAAAGAACACATGTTACATATTATATTGCACATAGGCACTAACTAAAATATAGTTTGTAAGAACTTATCGATTGAGTAATACGACTTATTTAGTAACAATTGTATTATCTTTTCTTTGAAGTGCTTTCAATTTAATTAAATGAATTGTTTAATTGTTTTAAAGCATCATAGTTAATACATAGATGTTCTTGTCTTATTTATTGGCTGAAAGGTAATCATTATTTCATTTTTATTCCGTGTATTGGATAATAGGCGGACTGTTCTAATTAATGTAAAATGGATGTTTTTCGATATATTGTGGATATCTACAGGGTGACTGGTAATGAAACGGTCATACTTTACAGCGTGTTGGCAAAGATCATTTGCAATTTGCATTATCCAAAAGTCACCCGTTTTCGAGATATTGTGTTTTTCTTTGTTTTTTTTTCGAAACTCACTACTTACCCTCACTCAAACTTAAAATTCACGAAAATAATGGAACTGAATTTTTCAGTTTGTCTGGCTAGAGGACATCTCAACACACATTATTTATCAGTAGAATTCCGTTAAATACATAAAAAAATTAAAACTTTTCGCTTTTGATGAAACTGTAGACACAAGGTACTTTCTATTTAACACTGATCAATGAACAAAACCGGTTCTGTTGTGTATAAATCGTTCGAACAAAACCGGTTTTGTTCGGGGATCAGTGTTAAATAGAAAGTACCTACAATTGCTAAACAAATAGTCACAAAGGTGGCGATTGTGTCTCCAGTACATCAAAAGCGGAAGTTTTAATTTTTTTCTTTTAAGTTTTCCAATCATTTAACGTAATTGTCACCGATAAATAATGTGTGTTGAAATGTCCTCTAGCCAGACAAAGTCAGAAATTGAAAAAAAGTTCCATTATTTTCGTAAATTTTAAATTTGAATGCCTCAATGAATTTTTGGTATCTGAGCGAATTCAGTGGCATTCAGAGGCCGGAATGAAATCCATAAAATATCATTTAAAAAGAGTAGTTCGAAATTCAGTTCTAACATATCAAGAAATGTTGACGATGCTCATTCAAATTGAAGCTATTTTAAACTCTCCCCCTTTATGTCCATTATCACCTGATTCCAATGAGCCGGCATAATGCCCGGCAGTAGTGAACTTCGAAAAAAACAAAATCTCTAAAACGGGTAACTTTTGGATAAGGCAAATTGGATGATATTTTAATTCAGCGTTCACTCACATAAGATAATGTATTTTCAATAAGTGTTAAAAGTAATATTATATTTAACCTTACCTAAAATTTCCCAAGTAAATACTTTATAATACCACACAATAATAACTTCCTTTATTCTATGGAAGCATAACGAATAAATTAGATAAGAGCTCAGATTAATTACATGACATAAAAGGAATATCCACAGGTTATTTATTACGGATGTCTTATGGATATCCATAAGATTTCCTGTGTTATCTAGAAACGTATCCTTTTCTAGAAACGCACCTTTATAAACTGTTGCACTACTCACTTTAATAACTATAAACGATGTTGGTTTTTTTAAACAATTTATTGACATAACATATTCTGTAATTACAATTAAGTACACCCCTTAAAAGTATTGAAGGTTCAACAAGTATTTGTCTCATAATAATCAAATACTAGAATTTATGTTCGATACATCTTCCGTTCTCTTGGAGGCACAACAAAAACGAATATAAAATAATCTTGCTGCTCTTTGTAATAGATGAGGTATAATATTTCAAAATGCGTTTAGGATTCTTTGCTGTAATAACAAATCCAAAATAATTAAGTCCACTTATTTGGTACTCCGTGTTGAAATAATTTTTGACTTGTTTTAAATAATGTGCTAGAACATGTAATAGAGAACCCCTTAATGTCTTCCTACTTATAGAAAACCTCATCTTCATACTCTAGCTATTTCCCAACTGTTTTTGTACTTTTTCATTATAATAATAGTGCCCCATTTTTCATCAAGAGAAGTAATATATCCTGGATATACATATACAGCTTTCATACAAAAACGACAACATAGGAGCCTATTTGCTTAATTAGTAATGAAAGAAAAAATTAAACAGGTCGATAACCGCAGTGGTTAGGGGACTGACTATCGTTGTTGCAGAACCATAGGAGCCGGGTTTCAATTCTCTGGAGGGACGGTGACATTTTTTCAGAGGGTTGAAATCCGGATCGACTTACCATTCGCTGTTGGGAGCAAAGTGATTAACAGCGCGGCATTATAAAAGGTGGTATGATGCTGTTACAAAGCGATTTGAACACAATTTACAAACACTACACCGCGAGAGTTGCAGTGATAGCCAGACAAGTAATACAACTTACGGAGTAATTGCAACTAAGCACCCACCACATAAAAAAAAACAAAATGTCGTTTGGTGGGCCAAATCTGATTTCTCTGAACTGAACTCTTCATCTCTATATGAGTGTCTTGACGACTAACGCGACATTGTGTAGATTTTGGTAATGTACCTCGTGAGCAACATTCATTGTATTCAGCTGCTTTTTTTCTTAGAGATATTTGGTGACAGAATATCTAAAAAGTCTAGTTCAGTGACTAAGTGTTTTCAATTCATTCTTTTCAAACTCTTAACAGACTTTTTAAGACTCATTAATAAAACACAAAGATTGCTGGACTTAAACCATTGATTATTTGATATTCCATCTAAAATTTTAATCCGCATATATGCATAAAAAGGATTTGTTTCATGAAAATTGTCTATAAGCGATAAGTTCGATGAGATATCACACAACCAACGATTAACATTTCTTAATTTATTTAAAATCTTCGCAAAAATAATATAAAATAATACAAAACAAGATATAAATTAGCAACAAATCTCTAATTGCATTTATTGTTTATCAAGCCTACATATCGGCGTATTTTGAACCATTTGAATATCGACTTTCGGCCCGACCAAATCTCTAATATTATTATAACCATACTTGATCATAGTCGGTCTTTCTAGCGATAATCCCCAAGCCAATACTCGCACATCTTCGGGTAAACCCATTGGTAACAACATTTCCGGTCTGAACATGCCAGAATTACCGATCTCGATCCATTTTCCCAAACCAGGATGGTAGCAGAATATCTCCATACTTGGTTCAGTATAAGGGTTGTAAGCTGGCTTGAATTCAAGTTCGGTAATGCCAAGTTTCTTGAAGAATTCGGTGAATACCCCGATGAGATCGCCTAACGTGAGGTTGTAGTCGGCTATCACGCCTTCTACTTGGTGGAATTCGGCTAAATGCGTAGCGTCCAGCGTTTCGTTCCTGAATACTCGATCTATACTGAAGAATTTGGACGGTTTGAATTCCTTCATTTGTCCAACTTTATACAACATCTTAGCACTGACAGCTGTTGTGTGTGTTCGTAATAAGTTTTTTTGTGCTTCTGCCAATTTCCAATCATATCGATAACTAGAAATTACAACAAAAAAATACATCTAAATTAATACCATAGTTTATATGTTTACAATAGAGAACTCACCCCATAGAACCATATCCACCTTCACTGTGCACCTTTTTAACTCTTTCCAAATAATCCATCGGAAAACTTAACGTTGTACTAGGATCAGAAACAAAGAAAGTATCATGAGCATCCCTAGCAGGATGCTGTTGCGGCTGGAACAAAGCATCGAAATTCCAGAACGAGCTTTCGATGAAATTATTCGTAGGCATTTCCGAGAATCCCATCTCCAAGAAAATCTGTCTGAATTCAGCACGAACTTTTAACAACGGATGTAAATATCCACTTTCTAACGGGACACCCAATGCATTGAAATTATAATCCTTGAATTTCAAATTCTTCCAATTTCCTGTCGTTAACATATCTGCAGTAAGATCAGTTTCTAATTTCGAGAGTGTTGTCGAAAATTCCGGACCCTTTTTCAAGCTATAATATTTAATGAGAACTTCCTGTATAAGTTTCCGTTTTTTATATTCCTGTTTTAAATTATCTGTAATCTCTGATAAATTTGCAGCTTTAATTGATCGTAAATGATTTTGTACAAGATCTACAATTTCCGGTACTTTCTTCTTAACTAACGGAGTTTTTCCATTTTTATCTAAGAATATCCAGCCGCAGGACATTGCTTTACTAAATCCTACTTTTCCATTAGGAAGAGACATTAAATCTTTTTGCGAAACTCCTTCTTCAGGGACTGCATTGTATAAAACAGCTTCATGACTTCCTAAAATTAAATATGATGCAATCTTCGAACTATGTAGAAAATAAATTTATCGAATACCTTTTTCAACTATACTTTCACCCTCTTCAGTTAATTCTATCAATTTTTCATTTAGAGGAGTTGCTACAATAAGATCTCCTAGAGCTTGAATACTTTTTACACCTCCTATTATTTTTTGATGGTCTTCGCTAAATATTTTTGCTAATTCTAATGTTGTTACGGAGTCATTTTTATCTAAATGTTGTAATATCTTTTCGCTTAAGGTTGCCATATGGTTCCACTTCGCTAATAATTGTTAGAAGTTTATAAATATTATTTTTAATTAATTTAAAAGGTACAATATGAATATCGGTTATATTCTAACCTTCACAAATCTGCGGTTTTTGACGTTTTTGACGCGTGACAATTTTCGTAAGGGATGCGTTCCTATAATGGAGTAATGAGTAATGTAAGAAACGTTCTTTAATAACAAGAAATATAAATTTGATTTTGATTTTATTTGAGGGCCAAGAATTTCTTGAAAAAAAATGTATTATTTATCTACTTATATTAAATATTATAATAAAGTATAGCATTTCAAAAGTGTAAAAAAAATTACATTGTGTATAAAAGGTTGCATACTAAAACATGAAAAATTGACAAAATTTCTGACAAACCTATAAAGGTGCGTTTAAACTAAACTAACAAAAGCTAGAGCTAGACCAAGAGCATTCTTTCTTGATCTTTTAATAGTGTAAACAAAAGATGAATGATGAATTTATTTATGAAACAATTCATGAATTTATTTATCATTTATTAGATCATGTAAACAGAGAAGTTAATCAAATAGGTACCTTTTAAACAAATTCATGACTGCCAATCCTCAAATAGTAACTTTTGTTTTTTAGCAACCTAAAATCTGTTTACGTTTGTGTCATTTATGAATTTGGAGGTGTACAAAGAAAGCGAAAGCACGGTGACGACAATATCTGCATATTTATTGCAATATAAGAAATCGACGTTGGTAGGTGAGGCCTCGGTTGCAACGACGACAAAAAAGGCAAATCTAATAGTTAATAAGGACTTTCAAGACGACTCTGGTCAATTTAAATCATTTTGCGAATGTATGGCAAATACGATTTTAATACTTTCAAAGCCTAATAAATGTTTTATAAAAAGAACACAAACATCCAAACACTTCATACATTGTGAAAGTTGATAATAAATTTTAACTTGAAATGTAACCATAACTCCCTAGAAAATTGACGAAAAATTATAGCAGGTTCTAATTCCTCAATTTATTTATGAATTTATTTGACAACTAAAATTCACGACAATTTGAGCGTTTACATATTCCAATATATTCAATGTCATAAACTTCATGAATTTTTTTGACCGCGAAAACTGAGCGTAGTTAACCGAATATTTGCAATTTTGTTTATTCTGTACACAATATAACCAGGTTAGCCGGATGTCTTGCAAACATGGAAAAATACTAAAACAATCTTTAAGTAAAAAAGCTTCACACAACACGTTTACTACATCCATTTCATTTGGTAGTATGTAGAATGTATTTTAAAAAATTGTCGGTAAGGTTCGATTACAAACAACGAATTTACTAGCTACTAGCTGGCAAATTCATTAGCTCCTAAAATATAAACTCGCCTGTTCACTAGCTAAGCCCCAAATTGCTGGCGAGTGAGTTTGTTAGCTAGTGATTAAGTCGTGTATTAGTTGCTATAGTTAACTTGTAATTTCAAGTATCCTGATGATTTCTGGTTTGAATGTCTATAAAATATCAATGGAACTAAGGTTTTCTTAAGCTCATGCTATCAAAATAGAGTTTAAAAGAAAAGAAGAGCAGAAATTGGGGCATAGATGTAGGTGAAACCATGGATAGAAAGGCATGGGAAATATGATGCATGAAACAATTTGTTGAAAGAATTTCACTACGTTATCTGCTTCAAGTTCCAAAATGAACGAAAATCAACAAATTGACGAAATAAAATGCGAAGCAAGTGAATGGTCAGAAGATGGTGAACATGCAATATCGATAACTTTCTTATAGATTTGAATAAACCACATATGTACTCCAAAGAGGACAGCTTGGAACGAACGGCACAGTTTTGAATTTCTTGCTGTATTAAGATCTCGCTTTGGTAGCTGGCGAAACTCAGATGCTACAATCTCATACGACTAGAGCTACATTCTATGCAATTTCGTCCGATTGATGAATCGTCTCTGATATTTCAGAAGATGGTTTTTTGAGTGTAGCTTCCAATACAACACACGATGTCCAGTGGACATCCATTACAGGTCCATTATAAGTCCGAATGTCCATGGACATAAATAGGACATCCATAAGATCTGCAGATATGGACGACTTTTGTAACGTCCTTTGATGAACATCCATTCATTTTTACAGGCGACTTGTTCTTAAAGCGTTCTTTTGATTACTTGTTGATGTAAGCAGACTCAATAGATTCTTTACAGCGTTCATTGTCCTTATCTGGCTCAATTACTCGATCGTTTTGTTTGATGATTTTGTTAAATGTTATGAGGTCTTCCAGGTTTTGACCACATCCCGTAAAATAAACGTTACTATGCGACGCGATCAAAGAGACTCTGACCGTGGAAGCTTTCGATATCATTTGAGCAAGCGAATGTTGTGTTATTGGTAGCAACAATAAAATAAAAGGCCGTTATTGGAATTTTTAGTCGATCAATATTATTTTTTGTTTAAAAATCTCTAGGACAAAGTACCAAAACACTGGTGATTGGCTAAGATGGTCTAATTCGAAGCCAACAAAAACAAGTGGAAGAATAAGAAGATTACCCATCTATCGGTATAGTGTACCGATAATATCGGAAAATTAATTGTATACAGTTTCGTTGCCATTGATGATAAATATTTAACCAAGGTTCTAAAGATTCATTTATTACGAATTTCACCTCGGATGAGTCAATATAATTTTCTTAATGATAGAATTCTTTCAAGTTCAACCGCTTACGAAACACACAAAGTGATGCTCTGACCCTACTGTAATTAAAAAAGAACAAATTGGGTCAGGTTATGCTACTACAACTGTAATTATTACCTTCTATACATGTATGTGTGCATTTGAAACTCATTCTAGTGAAAGTAATCTCTTTACGTTACATAAAAGAGAAGCTCTGAATGTGTGTTTATGGAACATTCCATACCGTAAACCAATATCTCGCCGAACAATATCTATATCGCCAGTGTTTGCCAAAGAAAAAAAAAAACTAATATTATACATCGAGTGCCTTCCTTCAATTTTACAACTACGATAACATTTAAAGATAGCACTTCGTTGAGCTTTTAAGAGATATAAGCGCAAAGATTACGATAATAACAATAATGATGATAGTAGTAGAAGAACGAGTGTATGCAGAAAGTTGCGTCAATCTAAGATCGTAATTGATCAATTTCGCTTGCAAAAATACCTTACTTTACTGTATAAAGAAATATGTGCGTGCAATTATTCATTGTATGAAACGTTTTATATCATATAAGGATATATATGTAATTGTCATTGAACTAAATCCTATCTAATTTTAATGTTTATTTGAATTTAAGAAGATTCTAACCTAGAAATTTAACAATTACCGGGGAAAAATAAAAATTGCTGTAAATGGATGCTATAAAATCTTGCAATCTTATTATTCCAACCTAGACATTTAAGTTACAACGACATGTATTTATTTGATTCTTAGATATACGTTTCTAAATGCATACACAAGCTTTCTTAATCTTCATGATCCACGTTTTGATTTTTTATCACTTGATTTGTGCATTTACAACGGCAAATCGTGTTAAAATACCGGTAATATATGCATATGTCTTTCCATAAAACATTTTTCTTGAATTTTAAGTCTATTAAATGCACGAGAAGAATTTTATTGGGTCGAAATAATTGCGTGTGTAGAATGATATAATTCTGAACGAATGAAAGAGTAAATTCTTCGTTTCATCATTTTATTTTTTATATAGAAATATTGTTGTAGAAGTAAATTATTACAAGATTCTTATCGATAAGGTCATAATTTGATAAATAACATCATACTTACCTTATTGGAACTTCTTTTACACTTCATCTAATTAAGTATCATTGAATGATAAATATATATTCAAATCAATTATTTGATTAATCCCCTTATCTGATTTGTTAGTGTTGTAGAACTGATTCTGTCTAATAGTGGTTAATAATTTGACCTTTTCATATCTCGGATGTTTTTGCCGTATATAGCAAGCGATGAAATTGTTATTAATAATAATCAATTACACGTGTAGTAATTAATAGAGAATTAGGCCCAAGTATACCGGGTACTGCATATATGAATTAACGGCCTTCGCATTTTAACTTCGTGAAAGCTCTTAATCAATTTAGCAAAATTGAAAAAAATATGAAGCTGTTAAATGATAGTAGAGCGAGCTATGCTGTTGACTAAGTGTTTAGACGACGGGCAATTATTCTTTGTTTTTTTTTCTTTTATAATATTATGTTATTAATATAGTTAAAAAAGGAAGAATATTTAATGTTGTTTAAAACTGTGTTTCATCATTATATCTACTTATATTTTATTTCCGGATGTTCCTTTCAGTTGTAAATTTATAAAACAAGAATCAAGTAAAAATCAGTCAAAAATACACGGATAAGAATTTAGTTTGCTTGAAAACTTGTCTTTGGTTGTACAAAGAGGTGAACTGATACAAACAAAATACAAAACCAAATGAAATAAAAATGACAAGATTTTTCATTTATTTAATAAATTTTATTTGTAAAACAAAATACAAAATAGTCCTTGCTGTACAACAATAAAAAAATAAAAAATACAAACTATAAATGCACTTTTTGAAAAAGGAGAATAAACTATAGGCTTTCACCCCTAATCTTTAAGATATTAACAATGGCAAAATCCAGTCTCTGATGTAGTCTCATCATTGAATAATACGTTTTTAGTCTGTACTGTAGTTTACATATGTTTCAACTTCCACCTCATTTGTTCTTGCGTTCTCAAGCACTGCTGCTTACTGTATACTCATTTTCATCTTTGATCTCTTTTCTGTAAGTTTTTCTCTTTTTTGCTTCGTTTTGTTTTGGTTCCTTGAATTACAGCAAACCTGCTTTGCTTAAAAAAATTTTGTAATAAATCTCGTGTCCAAATATTTTTGTTTGCTGTGTCAGCTTCTTGATGAACATCTGGATGTCTTTTTCCAAAATTGCAGCTGCAGAAGGTGTATCAATTCCGTAATAAATTGAATATTAATTTTTGGACATTTTCAATTGCTATATATTTTGAAAAGTGCAGCAAAGTCAAGAAAGGTCATCCAATGGTTGTACCAAATAAGTGAATTTCGTTATCTTCAGAACATTTTAAGACATGTCTTAAAATATGGCTTGCTAAATTGTCAATTTTTTTATGTGTAATGGGTGTTTAGCTGCAGTGACTTCTTAAGCTGTATCGCTTGTATGACTATAACTGTAACTCTCGCTGTGTAGTTTTTGTGTTCAAATGGCCTTGTAACAATATTATACCGCCTTTATAGTGCCGCGCTGTTAATCACGTTGCTCCAACAGCCAATGGTAGGTCGATTGGAATCCAATTCTCCGAGAAAAATGTCGCCGTCCTTCCAGAGAATTGAAAACCGTCTGATATCGTTCTGCCACAACGATAGTCAGCCGCCTAACCACTGCGGTCATCGACCTGTTAGCAATTATTAGCACCTTCTTTCTCATTTTTAAATCTTGCCGTGTCGATCACTCTTTTAGATATGCAACCCATTTAACAGTATGGTAATATTTCAAAATAAAATTCCTGCAGAAATTTTTATTTACATATTGACAATTAAAATTTTACAGGTTAGGTTTATATTGTAAATAATCACAACTAAGTAACGGAAAAATAGTTACAATAAATGTTGAAAGTGGTTTCCGTTGTTATCTAAACAAATAGAGGCAAACAAAGGCGTATAAAAACTGTCAAATATCGACTTCGCAACTTTCTGGTTAGACAGCTTAGGGATATTTATTTGGTTACCAACATATTATTTACGTCATCTTACGTTAGAGGTCACGTGAGTTTTTATTCTAGTAAAAGGGTATGTGGGTATTTAAGAGTATTTTAATTTAATAGTAGTATAAACCAGAACCATTTCTGATGCTCTTCTATGGTCGTCTGATGGGAATTAACAAGTTTTATCTAATTAATATGTTGCGTTTGCTTGATCTTCAACAAAATATATCCAACAACTGTGGTTTTGTCCCGTACGCCCCTACCAGCTTCACCCCAAATAATGTTGATTACGTTTTCGTAAAATTACGGTTTTATAAAGGGCAAGTCCACTCACTCAGTTTTAGTTACATTCATGTCAAAAATTTATGAGTGCATAAATGATAATAAGAAATGTATGGGTCTATTTATGGACCTCTCCAAAGCCTTCGACCTTGTTAAGCACAATAGAGTTCTACAGAAGATGGATTGATTGAGCCAAGCTGTATTTATGTGTATACAGCGCTTTCGAATAGTAACGAATAAATTCATTATTTCTGAAATTGAGTGTTTTTCGAAAAAATCCTTTGACATATCGATTTTGTTCTAAACAAAGGCACTTTTCGACATACGACTCATATTTGTGACGTAATCGTCATTCGAGATATGACGTCATTGATAATTTTCTTAAATGGCAACACCCATTTCGACCATACCAATTGAAAGAGCGTGTCATTCTACGTACATTTCGTTAAAAAAATGTAATAAAAAAATGAAAAAAAACATTATTTATTTTATTTATTAGGTATTATTATTTATTTTTCTAAAATTAATGAAAATGTTCCTCATTTGGATATAAATTTATTAGTTCGGAAATAAGATCGACTCGAAGAAACTCCAAATATCTTCCACCAGTTAAGTTCACGTCAAAAAAATAAGGACCCAGAATTCTTTCTTCGACTAATAAGCCGCACCACACATTCAAATTCTGAGGTTGTTGTCCATCATCCATCGAGGATTCTCGGTAGCCCAATAACTACAGTTTTGCTTGTTAACATGGCCGTTCAAAGCAAATGTAGCCTCGTCAGAAAAACTAACGTTTCTTACGAAATTATTGCATTTGCTTGCAGAATTGAATTTGCCGATCAACGTCGTCTTAGATACCTCATGAACAAGACATTTGCTTTTTTTCACAATTTTGTGAACTGTTGACGCTGCCATATTGAAATCAGAAGCCACTTCGATAAGTGTTGAGTGATGATTTTCTTGTATTGTCAACAAAACGTTAAGTTGATCTTCCTCTGATTTTGAGGGTCGACCAGATTTAGGTAAATCACGAACATGTCCAAAGTTACAGAATTTAGACTCAATATTGCTTACCATGCTTTGGCTAATGGGACGCCGACCAGGATGAGTTTCATTGAACAATGCAACTACTTCTTGTTGGGTGTGCATGTCTCCAAATTCGATCATGCAAAGAATTTCGGTTTGTTCTCGTTCAGTTAATTTCAATAACTGCTGCTTGACATTTCAGAAACCGGGCATTACTAATGTAAATTTAATATAATTTTTAAAGAAATTCAATTATCTGGTTATAAAGTCGTTTTTTAAAATATTGTTTCCTCATCTTTCGAAAGGTCTAAATAATAATATAGCTTCAAAAAATCCACACCAGTTTATACATACATTTTTCTTAATCGTTAAACGTTAAACGTAGTACATTTATAGATGACGGTGGTAATGACATTTAACAAAATTGAATCCCGCTAATGAATCGCGCCAGTAATGATAATAGTACACAGGCATTAATGTTCAAGTATTAGGTCGGTGATAATGGCAAATTCGATCATAGTAGTTAATTAGACACGTTCCTAATCGTCCTGGCTGAAGCGTTCGCAAACCGCGTTGCTTAAAAATAAACAATCGTGACGGACCCGGTGAATATCTTGAGCAATACGAGATGAGAGTCTCTTACCTCCGTGAAAACAGTAATAATAGAAGGCCGCTTACTAGCTTTAGGAAGGACGTTTACGGTTCAAGAATTAAAAGGATTCCGAAAGTGTTAACGTTATCTGTGACACATCCTGGATGGATGAAATTATATTTACTGTTTTAAATATACATAATTTGTGCTAGAATGAAGTATGCGGATTTCTTGTATATTATAATTATCTAGATAGTAATTCAATGATACAATTCTAAGTGTCGCCTCTCCATTGATGCTATTGGATGTTAAAATATGTCGAAATCAGTAACCCTTGAGTACACGAGACCTTGTAAGATAAATAAAATCGTGTCGTAAATAAATAACTATTAATATAACGTGATTAAATATTTGTAAAACGTGACCGTAAATGATTACAGTCCCGATTTTTCTTGTGAGAATATCGATCACATATCTCTTTATAAAATATAATATGAAGCATTTGCATGATGAAGACGTGAATTACCGATTAAACCCAGTTGGTTAATTAATATTAGTTTGAGTCATACCGATGGGGTAATCTAAAACTTAACTATACGGATGCCATCATCTGTACGTGCAGCATGTCTTCATTCTTAACGATTGCCTCCTCTTCACATTGAACCGTTGAGGTAATCTAGTTATTTATATTTTCGAAATAATCGTTGGGTAATTTGTAATTACTATACATGAAACGTCCGTCGTGTATCTATTAATAATGTATGAAGCAAGTCCTTATTGGAAGAGAGGCAAAGTGTACTTCAGCATTGTTCTCGTTATTCATAATATTGCTATTCGCCATTCTTGCCAGGAATATATCCATTTTAGTTGGCTATCAACCAAGTTCATTTAGTATATTCGTAAATTAAAACGTCAGAGTCCTCGGTAAAAGTTCTTTTTTTCAATCCAGATTTATTATTTTTTGGAGTCATAAACTTCACATAAATGGTATAGTTCTGAAGAAGCGCTATTTCTACACAAGGATATAATTTTATTTGCAAGTTTTACAAATGATCTTGTATTACATCTTCTCATTGCTTTCTATACCCTCACGAATTCTAACTTATAAATTGTACAGTTATGGGATTGTTTTTAGCACTAGCAAACTAACTATATATCAGGAAAGAAAGTGGAATTCTGTACCAATATATGCAGGTATTTTTCCCAATTAATTTTTACGTAATAAATAAAATTTTACTATTCCCATCCGTTCAGTGATTAAAGTGCGCTTCACATTGAAATATAAAAGTAAATCCAGCATAATTCATTATCTAACAGACGAAACTAATTACGCTCGCATTACCCAAAAATAATTACACGCTAATTATATCTACGAGTTGGTTGCATTGTTTTTGAAATAACCTCGATAATAGCATGGAATCACCACAGGACCTCCTGTGTAATAAAACTATTATTTTGCTTTATACGAACCGCGCATCCTTCGCAGAACAAGCGAAATTGATAATAAAGGCAAATTACTTAACTTAACGATTTATTGGCTTTCTCACAGAACATGGAATCTAAATCGGTAGCATCTTACAGACTTCCTGTCTTGCTAAACTCAGTATAGGTAGGGTATGGTAATATCGACCGTGAGATGAGCTCGGAGATCGATGATTGAATTAAGATTTCGCAAATTTTATTCATAAAACACATTATTCTGTCAACTAAATATAATTTAATGGCGTGATCGTTTAACGGATACATTGTTTTATAAAATTTATGCGAATCTTAGATATAGTGTCATGTTGCGTATTCATGTTTGATGGAATTCTTCACAAATGCGTATACTCAATGCGTAAGATGATGGATTGTATTTTGAAATGTGTTGATTATATAATTTCAGCATTAGTCCAGTACTTACAAAAGCCATTAAAAAATTATTTATCGTTTAAAATAAGATGTAATCTTGAATTGGTAATACCTAGTTTCGATTTTATAATTTATATGTACTTATAAATGTCATTTAAGAGAAATGCGTAGAATATTATAGACATGACCGCATTGGTCTGCGCTAGATAGTCAATAAAACGTCGTTCAAGGTTATATACAACGTTGTCATAACCAAATAGAATTAGTTTTGTAAATCAATAATTTTAAAAAGAAGTCGGTAAAGAAACATGTAAAGGAATGACAAATAATCTTATCAAAAAAAGAATTATGATGTTCTTCAATATGATTTTCCAATTAACACTGACAAGGGAGAATTACATTTATACAGAGATGACAGCACTGTTTAAAAAAATATATCAAAAACTCGTTTATCGTATTTCTTTCTATTTAAATAGTAATTATATACCAAGGGAGAGAAGACATTTTTCTCAGCCGAGTAGCATTATTTCCCGAGACGCAAAGCGTCGAGGGAAATAATGGCTAAGAGGCTGAGAAAAATCATCTCTGCCGTGGTTTATATTCTATTTTTCCACTACTAGCATATTTAACTGCTTTCTCAATAATGTAATATAATAAGCCGTTCCGATAAATGTTTAATTTAAGATATCCATAGAAAACATGTTAGTCTGTAAAAACAAATGAATAAACATTTAATGTCAAATTGAGATTTTATTCATGTCTTGTCACAATACCAAAAAAAATGTCAAACAGTAGTTGTACTCCTTCAGAAATCCGCAAGGAAGCAAATCAAATAGAGTATCAAAAATACTGGTACACTAGCTTGCAATAAAATCTCGTACACCTTAATGTCAAGCAAGCTAATTTTTGAAGATTATTTTTCAATGTAAGCTGACTTTAGATTTGACGGATGTGACACACTATGCATAGAGGTTATGGTGACTTATAAAAATAGTGTACTTTTGGAAATGAAACGTCAAATTAAAAATGTCACAAAAGGTGAAATCAATATAGGTAAAACTAGGTGTACGAGATTTTATTACAAGCCAGTACGTCAGGAATTAACATAAGTTGCCATAATTGCGCTATTAATTATTATTTTAATAAGTAGTGTTTACCAAATTACGTATTTCCTACTTTGTTTATTTATGTTAAATGTTAACCTAACCTTTTTTCTTGAATTGCGGATTTCATTCGTGCATCTATACGACATCTATGGTTTATGGTTTTTTCTCGGCCCGAAAACATACCAAATAATGACGTCTTCTAACGCTAGTAGTGGAAAAAATACATTATATTGTACTGTTTGAAATAAAAAACTACCTCCAGCACGAACTCTCGGGTGTCCGTAAATGCTTGAAGCTGACAGCTACTGTCAAATTTTGATTAAGTTTGTAACACTACATTTGATTTCGATCGCAACAATTAACATTAGAGTCCCACGCGGTAGTTACTTTCAGCATAAAGTTTATTAAAATTGTAATTAAAGTAATTAAAATTGTTTCTTAAAATCAAACACAATATGCTTCCTTTTGGAAATAACGTTTATTGCTAATTAAAATTAGTTAAGAAAACAATTATAAAAAAATATAACTAAAAAACCATTGCAATGAATAATAATAAATAAATAAAAACATTCTTTATTAGTTAATATTGCAATTACAATAAATGTTGGAAATGGTGACCTTCCTGCTGCAGACATAAATTAACTTTTCCTTTCATATTTTCGAAAACATTTTGAAGTTGTTCTTGTGCAATATCGTTAATAAAACCTGAAACGCATATTTGAACATAACCTCTGACTGGAATCTAATATCAAATGTTGCTTACGCGAATTTTATAAACTTAGTTTAGTAGTTATAAAAATAACGGGTGGATGGCCGCAGTGGTTAGGCGGCTGACTATCGTTGTGAGAGGTCGATAGGTGCCGGGGTTCCATCCCGGATCGACTTTCCATTCGCTGTTGCAAGCAAACTGATTAACAGCGCGGCATCATAAAACTCGATATGATCGATGTTGCCACAAAGTTATTTGAACACAACTTACACACAGCAAACTACACCGCGAGAGTTCCATGATAGCCAGACAAGCGATACAGCTTACGGAGTCAGTGCAACTAAGCACCCACCACACATAAAAAAAACTGATTGTCAACACAAGGAAAAACTAATACAGAAATGAAAATCGAACAGAAAAACTGTAGTAAAACCCAACGAAAATACAAACGTGCGACTATGGCCATAGAAGAATAAACCAACTGACATTCTCAGGGTGGTAAACTTTAAGCGCAGATATTGCATACATTTTGACAAACGTCAGGTTCAAACATTTACGGTCACGGTGTATATGACCCCTAGTAACGTCTCAAGGTGAAGATCGATCTGGGGCTAGGGCCCCCAGATACTGAACCAGCGGATTCTCCGATCGAGCAACCCTTTTTAAGGTGTTTCTAGCCAGCGCCATCACGAATTCTTTCGACGTTGGTATGTTGAGATCTTTATGCAGTTGTGCATTGGTCACAAACCAGGGTGTGTTGACGATGATACGTAGTACCCTGTTTTGAAGAATATTGAGACTCTTGACTTGCAATTTGAGAAACACCATGTAGATCTGAATTTTAAGCTTCAAGCTGAGATAGCTTTTCGAACATGTAAGAAAAGAGTCAGAGCCCACCACGCCTTCAGAAATTTGGAGGTGATCATAGTGAAGTACTAACAAAACGTTCAGCTTCGCGTCAAGTGCCATTTCTAGATACTGTACCTGCGGACTGCAGAGCAGTCTCTGTCCTTCTACCATGATTTGAGAGGGTGATGAATTGCGTTTTCTTGAAAAGTGGACAGCGCAGTACTTTTCGACGTTAACTAAGAACCACCGCACTTGCGAGCCTGCACACAAAGTTGGTAGACAAACCTCTGCAATCTCCTGCAAACGAGAGTGTCGTTGATCGAAATTGTATCCTTCTGGGTGGAGGAGTGAGTCCTGGCAGACGCCAGCATGAATATACCTAACGATGGAGAAATCGCCAAACTGCTGAATGCAGTACGTCCTGCTGAAGATGTAACATCTATTGAGAGAGATCATATTTGGGCAAATGTCGAGATTATCGATTTTGAGTAGCAACCCGTCGTGTCACACCGAACTGAATACTTGCACGAAATCGAGAAAATAGCTTCAACTGAATATTGCAACACCAAAACGCCTCGAACCTCCTCCGTGAGTTGGAAGAGTTGCCGGAGGTCTGCTGATAAGCCCTTCCGATACCCGAACTGCGCTCGTCTTGCAAAAAATTGCCATCGTGGATAATGTCTTGTAATCTTGAGAAGATAATTGGATCAACGACTTTAGACAGGTTCGAAAGGAAACTTATCGGCCTGTAACTCACAAACTAAAAACAAACAGCCTGTTTAACAACCAATTCTTGCCCACAGTTTTATCATAGAAATTCAGTTAATTCAGATATATTTTACTTGAAATTCCTCTTTTATGACAAAATAACGAGATATTTGTAATCTTACCAAACCGTAATTGGTATTTCTACAATTTACGGCTAAAGAGAAACAAATGTTGCACATTACATACTACCAATAATGGTTTATAATTAACAGAAACCAATTAAAATTTCAGGATTATAATCGAAATTGCATAACAACTTGATGCATAAATTCCAATAATTTTATTCCCGTATTATACGAACCTATTGCAGTATTTTTAACGCTTGGGGGTTTAATAAGACATTCGTAATCTTATCGGATTAAAACATTTTGTGTTTTGGTAACATAACAAAGCTGGTTTATATAAATTCATATCGCATCGCTAAATTTTAGCGCGATAAATATTGCAAAATTCACGTTTATGATGATTGTTTTAAACGTGCACCTAATAAATGTAACTAGAAATGTGATTGTGTAATATATCTTACAATTATTATCAGTCACGTGCATCTCAGATTTATGAATGTCTTCTATCTTTTTTGAAATAAAACGACAGTTAAATATATTCCTAGTAAATTACGACTAATATACAGAGTCTTTCGAATATGAACGTTCAACAACACTTGAAAATCTTTCATATATAATGTAATAAAAGAAAATATTACAACAGAATATACTGAGAAAATATATTAAATTTTGTTTTTCGCGGCATCTTTATTGAATCAGTTAAAACTAGTATTATCCGGTAATCAGTGGTATCACTGGTATTATCCTCTTTGAAGCGGTTCGTCTTAGGTACGCGTAATTAATTCAGTTTTGTGCAGCTGCATTTAAGTACATTTGTCAGAGAATTCATAAACGGAAAAATATTAAATATAATTTCAGTGAATGCTGCATTAGTTAAACAAAGGGCACGTTTAATTTATATAAATTAAATTGATGTTAAACACTTTTAACTAGTGTCAGAATTTAATCCTAGTGTAGAACTATCTATAGAAATAGTGAAATTGCGGTTTAATTGAAGTGCTTGAAGAGACTGTAAGGCAGTGAAAATTATAAGAAACTTTGGTCAATACGGTATACGAAGAAGGAATTGGCAGATGGACAGATATAAATATAATAAGGTAAGTTCTTTTCTCATTACAAAAATATCAATCACAGAGATGTGGTGATGTACGCCATTTTGCGTTTTACAAGCACATATAATGAACAAATCGAGGTAATTCTTTAACATAAATAACAATATGGAGATAAGCGAGGTTGCAGTGTATTTTGTACAACTTCTGAGTCTACATTGACAACATTGATATCGTCTTCTACGTTATTATCCAGAGCAATATAATTGTCAAAATTTATTTCAGAATCTTTACATACTTGACGTAAAAGTTTCTATAATTTGTGATGATCATATCTATCATCTTCTGAATCGAAGTTTTCTGTTTAGACTTGTCTAATTGGATAAATTCCTAATTTATGAACACAGATTTGTATTATCATAGGTTAGGATTGCCATGAATCCCCAAGGCCTCGTCGGGACATTTACAATTTTTCTGGTCATTATTATCAGTTAAAATTTTTTTAATCAAAAAATCATTGTAGGTATTATGAGCACAAAACGTGATATTTCAATATTTGAGGTTATGCCGCTAATTTTTAGAGAAGGATATCGAAAAACGGGCAAAGAGCGATTGTTGTAAAATATCTCTAGAGTATGTAAAAAAAAAAATGGAAATCGGTGAAGAAATGTAGGCTGTAGCCAGTTTTAAACATCTTGTTTTTCAGTGTGGAACCACTGTGCGGCGCCGCTCTCCACCTCTCCCTCACTCAACTCAAGTTTAGTTTTAGCAAGTTTTAGGTTACCAGTCGATCAGTAAATTAGTTATTTACGAACCAAGTGCGTGAAATCATATTTCGCGAATGAGTGACCAGTATGGACACGAATTCGCGAAATGTTTCACGCACGAAGTTTGTACAATACTTTTTGTACGAGAACTATACTAATAATACATACAAATTGTTAAATACGTTAGCGTTTATGACCATATTATTAAGGTTAGGGATTTATAATTTCAAAATGTCACTAAATTAATCAAGTTCCAGGAAGTACCAACTTTACTTTTACGCACTCGTGTTTAAAGTGACTTTTTACGCACGCAAATCGAATCATGAAATGACAGGTTTTTATAAGCGAGTACAAAATAGTTATTTACGAACCAAGTGCGTAAAATCATATTTCGCGAATGAGTGACCAGTTTAAAGCGCGAGCCGGAGGCGAGTGCTTTATGGGCACGAATTCGCGAAATGTTTCACGCACGAAGTTTGTACAATATTTTTTGTACGAGAACTATAATAATAATACATATTGTTAAATACGTTATCGTTTGTGACCATATTATTAAGGTTAGGATTTATAATTTCAAAATGTCACTAAATTAATCAAGTTCCAGGAAGTACCAACTTTACTTTTACGCACTCGTGTTTAAAGTGACTTTTTACGCACGCAAATCGAATCATGAAATGGACAGGTTTTGATAAGCGAGTACAAAAACATACATATCTCCAAGGCTAGTTGCCCTAACGCTCCCTAGATGGTGCTTTATCAATTTTTAAAAACTTGTAGCTCTGCGCTCGAATATGTTTGTCGGGACATATTCTAGCTTGTCGGGACATATTCTAGCTTGTCGGGACGTCGGGACACCACTGTTAATAACGGTGACATGTCCCGACGTATCGGGACGAATGGCAACCTTATCATATGTAGGTGCACCTAATTGGAAGGTCATCGTAACTTGATACGTAAATCACGCTATAGGTCAAAAACCTTTGGAGGTCCTCATAATAGAAATTCGAGACTGAATTGTGTTCTTACCACCCTGTACCCTTTAAATCCAATGGAGTTTACTATTTAAAATACATAGAGAATATTGTTGAGAACTGTGAAAATAACCAAAAAAAGGTTTAAAAACTAACGTGGTGGGCATAAATCACCTGGCAGCCTTGAAAACAGGGCACGCGTCAGCTAGTATGTCAGTTAGTAAGTTAGTATGCTTGTCGAGCTCGAGACAGATCAAAACCGGTATTGTTGCGTGGTTTTTTGTCGAGTGAAATGTCACAAAATCTTAAGGGGAAAATACACGATTCAATTTCGTTGAACAACGTTTAGTTGATTCAACCGAATTGAATGGTGTATTTTGCGATTCAATGAAAGTGTTCTACCAAATTGAACGTTGAAAGAAGTTGACAGATGTTCGACTTTATTCAACGCCGTTGTACAACCGCGTTGATTCATCCGAAATTGACGCATCTATACAGTTTTGTTGACCGTTGAAAGATTGTATTCAATTCACGGGTCGATGGCCGCAGTGGTTAAGCGGCTGACTATCGTTGTGAGAGGACGATAGGTGCCGGAGTTCAATTCTCTGGAGGGACGGTGACATTTTTTCAGAGAGTTTAATCCCGGATCGACTTGCTATTCGCTGTTGGGAGCAAAGTGATTAACAGCGCGGCATCATAAAAGGCGATATGATGCTGTCACAAAGCCAATTGAACACAACTTACACACACCAAACTACACCGCAAGAGTTGCAGTGAAAGTCAGACAAGAAATTAAAAAAAAAACAAAGAAAAATGCAATAATTGTGGCAGTTTTCATAAAGTACAATCATTTTAAACTATAGTTTATAAATGGAAAGAAGATGATACTCTGATATTTCTGGATTTATATAAAACTCGCGAATGCCTGTGGAACAACAAATCTGTAATGTATAAAAACCGAATATTAAAAGAAAAGGCAATGAAGTCTCTTTTATCGGCATCTTTTTCAATTCGCCTTTACATACCTCCATTAATTGTTCTCAAATAATATCAACCCCGATCCGCACGATGTCATTTGACGCCATTTTAAATAAGTCAATTTAATTGAAACGTGTATACATTTATCATTTCAATTTGGTTGTACAATTCGATTGAATCAACCAAGTTGTTCAACAAAATTGAATCGTGTATTTTCCCATTTAGGGTCAAGTTTTCGTTACAACAGCGTGTGATTTTTTTTAAACAGTTTTATTGTCTTGATTGCGATTATGGACCTATTGAAGAAGGTTTTAGAGAAAGGTGACCTGATACACAATTCCCAAACCGCAATTACGTAGTTGAATTAGCCAAAAAGTTTGAATAGGTTCGGTGCACACCGAAGGGAATACCATGATCATTGCGCAAACTGTCGTCGAATATCCTCACCACTCTGCCAAACGGACATCGTTAGAGCTTAAAAATACCATCCCGTGCACTTCGTAGAATCATGAAAGATATCGGTTTGCGTCCTCATTTGCTGTAGAAGCTGAAACCGCAAGATCATCTGCCGCGCATCGAATTCTGCGAGTGGTATCTGGTTATGAAAGCAGCCGATCCTTTTTTCGAGAGAAAAATCTTGTGGAGTGGCGAGGCGCAATTCAAGATTAATGGCAGGCTAATGCTCATCCTCAAAAAGGAAGTGAATTCTCGCAGAGTTATCGTTTGGGCCGGAATGAATTATTAAAGGATTGTTGACCCCCTACAGCGATGGACTTTTCATATGTCGAAATCAGTAACCCTTGAGTACACGAGACCTTGTAAGATAAATAAAATCGTGTCGTAAATAAATAACTATTAATATAACGTGATTAAATATTTGTAAAACGTGACCGTAAATGATTACAGTCCCGATTTTTCTTGTGAGAATATCGATCACATATCTCTTTATAAAATATAATATGAAGCATTTGCATGATGAAGACGTGAATTACCGATTAAACCCAGTTGGTTAATTAATATTAGTTTGAGTCATACCGATGGGGTAATCTAAAACTTAACTATACGGATGCCATCATCTGTACGTGCAGCATGTCTTCATTCTTAACGATTGCCTCCTCTTCACATTGAACCGTTGAGGTAATCTAGTTATTTATATTTTCGAAATAATCGTTGGGTAATTTGTAATTACTATACATGAAACGTCCGTCGTGTATCTATTAATAATGTATGAAGCAAGTCCTTATTGGAAGAGAGGCAAAGTGTACTTCAGCATTGTTCTCGTTATTCATAATATTGCTATTCGCCATTCTTGCCAGGAATATATCCATTTTAGTTGGCTATCAACCAAGTTCATTTAGTATATTCGTAAATTAAAACGTCAGAGTCCTCGGTAAAAGTTCTTTTTTCAATCCAGATTTATTATTTTTTGAGTCATAAACTTCACATAAATGGTATAGTTCTGAAGAAGCGCTATTTCTACACAAGGATATAATTTTATTTGCAAGTTTTACAAATGATCTTGTATTACATCTTCTCATTGCTTTCTATACCCTCACGAATTCTAACTTATAAATTGTACAGTTATGGGATTGTTTTTAGCACTAGCAAACTAACTATATATCAGGAAAGAAAGTGGAATTCTGTACCAATATATGCAGGTATTTTTCCCAATTAATTTTTACGTAATAAATAAAATTTTACTATTCCCATCCGTTCAGTGATTAAAGTGCGCTTCACATTGAAAATATAAAAGTAAATCCAGCATAATTCATTATCTAACAGACGAAACTAATTACGCTCGCATTACCCAAAAATAATTACACGCTAATTATATCTACGAGTTGGTTGCATTGTTTTTGAAATAACCTCGATAATAGCATGGAATCACCACAGGACCTCCTGTGTAATAAAACTATTATTTTGCTTTATACGAACCGCGCATCCTTCGCAGAACAAGCGAAATTGATAATAAAGGCAAATTACTTAACTTAACGATTTATTGGCTTTCTCACAGAACATGGAATCTAAATCGGTAGCATCTTACAGACTTCCTGTCTTGCTAAACTCAGTATAGGTAGGGTATGGTAATATCGACCGTGAGATGAGCTCGAGATCGATGATTGAATTAAGATTTCGCAAATTTTATTCATAAAACACATTATTCTGTCAACTAAATATAATTTAATGGCGTGATCGTTTAACGGATACATTGTTTTATAAAATTTATGCGAATCTTAGATATAGTGTCATGTTGCGTATTCATGTTTGATGGAATTCTTCACAAATGCGTATACTCAATGCGTAAGATGATGGATTGTATTTTGAAATGTGTTGATTATATAATTTCAGCATTAGTCCAGTACTTACAAAAGCCATTAAAAAATTATTTATCGTTTAAAATAAGATGTAATCTTGAATTGGTAATACCTAGTTTCGATTTTATAATTTATATGTACTTATAAATGTCATTTAAGAGAAATGCGTAGAATATTATAGACATGACCGCATTGGTCTGCGCTAGATAGTCAATAAAACGTCGTTCAAGGTTATATACAACGTTGTCATAACCAAATAGAATTAGTTTTGTAAATCAATAATTTTAAAAAGAAGTCGGTAAAGAAACATGTAAAGGAATGACAAATAATCTTATCAAAAAAGAATTATGATGTTCTTCAATATGATTTTCCAATTAACACTGACAAGGGAGAATTACATTTATACAGAGATGACAGCACTGTTTAAAAAAATATATCAAAAACTCGTTTATCGTATTTCTTTCTATTTAAATAGTAATTATATACCAAGGAGAGAAGACATTTTTCTCAGCCGAGTAGCATTATTTCCCGAGACGCAAAGCGTCGAGGGAAATAATGGCTAAGAGGCTGAGAAAAATCATCTCTGCCGTGGTTTATATTCTATTTTTCCACTACTAGCATATTTAACTGCTTTCTCAATAATGTAATATAATAAGCCGTTCCGATAAATGTTTAATTTAAGATATCCATAGAAAACATGTTAGTCTGTAAAAACAAATGAATAAACATTTAATGTCAAATTGAGATTTTATTCATGTCTTGTCACAATACCAAAAAAAATGTCAAACAGTAGTTGTACTCCTTCAGAAATCCGCAAGGAAGCAAATCAAATAGAGTATCAAAAATACTGGTACACTAGCTTGCAATAAAATCTCGTACACCTTAATGTCAAGCAAGCTAATTTTTGAAGATTATTTTTCAATGTAAGCTGACTTTAGATTTGACGGATGTGACACACTATGCATAGAGGTTATGGTGACTTATAAAAATAGTGTACTTTTGGAAATGAAACGTCAAATTAAAAATGTCACAAAAGGTGAAATCAATATAGGTAAAACTAGGTGTACGAGATTTTATTACAAGCCAGTACGTCAGGAATTAACATAAGTTGCCATAATTGCGCTATTAATTATTATTTTAATAAGTAGTGTTTACCAAATTACGTATTTCCTACTTTGTTTATTTATGTTAAATGTTAACCTAACCTTTTTTCTTGAATTGCGGATTTCATTCGTGCATCTATACGACATCTATGGTTTATGGTTTTTTTCTCGGCCCGAAAACATACCAAATAATGACGTCTTCTAACGCTAGTAGTGGAAAAAATACATTATATTGTACTGTTTGAAATAAAAAACTACCTCCAGCACGAACTCTCGGGTGTCCGTAAATGCTTGAAGCTGACAGCTACTGTCAAATTTTGATTAAGTTTGTAACACTACATTTGATTTCGATCGCAACAATTAACATTAGAGTCCCACGCGGTAGTTACTTTCAGCATAAAGTTTATTAAAATTGTAATTAAAGTAATTAAAATTGTTTCTTAAAATCAAACACAATATGCTTCCTTTTGGAAATAACGTTTATTGCTAATTAAAATTAGTTAAGAAAACAATTATAAAAAAATATAACTAAAAAACCATTGCAATGAATAATAATAAATAAATAAAAACATTCTTTATTAGTTAATATTGCAATTACAATAAATGTTGGAAATGGTGACCTTCCTGCTGCAGACATAAATTAACTTTTCCTTTCATATTTTCGAAAACATTTTGAAGTTGTTCTTGTGCAATATCGTTAATAAAACCTGAAACGCATATTTGAACATAACCTCTGACTGGAATCTAATATCAAATGTTGCTTACGCGAATTTTATAAACTTAGTTTAGTAGTTATAAAAATAACGGGTGGATGGCCGCAGTGGTTAGGCGGCTGACTATCGTTGTGAGAGGTCGATAGGTGCCGGGGTTCCATCCCGGATCGACTTTCCATTCGCTGTTGCAAGCAAACTGATTAACAGCGCGGCATCATAAAACTCGATATGATCGATGTTGCCACAAAGTTATTTGAACACAACTTACACACAGCAAACTACACCGCGAGAGTTCCATGATAGCCAGACAAGCGATACAGCTTACGGAGTCAGTGCAACTAAGCACCCACCACACATAAAAAACTGATTGTCAACACAAGGAAAAACTAATACAGAAATGAAAATCGAACAGAAAAACTGTAGTAAAACCCAACGAAAATACAAACGTGCGACTATGGCCATAGAAGAATAAACCAACTGACATTCTCAGGGTGGTAAACTTTAAGCGCAGATATTGCATACATTTTGACAAACGTCAGGTTCAAACATTTACGGTCACGGTGTATATGACCCCTAGTAACGTCTCAAGGTGAAGATCGATCTGGGGCTAGGGCCCCCAGATACTGAACCAGCGGATTCTCCGATCGAGCAACCCTTTTTAAGGTGTTTCTAGCCAGCGCCATCACGAATTCTTTCGACGTTGGTATGTTGAGATCTTTATGCAGTTGTGCATTGGTCACAAACCAGGGTGTGTTGACGATGATACGTAGTACCCTGTTTTGAAGAATATTGAGACTCTTGACTTGCAATTTGAGAAACACCATGTAGATCTGAATTTTAAGCTTCAAGCTGAGATAGCTTTTCGAACATGTAAGAAAAGAGTCAGAGCCCACCACGCCTTCAGAAATTTGGAGGTGATCATAGTGAAGTACTAACAAAACGTTCAGCTTCGCGTCAAGTGCCATTTCTAGATACTGTACCTGCGGACTGCAGAGCAGTCTCTGTCCTTCTACCATGATTTGAGAGGGTGATGAATTGCGTTTTCTTGAAAAGTGGACAGCGCAGTACTTTTCGACGTTAACTAAGAACCACCGCACTTGCGAGCCTGCACACAAAGTTGGTAGACAAACCTCTGCAATCTCCTGCAAACGAGAGTGTCGTTGATCGAAATTGTATCCTTCTGGGTGGAGGAGTGAGTCCTGGCAGACGCCAGCATGAATATACCTAACGATGGAGAAATCGCCAAACTGCTGAATGCAGTACGTCCTGCTGAAGATGTAACATCTATTGAGAGAGATCATATTTGGGCAAATGTCGAGATTATCGATTTTGAGTAGCAACCCGTCGTGTCACACCGAACTGAATACTTGCACGAAATCGAGAAAAATAGCTTCAACTGAATATTGCAACACCAAAACGCCTCGAACCTCCTCCGTGAGTTGGAAGAGTTGCCGGAGGTCTGCTGATAAGCCCTTCCGATACCCGAACTGCGCTCGTCTTGCAAAAAATTGCCATCGTGGATAATGTCTTGTAATCTTGAGAAGATAATTGGATCAACGACTTTAGACAGGTTCGAAAGGAAACTTATCGGCCTGTAACTCACAAACTAAAAACAAACAGCCTGTTTAACAACCAATTCTTGCCCACAGTTTTATCATAGAAATTCAGTTAATTCAGATATATTTTACTTGAAATTCCTCTTTTATGACAAAATAACGAGATATTTGTAATCTTACCAAACCGTAATTGGTATTTCTACAATTTACGGCTAAAGAGAAACAAATGTTGCACATTACATACTACCAATAATGGTTTATAATTAACAGAAACCAATTAAAATTTCAGGATTATAATCGAAATTGCATAACAACTTGATGCATAAATTCCAATAATTTTATTCCCGTATTATACGAACCTATTGCAGTATTTTTAACGCTTGGGGGTTTAATAAGACATTCGTAATCTTATCGGATTAAAACATTTTGTGTTTTGGTAACATAACAAAGCTGGTTTATATAAATTCATATCGCATCGCTAAATTTTAGCGCGATAAATATTGCAAAATTCACGTTTATGATGATTGTTTTAAACGTGCACCTAATAAATGTAACTAGAAATGTGATTGTGTAATATATCTTACAATTATTATCAGTCACGTGCATCTCAGATTTATGAATGTCTTCTATCTTTTTTGAAATAAAACGACAGTTAAATATATTCCTAGTAAATTACGACTAATATACAGAGTCTTTCGAATATGAACGTTCAACAACACTTGAAAATCTTTCATATATAATGTAATAAAAGAAAATATTACAACAGAATATACTGAGAAAATATATTAAATTTTGTTTTTCGCGGCATCTTTATTGAATCAGTTAAAACTAGTATTATCCGGTAATCAGTGGTATCACTGGTATTATCCTCTTTGAAGCGGTTCGTCTTAGGTACGCGTAATTAATTCAGTTTTGTGCAGCTGCATTTAAGTACATTTGTCAGAGAATTCATAAACGGAAAAATATTAAATATAATTTCAGTGAATGCTGCATTAGTTAAACAAAGGGCACGTTTAATTTATATAAATTAAATTGATGTTAAACACTTTTAACTAGTGTCAGAATTTAATCCTAGTGTAGAACTATCTATAGAAATAGTGAAATTGCGGTTTAATTGAAGTGCTTGAAGAGACTGTAAGGCAGTGAAAATTATAAGAAACTTTGGTCAATACGGTATACGAAGAAGGAATTGGCAGATGGACAGATATAAATATAATAAGGTAAGTTCTTTTCTCATTACAAAAATATCAATCACAGAGATGTGGTGATGTACGCCATTTTGCGTTTTACAAGCACATATAATGAACAAATCGAGGTAATTCTTTAACATAAATAACAATATGGAGATAAGCGAGGTTGCAGTGTATTTTGTACAACTTCTGAGTCTACATTGACAACATTGATATCGTCTTCTACGTTATTATCCAGAGCAATATAATTGTCAAAATTTATTTCAGAATCTTTACATACTTGACGTAAAAGTTTCTATAATTTGTGATGATCATATCTATCATCTTCTGAATCGAAGTTTTCTGTTTAGACTTGTCTAATTGGATAAATTCTAATTTATGAACACAGATTTGTATTATCATAGGTTAGGATTGCCATGAATCCCCAAGGCCTCGTCGGGACATTTACAATTTTTCTGGTCATTATTATCAGTTAAAATTTTTTTAATCAAAAAATCATTGTAGGTATTATGAGCACAAAACGTGATATTTCAATATTTGAGGTTATGCCGCTAATTTTTAGAGAAGGATATCGAAAAACGGGCAAAGAGCGATTGTTGTAAAATATCTCTAGAGTATGTAAAAAAAAATGGAAATCGGTGAAGAAATGTAGGCTGTAGCCAGTTTTAAACATCTTGTTTTTCAGTGTGGAACCACTGTGCGGCGCCGCTCTCCACCTCTCCCTCACTCAACTCAAGTTTAGTTTTAGCAAGTTTTAGGTTACCAGTCGATCAGTAAATTAGTTATTTACGAACCAAGTGCGTGAAATCATATTTCGCGAATGAGTGACCAGTATGGACACGAATTCGCGAAATGTTTCACGCACGAAGTTTGTACAATACTTTTTGTACGAGAACTATACTAATAATACATACAAATTGTTAAATACGTTAGCGTTTATGACCATATTATTAAGGTTAGGGATTTATAATTTCAAAATGTCACTAAATTAATCAAGTTCCAGGAAGTACCAACTTTACTTTTACGCACTCGTGTTTAAAGTGACTTTTTACGCACGCAAATCGAATCATGAAATGACAGGTTTTTATAAGCGAGTACAAAATAGTTATTTACGAACCAAGTGCGTAAAATCATATTTCGCGAATGAGTGACCAGTTTAAAGCGCGAGCCGGAGGCGAGTGCTTTATGGGCACGAATTCGCGAAATGTTTCACGCACGAAGTTTGTACAATATTTTTTGTACGAGAACTATAATAATAATACATATTGTTAAATACGTTATCGTTTGTGACCATATTATTAAGGTTAGGGATTTATAATTTCAAAATGTCACTAAATTAATCAAGTTCCAGGAAGTACCAACTTTACTTTTACGCACTCGTGTTTAAAGTGACTTTTTACGCACGCAAATCGAATCATGAAATGGACAGGTTTTGATAAGCGAGTACAAAAACATACATATCTCCAAGGCTAGTTGCCCTAACGCTCCCTAGATGGTGCTTTATCAATTTTTAAAAACTTGTAGCTCTGCGCTCGAATATGTTTGTCGGGACATATTCTAGCTTGTCGGGACATATTCTAGCTTGTCGGGACGTCGGGACACCACTGTTAATAACGGTGACATGTCCCGACGTATCGGGACGAATGGCAACCTTATCATATGTAGGTGCACCTAATTGGAAGGTCATCGTAACTTGATACGTAAATCACGCTATAGGTCAAAAACCTTTGGAGGTCCTCATAATAGAAATTCGAGACTGAATTGTGTTCTTACCACCCTGTACCCTTTAAATCCAATGGAGTTTACTATTTAAAATACATAGAGAATATTGTTGAGAACTGTGAAAATAACCAAAAAAAGGTTTAAAAACTAACGTGGTGGGCATAAATCACCTGGCAGCCTTGAAAACAGGGCACGCGTCAGCTAGTATGTCAGTTAGTAAGTTAGTATGCTTGTCGAGCTCGAGACAGATCAAAACCGGTATTGTTGCGTGGTTTTTTGTCGAGTGAAATGTCACAAAATCTTAAGGGGAAAATACACGATTCAATTTCGTTGAACAACGTTTAGTTGATTCAACCGAATTGAATGGTGTATTTTGCGATTCAATGAAAGTGTTCTACCAAATTGAACGTTGAAAGAAGTTGACAGATGTTCGACTTTATTCAACGCCGTTGTACAACCGCGTTGATTCATCCGAAATTGACGCATCTATACAGTTTTGTTGACCGTTGAAAGATTGTATTCAATTCACGGGTCGATGGCCGCAGTGGTTAAGCGGCTGACTATCGTTGTGAGAGGACGATAGGTGCCGGAGTTCAATTCTCTGGAGGGACGGTGACATTTTTTCAGAGAGTTTAATCCCGGATCGACTTGCTATTCGCTGTTGGGAGCAAAGTGATTAACAGCGCGGCATCATAAAAGGCGATATGATGCTGTCACAAAGCCAATTGAACACAACTTACACACACCAAACTACACCGCAAGAGTTGCAGTGAAAGTCAGACAAGAAATTAAAAAAAAAACAAAGAAAAATGCAATAATTGTGGCAGTTTTCATAAAGTACAATCATTTTAAACTATAGTTTATAAATGGAAAGAAGATGATACTCTGATATTTCTGGATTTATATAAAACTCGCGAATGCCTGTGGAACAACAAATCTGTAATGTATAAAAACCGAATATTAAAAGAAAAGGCAATGAAGTCTCTTTTATCGGCATCTTTTTCAATTCGCCTTTACATACCTCCATTAATTGTTCTCAAATAATATCAACCCCGATCCGCACGATGTCATTTGACGCCATTTTAAATAAGTCAATTTAATTGAAACGTGTATACATTTATCATTTCAATTTGGTTGTACAATTCGATTGAATCAACCAAGTTGTTCAACAAAATTGAATCGTGTATTTTCCCATTTAGGGTCAAGTTTTCGTTACAACAGCGTGTGATTTTTTTTAAACAGTTTTATTGTCTTGATTGCGATTATGGACCTATTGAAGAAGGTTTTAGAGAAAGGTGACCTGATACACAATTCCCAAACCGCAATTACGTAGTTGAATTAGCCAAAAAGTTTGAATAGGTTCGGTGCACACCGAAGGGAATACCATGATCATTGCGCAAACTGTCGTCGAATATCCTCACCACTCTGCCAAACGGACATCGTTAGAGCTTAAAATACCATCCCGTGCACTTCGTAGAATCATGAAAGATATCGGTTTGCGTCCTCATTTGCTGTAGAAGCTGAAACCGCAAGATCATCTGCCGCGCATCGAATTCTGCGAGTGGTATCTGGTTATGAAAGCAGCCGATCCTTTTTTCGAGAGAAAAATCTTGTGGAGTGGCGAGGCGCAATTCAAGATTAATGGCAGGCTAATGCTCATCCTCAAAAAGGAAGTGAATTCTCGCAGAGTTATCGTTTGGGCCGGAATGAATTATTAAAGGATTGTTGACCCCCTACAGCGATGGACTTTTCAGTTTGGGTCCTGATGAAGAACCGGGTTTTCGCGCATCCGTCGAAGATCTCAAACATTGGATAACAATCGAGTTCGATATCATCAATGAAGACCTCGCTATGTCCGCCCGGAAACCAACGTTTTTTAACCTTGTGTTATCGTTTTTTAAAATTACTGAAATTTTCTAAATCTGTGCAAATTTGCATAGACATTTCAATTGACTGAAACGGACTGAAAAAATTGGAGCTTGTTAAAAATTACTTTTTAACGTTAAAATGAGACAGGAAGAATGTTTGAATTCGAATTCCTTAAGATGCCAATTAAGAACAATTAATTAACTACAATTAACATAATGTGACAGTAGATAACATTTATTGAAGCCATCGTAATCGATTAAGAAACTTAGAAATATTATACTTTACAGCGATAAATCTCCTCACTGCAATTATAGGTATTTAATTACAATCACTTTTAACTATGTATTTCGTGTACATATTCCACTTATAATATGTTGTTTGGAAAGAAGTAAATCCAAATACGTTTTGTATTCATTGCATAATATCATTTGCACATCTGCTTTGTCTCTTGACTATTTTAGTTCCAGTGTCTTTAGTAAGAGTAAAAACAATTCCATGCATTTTTTACAAACACCTTATTAAAGAATTTATGTCTAAACATCACTCTTTATAACGCCGGTAGGTATATAAATGTCAACTCCTTTTTTTATTATTATTATTAGAAATAACATATGGATTTAGTACTAAATACTGAAACTAATCTTTACTGCAACTTATATTTCATATCAATTGATGATTAGAAAGGTATCGAATAAACACAAAACTATTATATTGTCTGCACAATGTCTAGTATAACATTTAAATAAAATCGCAAACGATTTTAATATACCTAGTAATCATGCTTCTAGAATATTTTAACAATAAGCTTCTGTTAAATAGCTACGTTTTAATAGAAACGCCATTCCGATAATTAGGTGTTAACTGCATTCATCTTTGTTATTCTTATTGTTACCGCTATATGCACGATATTTGTAATCATTTCTATTGTATAAATGCGAATCGTTATATTGCTGACAATGCGTCAATCTCTGTGCAATAACTTTATAACATAGTATGATGGAGATTAGCTTCGAGTACATTAAAGAATGAAATTTGCCGAACAGCTTAATCTATTGAATACGAATAGTTGATATTTTTCAAAAATATCCTGTAAAGGCTTCATTTATATTTGAAGAGTTGACAATTGTGAGCAAAATCAATCAATAGGGAGCAGGACGTAAGTTGCAAAATCGAAATTTGATAACTACTATGGTCAATCACACTCCTGCTAAGACCGAACAAGGTTCTTGAGCCTTTTACTCTTCATGAACTCCCTTCAAGGGCTGGGTGAATAGGTAGCTAGGTCTTCACTGTTTCAAGGTAGGGAGGTAATATATGGTGGTGTTCTTGTGTCGGTTGTTGTTACATTATGCTGCGACGTGCCATGACTCTCCTGACGTGGATTATGGGAGGTGATCTGTCTGGATCTAAGGTTGATAGTCTGTTGATCAGTGGATTTTCGGATGTATCAATCCTTTCCAACGTCTTCTCGGCCAGTCCAAGCATGAATTGCTTGAGGAAGTAACCCTCAGGTTGTCACGAAAAAATTTGATAATATCATCGTAAATTATAAGCAATAGCTTATCTACCGTGCCTTTAAAAACTTTCCTGGTTAAAGTAGGCTGTTTTTTAATTAAATTTCTTTCTAAGATTGAGAACACTGCAGTTTTTACATGGTTTTTACTATAGGAACACAAATTTTGACAACTGTCAGTGACTAATTTAAATTAAGAAAATTTCCATTTGATTGTTTATTCTTTTATTAAAATGTTGTTAGTGTTACGACACATTGAAAGTTATTTTAGAACTGGTCAAAACTTAGATAATGGAGAATGGGTTTATTCCATTACGCAGTGTTTGCAGGATTTCTGACAACGGTTTCCTAATTTACCGATTACGTATGCACAGCTGCTAAGTCATGTTCATGCTTGCATAGATAAATTTCATAAATCCATAAATTTTGCAGTGGGAATGTTTTTTTATTAATAGTTGGATACAGTGTGGTATGTTAGTTAGATAGCTAAACTGCATCATATGTCAAAATACCTATGTATTGTATATGATAGACAGTGATAGAGTACGCTGTTTTCAGTTTCTTTTTTGTAAGATTGCCGACACTGCGATAGCTTTAAATTGGTACTTCAAGTTATGACAGCTGTCAGTGACAAACCTAATTTGATTTTTTATGCGCCTCAGAGAAAATGTTAATGTCTCTTCTTTTATAAAAATGCTCGATCTCCGCCTTATAATCGACGGACTGACGTTTCAACTAAGCGATTAGATCTTTACATTAATTAATGTCGATATCATTTTTCAGGAATAATACTGATCTGAACATTGAGCATTGAGATAGACCAATCTGGTAAATAATCTCATAACTTTAGCTTTTTCAAGAAATAAGCCACAATTTCTTCGTCTTGTACCACGCTACGAAAGAGTTCGTTTTATATTTATCTTTTTTTATTGATTCTTAGGGCAGTAAATTAAGAATCACTTCTCTTACTGTGCTCACAATTTCATGGTGTGTACATAAAAGTTCGTATTATAGTTTCCGCAAGATTCCATTTTAAATTTTGTACAAACTGACACAAATAACACCTACATAATGACTGACAGACACAAACTGTCTAGTTATCAACTACATGCGACCACAATTTTTTTCTTAACTGCTTCGTTTTGTATTGTGAATTCAAGGTAAATAATATTATAACCTAAATTTTGTAGTACTAAAGTTTTACACATTGCGGTAACATACGAACCAACGAACTGTCAAAGTGACGCACCGTAGCACTGTTACCAGTCATAGAAAAAAATCATGGCCGTCTCTAATTAGGAAAGTTTTTGAAAGCACCATAGTGTAGTACTTCTTCTTCTTCTTTGGTTGGCACCATGATTTTTAGTTGATCCACTCAGCCATCTACAACCCTTGGAGATTGAGCAACGAAGCTCGCCTGGAACACGTCCATATCTCCATTTTAACAATGCTGAAAGTCTAATTTGTTATATTGCTCAGATTATAGATAAACATATTTTCATGGTTGTTAACAAATGAAAAAGAAATATACAAAATACCCTATGGTACTGTGTGGCGTCACTACTCTTTGCACTTCAATATTTGGCCGCGTTTTTTATAATGGCGCTGAAAAACGAAACTTTAAAGCTTTGTATCTCAGTAAATAATAAAAATATAGCAAAATAAAAAAATACGGGTCTATTTTTTTTTAATTCATCTATGTGATTATATACAATTTGAAAAATGTTCCGTACATATAAAAAGTATCCTATACCACTTTTTGCCCGTATTTATCAATATTCTAATAATAACTATTGAAGTTTAAGGTATAATTTTTCTTGTCTGTGCCTTTTGTATCCTATTTTAATAAGGTAACTCACTAAAATCGTTCGAAGACTAAGTCGTACCGACTGTACGTGCTTGAGATGACGGCTCGATGCTATTGTGATTTGTTGCAATGATAACACATTTCGAAAGGAAAATTTCAAATCTGTTACGGAAAATTCAAGCGGAGCTCTTCAGTCAAGAAGATTCGTTTAGTGGACACTGCCAGTTTAATCCGGTAAATTTATAACCTTGATTTTTGGCTATTTTTGTGGATATTTCAACACTACAGCATAAATCGAGGCATAAATTAAATATGAATCAATAACAGTTAGAACCATCCAGCTTTTTAAGAAAGGTCATAAAAACAAATCACTAGGGGTGATGTCACAAGATCTTGGCGAAATATCAGGTTCAACTTATAATAATAATAATAATAATAATAATAATAATAATAATAATAATAATAATAATAATAATAATAATATAAAAAAAATACGAAAAAATTATGTTGTGTCTCAGCAGTCCACATCCTCATATTTTGTGAGTTAACATAACGAGTTGACATAACGTCCAACATTTTTGGTTGTTCTGGCTAAGAAGTAAAATTTTCTCTCTTTTTTGCAGCATTCCTCCCCCTTTTCTTTAGATTTTTAGCACATTTCTTAGATCGTCAAACGTATTGTTAGTTTCATTACCTTCAGCAGTCTTTCTTTTCTTTGATTTTGGGCATGGTTTGGTTGAAAGGACAGCTACGAGTTCTTCACTTTCTACTTCTTGTTTTATGAAGCAGCATATTGCAACCCGAGTTCTTAGAGTACATAATCTACCTCAGCTATATTTATATTTGATTACAAAATAATTTTTCTGAAAATTCATACACAATCACAAAAAAAAAGGATTTTGAGGGGTGACTAAAAATTGGAAATTATTGTTGTATCATGTCTTCAGACCACAACAAATCAAAAATCACAATTTGACCAGCCATCGGTTAATTTTTTTCTAATCTTGAAGTTACATCTAACAGAGTTTCCAAAGTTTGTTATAGTTTTCAGAACCTTCAAAGGTGGTTTAAACCATTAAAACTTGTTGTCGATGTTTCTGTAGACAGCAGGAAATCAAAAATCTGTCGTTTTGAACACCCAAGTTACATAATTCATCACTTTTTTCATAAACTTTGAGTGGCGGTCAAACGCTGAAAATAGTACGATTCGTTGCTTCATGTTTTTGGACCAGAAAAAATCGAAAATCATTGTTTGATCAAACGACGATTTTCGGCAACAAATTGTACCATTTTCAGCATTTGATCAACTATAGAGGTCCCCGAAAATTATAATAAACTTTGGATATTCTGTCATATGTAACTACATATGTGTGTAAAAGGATAATTTTTTTTTTGTAGTTTTGTGCGTCGTTTTGAGCGTTTGATCACCTTTATATTAAGCTGTTTGTTTTTTCATTTTTTGGGACTTTTTTTGGCGTTTCAGAAAAATCATTTGATAATCAAATATGATCAATCGGATCCGATAAATCAAATTATAAAATATAATCTAATAAATATTAACACAAAGTATTTAATTCGGAAACCTTTTCTCGTTAGTACTTGTGTCAATGCATGCATGACAAACAATAATCTTAAAATTGCATAGGCGTTAAAAGGTATTGACGGTGTACTCCACACGAGTAGGGTAAATAGTTAAAACTGCATCACCTCACCTGCATGAATATCTTGAATACGTTTGCCTAACATAATGAATGCTCATACTCACGATTATCCTTGAGCTATAAACTCAAATGCGTTGAATTGTGAATCCGTATTACTTATGAACGGTACACTAAAAATCATAGCACTTAATAGGGACTATGTAAGAATGGGTTCAATGATTGTCAGTATTTGTGCCTATTGTAAATCGTGTTAAATTACTAAATAAATGTTTGATACCTATATGAAGTATAGTCAACTTTTAAAGGTTATGAATAAGAGAGGATTTGGATTGACTAATACGCTAATACAAAAAATGGGATTCGTCATCTCGAATAAGTGGTGGTGTAGTGGTCGTAGCTCGTACGATCTTAGCTTGTATTGATTCTATTCAAAATCAAAAAAACTCGTCCTGAGCAATCGGTATTGATTGCCTAAAATAAAATAAACTTCTATCCTATTAAAACGGATTTCTATTTTGAAACTTTCTTCTACATATTTCCCTATCATTACAGTATCGATTAATTACAGCATCTTATCTCACTTTCATTGCTTAACTAATTTACAAGCCTTTCTGTAACGAGATCTACAACGTGATATAACGTTTCGCTCGAATTTTAAAGACGATAATTATAAACCGAAACAATAGCTTCGTATCGAAAGAATATACGCGTGTAAATGTTCTTGTGTTACGGGTTACGCAGATTACAAGCTTGACAAAACAATAACTACAACGTGTTTACGATGGAAGAGGCGCATATTAATTAACTCCACGAAGAGTGTTGTTCGTAATTGGGTGTAATGTAACGCCGCATATTCTAAAGAGTGAATTAAGTACAGAAGGCATATCGGCAGAACGTATATGTATCGAATATCGAGAACCGTTATCCGTGATAGTTCTTGCAGAATAGTTTCCTAATATGTATTTTAAATACCTACGATCGAATCGAAAATATGTTTCGATACTGAAATGTATTTATTATGTAAACATTTCATGCACTTAGTTTGTATTGTTGCGCTTGATATTAGGATCATAATATTGAGTAAGCTTTGCTTTCTTAAAGATGCGTTTAAAATCTGTATTATAAGAAAATGGGTTTGTAAAATAATTTGTTATATTGTAATAGAAATGATGTGAATCTGGAACTTGCTTTTCCAGAGCCCTGGTTTGGATTTTGGAATTTTCAGCTTTTTAGCAACATTTGGACTGCAAGATCAGGTATCTGTATCCGATAAATTGAGTTCTTTAAGAAAGACCATAAAAACAAATCACAAGAGGTAATGTCACAAGATCTTTGCGGAAATTCATGTTCAACTTATCAACCGATTTTGGAAAAATTGCTGTAGCATATTAATTGTATCCGCTGATGTGTGTGCTCTAGCTCCGTCTTGTTCAAAATAATCCTTCATAATCAAGGTATCCGATAAGTAGTATAATAATTTATTGTCGATACTTTTTCTCCAGTTAGACTTCTGTTAAAAAAAAATAGGGCCAATAATTCTCCATCGACTAATCACACACGATACATCATTTTCTACGGATGAAGTTGGGGTTTTAACGAAAAAATTATGTTGTGTCTCAATAGTCCACATCCTCATATTTTGTGAGTTAACATATCCATTTAGATTAAACCATAGTTATTCAGAAAAAACGTTGTGTCAAGAAGGTCATTGTCAAAATTATTGAAGAACCGCTGACTAAACGTTGTTGTTCTAGCACAATCGATTTCTTGATAACAGGTCATATGATATGGCAGTAAATGTAAGTCCTTTTTCAAAATTGTGTGGCAGGTACCTCGTTGTGATAATAATAATAATAATAATAATAATAATAATAATAATAATAATAATAATAATAATAATAATAATAATAATAATAATAATAATAATAATAATAATAATAATAATAATAATAATAATAATAATAATAATAATAATAATAATAATAATAATAATAATAATAATAATAATAATAATAATAATAATAATAATAATAATAATAATAATAATAATAATAATAATAATAATAATAATAATAATAATAATAATAATAATAATTTTTTTTTTTTTTTTTTTTTTTTTTTTTTTTTTTTTTTTTTTTTTTTTTTTAATGCCCCATCATCCTCCATCTCTCCTCACGCAGGTGTACGCAGTCGCGCCCACCAACGAGCGAGCAAGCCCACTTGAGAATAAACGCGACCGCGCACACCGCCCTAAGTACAAAAAAATTCTTTAATTCATTATTCAACATTAATAAAAAAGCAAAACAATCAGAACACTTCTAGAGTAGAAAACAATCATTAAAATCAAATTATGCATCAAGTCGTAACAGTAAATCAAAAAAGAAAAAACAAAATTAAATTTTTAATGTGACTGATTTTTTAATGAGATTCGAAGAAGAGATTTGTGCAATCTGCAAGACTATTAAGAGATACCACTAAGACTACAAGTCTTATCAGTGGTTATGTATTATAAAAGAATCCATTTTATGTAAGTGTGCATGTGAAAAACAAGGCAAACAGGATGCGATCTCATTCAAATCAAAAATAAAAGAATGAATTGAAATATCATTTTTCAATTACATCGATGTAGGAGTACTACTATTAATAATATAGTTTTTCAATTACATCGATGTAGGAATACTACTACTAATAATACTAGTGATGCCATGCTAATCTACAAGAAGAACATCAGCATAAAATATAACAAAAAGCAGGGCAAGTCTGTGTCAACAGTTGAAATAATAAAGTAATAGAGTGGTAGTTATAGTCAATCAATGCCACACACAACCATCATTACTTTACAGTATACACATTTCAGTCTAAGACCAGGTGGTGAATCAACCAGTTTCTCAATTCAGTCTTAACTTCACTAATTTTATTTAAGTTTTTTAAACAAGCAGGCAGTAGATTAAAAAGAGTAGGTATTAATTTATTTAAAGTTCTGTCACCATATTTGTTAGTAGATAATGGAATGTGCATCAATTCCGAAGACTTTGCTCGTGTATGGTAGGAGTGTGGCAAAGGTATTCTATAATTAGGGCAAAAGTAATGCTTAAGAAGTATATTGTAAATAAATAACTTTCTCACAGTGAGTATATTTTCCTGTTTGCATATTTCATCAATATTGTTCGTGTTATATATGTATTTAAGCACTCTGTTTTGTATATCTTGTATCACTTTTATGTGCACTGATGATGCTGCACCCCAAGCCATGATACCATATCTAATGATGGCCTCAATCAATGAGAAATAGATGGTCTTAAGTACAGGCACAGGCAAGAATTTAGACACGTAATAAATCTGGTTTGCGATTACTCTCAGTCTTTTTGTCATGTGTATGGTATGTTGCTTCCATAGAAATACGTTGTCTATCATGAGTCCTAGGTACATGTGCCTGTCTACGATTTCCACAGCATTATTGCAACAGCAATTTTCAATATGTCTCTCGTGCAGGCAGTCCAAGTCATGGAATAACACCCTTTCTGTGTAAAAACGTTGAGCCTGAGGGGAAGATATAATCATTGCTTTAGTCTTGGCTTCATTTATAACTAGCGATTTATCATGTGCCCACGCCTGAAAATTAGCAAAATCATCGTTTAATCGCTTAATTGCCACGTTTAGTTCTGTATGCTGGGAGACTATTAATGTGTCGTCTGCAAACAGCATATACTTTGTACTTCCAAAGCAGCACCCCACGTCATTCACATACAGTAAATAAAGCAGCGGGCCAAGAATACTGCCCTGCGGTACACCTCTGTTTGTAGGTCTCATCTGTCCAGTTGTTTTACCAACTTTTACTGCATAATGTCGATCTGCTAAATAATTCCGGAACCAATCCAGGACTATACCACGGATGCCCACACTCCACAATTGCTGCAGGAGGCGCCCATGATCCAGACTATCGAAAGCTTTCGAGAAGTCCACGAACAAGCACACGGCGAAAACTCCCCGATCAAGGCCCGAATTTATCATGTCAGCAAGATCATTCAGGAGATCATTTGTGCCTCTGCCTTGTTGGTATCCGTATTGTTGTTTATCTAATAAATCTTTTTTTGCTAAGTAATCCATGAGGCAGTCGGTAACATAACGTTCAGTGATTTTTTCCATTGTTGGCAGAATGGATATAGGGCGATAGTTTTTATAATCATTAAGTTTACCTTTCTTATAGACTGGTCGCACGATCGATATCTTTTGGTTTTTTGGAATCCTTCCAGATCTAATGGATAGATTAATGAGTTGTAGGAGTGGATTTTCAAATATGTCCCAGTGAGACATAATACACCGTAAATCTATATCATCCCAACCAGGTCCCTTGTTTTTATTAAGTTTGTCGATCACCCTATGCAGATCATCAACAGTCATTTCTAGCAATACCATGGATTGGGGGCACACCGCCGAAGTGAGATCATAGGTCACAATATTACATCGATGCACTATTTCATCTATAGACCGATCAAATTGGACACCAAACTCTGTGGCCACCTCCAATTCTGTTTTCTTGAAATATCGAACTAGATCGTACGTTTCCTCTGTTTTCTTTCTCCTACCCATTACTTCATTGATCTTTTTCCACGTTTCTTTCATATTACCCTTATATTCAAAGAATTTGTTTTCATAGTATCTTTTTTTGCATTATATAGCCTCTGTGTCACCTGATTTCGCAATGCAGTGTAACGTTTCCGCAGAACATTTTTCGTTTTTTCATCGCCACCAAAGCGTTTCCAAGTTCTAAAGCTTTTATCTCTCTCATGGATAATATCGACGATGTCTTGGCTGACCCAGGGCTTACTATCTAGTTTCCTACGACGTTTCTTTTGTATTGGTGCTGAGGATTCCCGCTTTGCACGATCAAATGATTGGCAAATATAGTTGTAGAGGTTGTCTACATCGTCCGTATTTTGCATTATTTGCGGGTTTAGCAGCGCTCTCAACTTAGATCGAAATGTAGCCGCATGAATTCTACTGTATGACGAATAAGTTTCATCATTTAATACTATTCGTTGCGATGTCCATGTGCCCGCAATGATATAGTGGTCGGATATTTTAGACTGAATTATAGCTCCTCTAGTCTCGTGGGAAACCCCCTGATAAATATGTGATCGATGCATGAGCTGGTTAAAATATCGTCCCTAAAATCTTCTCGTGTTGGTTTACTTATTAATTTTTTAAATCCATTTGTTGCTAGGGTGGTTTCGTACAGCAGCGAAGTGTGAGTCTCCACCAGCAGATCTATGTTCATGTCACCGATAACTATCATCCGCTTATACTTTGGGTTAGACAGTACGATATCTAGCTCGTCCAAGAATTTGGCTGTACTACTGCTTGGTGGTCTGTATATCGCCAATAACATTATTCTACTATTCGCCATACTTATATCAAACGCTAGGCATTCAGCATTGTCCATTGATAAAGTTACCGATGCTGCTGTGTATATGTTCTTAATATACATCAAAATACCACCACCCCCTACCGTCACGACATTTATAATGTAAATCGAAGCCCTCAATATGTAAAAAAGGCAGATAGCAATGTATCGCATCGGCCTGTAAATCGATTTCTGATAACACAATAACATCTAGTAGGTGGTAATACTGATGTACGTAAGCATGAAATTCCTCAAAATGTGATTTTATCGATCTTATATTTAGATGAACAATATAGAAGCGTTTTGTTTCAGCGTCAGCACGAGTGAACAATGATTCCAGGTTTATATAAGTTTCGCACTCATCAGTATTATTTAACTCCAAGTCAATTTGATCAAGGATATCCATCTCGCTCTGTATTACAATTTACAGGTATCAAAACCACATAAGCATATATAACGCAATACCGAATACCATTTTACAAAACATCACCCATCTTTTAAGTAGCGTTAGTGCAGTTCAAGATTTATTTAGTAGTCCCAGCCGAGATAATTGAAAAAAACCGTGTTTTATTAGTGTTGTTTTTCCTATATTTTCGCTCTAAGTAGCGAAATGTAGTTCGATCTTCTATCGGAATAAACTCACAAAAATATTATGAAGGCAAAAAAGAGCACTATTTTTAAGGTACAGCCAAATTACAAACTCGAAGATCACAATTTATATGTAATTATTATGTATAAGTTTTTGTTATTCGTAATTCGGTAGGTACATCAGTCAACTCACGATGCGATTAATTTGTAATATTAAATGTATAGGGAAACTCTTGGCGCTCAACAAAAACTCTTACAAAACAAATGCAAAAATAGTAATACGCAGTTCGTAAATAATATTTATCACATATTTGCAGGCGGACTGCAAAAACTGAGAAAAAATTCGCACAGTAGATATAGGTAGATATATACATATCTCTGTTTATTTCAGTAAATGCATATCTATACTGGTCGGTATACTTAAGTATATCAACAAATAAGGCAACGTAATTTAGTAGCGAGTTAATTTAGTTATTAGCAATAGTGTTTAATTATTATTAAGAGATTTCACGTGTACTTATTGTATGTTTACTATTTAATTACATTAAAATAATCTTCATTTTCAAGCACAGGAATCTTATGAGTTTATACGTTATTTTTCACATTAACTGGTAATAATTGTTCAAAAAAGAAATAGAAATAGCAAAATAGCGCAAAGTTTAAAATAATTTCAATACCAAGATAAGTCTATGAATTTGATACACGTATTAATTTTAACCTTCTTATATTTTCACTCATATAAGAGAAACGCGACAAATTGAAGACACTAATCACTTTTTTATCTAAATTGATAAATCAATTGCTAATAGGAATGTTTGGATAGCAAAAGAATATCAGGATAAAAGTATCAGGAAACCGAACAAACTCTAATTATATCTAATTAGTCTAATTGTATCTAATTAGTCGGCCAGAGTATCACAAAAGGAAAGTTCATATACTGAAACGTTGAGCAGGCGATCACCAAATAGCAACAGTTTAGGTGAAGTACACAATAACCAATAGTAAGATACGTAATGAGTGTCACGCCACAAATCAAGAATGATACAGAATTTAGCCACTTTTTATTTAATTTATGAGCACTCCAGACATAACACAAAATTGCCAAGTTATTTCATTTCAATAAAATTCAGAAATTAATTAATAATCACTCAATAATAACAAACATAGAAAATTACTCCATTTTATTTATATCGGATAACGTTGTTATTACCAATGACTTCCCGTTATCATCTTTCTTGACGCGTATCTTACCACCAGTAAACCATACATATTTCCATCCAACCACAGCAGCTTTAATACGAGCCTCTTTCCACAATTTGGAATTGTAGGCCGACATCATTTCGAAAATTCTTATTTTTCCAGTAATATTCATATCACTACTCTGACCGCTCGCCATTTGTTTATTTTTATTCTTACTTGCCATCAGCAACTCCTCCCTTTTTTGCCAAAGAGGCAAGGCTAACCACCACAGGAAGTGGTGATCTCCCACCTTGCGATGTTCCACCTTGATTTTTCTTTCGTCCGATTCTATATGCTCTTATCACATCATATGTATGTAACTGGACATTTAAACTCCGCCCAACTTGACATACATTATCCAATAATCGATCATTATCACAATCATTTAAGCCGTACAAGACAACATCATGGTTCCTGCTTTCTTGTTCGAGTATATGGATCTTTGTCATTAATTCGTTTATTTTACTATCTTTATCCTCGTTCAGCTTCACTAACTCATCAAGCTTATTTTCCAAGGATGATGTTTTAGCGATTAAATCATTGTGTTTGTCTAATAGTTCTTTGTATCTTGTATTTATGTGAGTTTGTCCTTCCACACATTCTTTAACTTGCTTTTCAACATTTTCTATAGATTCTTTAATTTGATTCAGTGCAGGGATGACATTAGGATCGGATTTCATAGGTATTGTCTTGGCTAACTTGCTAACTAAGCGGCAGAATTCACAGCGCCATTGATCTTTTCTAGCTCTAGACATACCTCCATACGTAGATATTTTAATTGTAGTGCATTCAAAATGCATACCACTATGACATCCATTACAAGTGACAAAGGATCCATCGCACGGTAGGGATATTTCGCATTTTACGCAGTATTCAAACGACATATCAGAATAGATTAGACAAGGATAATAGCGACAGAGATGGAAAATTCTCTTGAACTCTAATACAAATACGAAAGAAAAACATTCTTTACATCTGGCTTTTTACCATCTAGGCAAAAAACATTTACGGCACAGTTTATATATTTTTAACTGCATACAATTGAATATTAACGCAGTTTATCGCAATTTTACACAAAATTATAAAACCTTTACCAGTACTTTTTCGTAGATTAGATAGGGCCACTATTTATACACCTACTGTTACACAAATTGGAGCACTAGCTTTATTTCTGCAACTATACTTTTGTATAAAACAGAGAGCACTTACAAACACGTGTCAACACTTCGACTTCACAACTACTACTCAATAATAATAATAATAATAATAATAATAATAATAATAATAATAATAATAATAATAATAATAATAATAATAATAATAATAATAATAATAATAATAATAATAATAATAATAATAATAATAATAATAATAATAATAATAATAATAATAATAATAATAATAATAATAATAATTTTTTTTATTTTTTTTTATTTATTTTAATTAATTTAATTTATGTATATTAAATAATAATAAAATAATCCTCCACGCACTCCACCTTAATCCAGAGCACCCAACCATGCAGGAGCATGACCAGGCCCTCCGGGTATTCCTCACGCGAGAGAACGCATCGCAATCACGACAAGACATGAAAACACGTCAATACCGCCACCGCGATACGCCTCCCCCTACAATGTATATATATATAGCAGATAGTTTAAAACAAAGACAATAAAATAAGTTGTTCTATAATAACCTAAGCACTACTATCCACATCTGGTAAAACATCTGATGAAAACATCTGATTAAACGAACCTCTTGAGCACTAAGTACAAGTACTTGTCAGCATAGAGAGTTCAGTTTAGTGTTGACCAACATATAACTAGTAAGTAATAACTAAAATTTAAATACTAAATTAATATTCTTTCCCTGACATTCCACACTGTTAAATGTGTCGTATTAATGCATCCACAAAATAAAGATCAATACTAGCGACGAAGCTAGCTTACGAATACTAGCATAGCAATGTAAACCCAAAAATAATTTCAAAATAACAGTAATGCCCTTCAATCCCGCAACTATCAAATTAATGATTAAACAATTATATCGAAACTACTAAAAACTTCAATCATAACTGCAACAATGCAAAACTAAAACTAACATAAAGTTATAATTTCTAATTTAAACAAATTAAAATTGAAATTAAAACCATTCCTAAGCTAATTACATTTTATCATTCAAATTTAACCAAAAACAAAACCTATTCCGACTCCTCACAAGCACTCACATCACATCAACTACACTAATTAATCCGAGTTAATAATCACAATAAACACATGATCCTCGATGATACAACACACAATGAGTCTTTTCTTAATCCTCCATCAACCAGTCTAACACTAATTTTTTGAACTTAACTTTTGAAAATTCTGATACAATGTGGGTGGGTAGTAGATTAAATAGTCTATGTAGAACCGCACTTCTTGTTCTATCACCATACTTATTTATTGTTCTTTGTATTCTTGTTTGACCCATCGCTTTTGCTCTTGTATCGTGATTATGGTCTATTTTTTGAATGCCACCTAATTTATTAAAATTGTTTGTCAGCGTCCTCAACCAACATAATTTTTCCACATCTAAAATGTTAGAATCTTTTGATGTTTGTAAGCCTTCACTTTTTGAACTTTTTTTAATTATACCTCCTATTCTGTCCTGTATATACTTTAGTCTGCTAATGTAGGAGTGTGAGGCCGTACCCCAGACCGATACTCCATAATTTAGTACGGATTGTACCAGGCTGCTGTATATCAGTTTCAATGTTTTGAATGGCACCATCTCCGCAAGATAATAAAAACACCACACAAAGTGTCTTAGTTTTTTACATAAATCATTTATTTGTTCGTTCCACAAAAAGAAATTGTCCACATACACTCCCACATATCTAATACGTGCTACATTTTCTATGTTATCCTTACAATCACAATTTTTGATATTTTCCCCTTGCATGTGGTAGTTGTTATGTATGCACCCGTTATCATGAAATTTTAAGTGTACTTGGCAGTTAAAAGCTATATGTGGAGACCTGATGTGCATCAGTTTGGTCTTTTTACTATTTATCGCCAGCTCATTATCATGACACCATAATTGAAGTCGAAAAAAATCGTGCTGCAACCTTTCATTTGCTGTTTCCAAGTTTTTATGTATGGAAACGATTACCATATCATCCGCATACATGTAATAGTCGCAAAGTTCGAAGCATCTACCCACATCGTTAACATACAGAATGTATAGTAGCGGACCCAGTATACTACCCTGGGGCACGCCAATGGTTGATTCTTTATTGCTGCTTAAACTTTTCCCGATTTTGACTTTAAATGATCTTTTGGTTAAGTAATCTGTTAGCCAAGTGTGTATTGGTCCTCGTATGCCATAGTCATAAATTTTGTTAAGCAACTTTTCATGATTGATGGAATCAAATGCACGCGAAAAATCCACAAAGACACATTCCACATGCATGTGCTCGTTTAATTTCGTATTGACTAAATCGGCGAAATCTTCCAGTAATTGTGTTGTACCTTTACCAGAGAGATATCCGTACTGCCTAGCATCAATGCGATTGAAATTATTAAGAAAGTCATAAATTTTACTCGATATATATCTTTCCATAATCTTATCTATTGTTGGCAGTAGAGATATACCCCTGTAATTTTCATATAAACTATGATTACCATTTTTGTAGATTGGTCTGACAATTGCACATTTTAATCCCTCTGGCACGATACCCTTTCTCAGAGACAGATTAATTAACTGTAATAATGGTAGCATAAAAACATCTCTAAAGTTTTTAATATCTTTCGCGCTGATATTATCACATCCAGGAGATTTATTAATTTGTAGGCAATCTAATATTTTTTGTAGATCATACAAATCCATATCCGGTAAAAACATCGATTTATCAAACAAATTATGTGTGTTCTTACCCGTAAATACTTTCTTATTGCATTTATGAACTATTGCATCAGTTTGCGTTTTAAATGTATTAGCAAAATTATTTGCAATTATGTACTCCTCTGTTTTCATATATTTTTTAATTTTATCATCGCTTCCTATTTTATTACCGCGACCTAAAATATTATTTATATTTATCCAGGTTTTTTTCATGTCGCCTTTACAGTTATTAAATAATTTTGTAAAATGTTTCTTTTTTCTAATTTTATTAACATATTTATCTGATTTCTTTGCTGTTTATATTCATTTCTTAACCCGTTTTTTATTATCTCTACCGTACAATTTTTCCATTCCCGAAACTTTTTATCGCGTTTATTTATTTCAGATAGAATACGAGGTGTAATCCAAGGTTTAACCGGTGTCTGCTTACGTATCCGTTTGATAGTAGTAGTTGTGGCGAATTCATATGCCTGTGTATACGCTCTACACATGTAATCGTATAACAAATTAGGATCATCAAATTCTAAGGCAACCCGTTCGTCTAATAGTTCGCATAATTTTAAGTAGAGTAAATTTTTATTAATCGTTTTAACAGAACAGCATTGTTTTTTATTAATCCTATTTTGTATTTTTATAGCGCCACAAAGTAGGTAGTGATCCGAAATTTTGGTTTTAACTATTGCACTGATCATATTTGAAGCACTACCTCTATAATAAATGTGATCTATGCATGATCGCTTTAGTTCATTATCACTGATTTCCTCCCTCGTAAAGTAATTTATTTTTCTTATCAAACCATTTGCAAATAGAATATTTTCATACCTCATAACCGTATTGTTTTCAACTAATATATCTATGTTTACATCTCCAACTACCATCAGATTTTTATCTTTATTACTTTTTAGGTAAAGCTCCAATTCATCTAAGAACACCGAAATGTCGCTAGCCGGCGGTCGGTACACAATTAACATTTTTATTACCTTTTGACTATTCAGTACAATTTTAATACAAATTACCTCCGCACTATTGAACGAGATGTGTATATTTTCATATGAAACCGTATCTTTTATATAGACAAACAGACCACCTCCACCAGTGTCTTTTCTACATTTAGCAATTAGTTCGTATGAGTTTATCGAAAACACTTGCCCGAAATTATCAAAGTCATTTTGCTTTATGTTAACCTCCGACAATAGTATCAAATGCAAATCATCTAGGAAGTTACTTATATACGCACAAAATTCATCAAAATGCGATTTGACTGATCTTATATTGTTATATAGAAATAAGAAATTGCTATCACTCGAGTTACATACCAAGTTTGTCCAATTTTCAATGTGATCCAAAACCAAATTTTCGTATTCATCGCTTATGTTTGCCTCAATTAGATCCATCTTCCTTTTTAGTACTTACCCACTAGATTAACCTATCACCTCTAACTCAGCAATACCCCTTATATGATGCACTTTCTCGCCTTCTTCCTTTCTTGCTAAAATTTTATTACCACTTGTCCATACAAACTTCCATTGTGCGTCCATTGCTTTCTTTCTTGCTTCCCATAGCAGCTTTTTGTGAAACGACGTTAGCTGGCTAAATATCTTAATTCTTTCTAAATTTGAACCTCCCACTATCTCATTATTCCTTATGACCTGTTTGTTTTTTTTCAATATTAATTTCTTCTCCTTTAGGGTTCTCAATTTGACCGCTATTGGTCTCACTTTGCCATCCCTTTCCAGACCATTTCTTTTCACTTCTTCTACGCTTTCCAGATTCAATGTGACTCCTATTTTATTTGCCAGTTTCAGGACAATTTCTTCCAGCACTTCGTTATCCTTTTCCTCCACTCCGAAAATTTCTATGTTTCTTTCTAAACGATCTTGCTCCAATTCTGCTACTTTATCAGAGAGAAACTTTATTGCTTTATCCTTCTTCTGATTTTCTTGCAGTAAAACACTGACATTCTGTTCAATATTTTTCATATAATCCTTCAATTCCTCTTGTTTCTTTGTTATCTCTTCATACTGCTTTGCTATTTTTCCACAATCCTCGCAGTTCTTATCAATTTTTATTTTCATCTGCTCTACTATTTTTTTAATTTGTCTGATATCATCAACAAAGCCAGTTTCTGTTTCATCTGAAGACTTGACTTCTTGCGATCTCACTTTATTTCTACAGTGATCACATCTCCATGTGTTCTTTCGTTTACTGCTCATTGCAGTCCATGTACTTAACTGGAGGGAACATTCATAATGATATTCACCGTTACATCCTTGACAGAATGTGTGACCCCCATCTAAGGGCAGGTTTTCTCCACACTTACTACAATCGCTCATAATTTGAACTAATACAGCCAGTCAGTGAGATCAATTTTTATTTTCCAAACAACAACTACATCAACACACACTGTATATTTTTGTAATCTCGAGGCTTCTAATATAAAAACCGCACCACTTTTTTTTCCAAAGATATTTATTGACTTGCGTGTATCCTTGTTCTCTTTCTTGCCAGAAAATAAAAATATGTCTTTTTCACGATGGGCTTATATATTAATAAAAAGGAAACCTTAATAACTTTTTAATTACTTGTCTTTCGGGCCGGATAACATCGCGAGATCGTTTAGCCGCACATACATCACCTAGAGATAATGTTTATTTCTATTTTAAACACATCCTTTTTGGTTATATTCGAGTTTAAGACGGAGCACTTTTACAACACGTGTATACGAAACGAACAGTGACACTAAACTATATATATATATATATATATAATAATAATAATAATTTTTTTTTTTTTTTTTTTTTTTTTTTTTTTTTAAGTGAGGAAAAATGCCTTAACGCACCATCAGGGACGAGACCCGTCCCCGGTGTGTGGGGCTCGCACCCACTAAAAAACCTCACTTTGTCAGGTGTAGAATCCATCCCGGAACCGCTGGTCGCATTACTTCAGGATGGCACCTCATAGTTAGCCTCGGTCGGCTGCCTCCATTGCTTGGGTCTCTCTCTTCTTCTCCTTCAGCACCTTCTCGACGAACGTGGCGATCTTCTGCCAGCTGTCGTGTCCGGACAGCATCGTTTGCACGACGTTATCCGGCGTTAGAGGTCCTACTTCGTGTTGTAGCGCGGCTCTGTAGTCACTCCACCTCTCGCATTCGAAGAAGGTGTGGTGAGCATCATCTTCCGCAGAGTCGTGATACTGACATGTCGCGTTCTCTGCTTTACCCATTCGAGCCAGGTATGCGTTGAAATACCCGTGTCCGCTGAAAAACTGGGTGAGGTAGTAGTTTACCTCGCCGTGGTCTCGGTTCATCCACTCCGTGATGTTGCGGATGAGTCTGGCCGTCCACCGTCCTCTTGTGTCGGTGGAATAATAATAATAATAATAATAATAATAATAATAATAATAATAATAATAATAATAATAATAATAATAATAATAATAATAATAATAATAATAATAATAATAATAATAATAATAATAATAATAATAATAATAATAATAATAATAATAATAATAATAATAATAATAATAATAATAATAATAATAATAATAATAATAATAATAATAATAATAATAATAATAATAATAATAATAATAATAATAATAATAATAATAATAATAATAATAATAATAATAATAATAATAATAATAATAATAATAATAATAATAATAATAATAATAATAATAATAATAATAATAATAATAATAATAATAATAATAATAATAATAATAATAATAATAATAATAATAATAATAATAATAATAATAATAATAATAATAATAATAATAATAATAATAATAATAATAATAATAATAATAATAATAATAATAATCCCGCAGGGATGGGTCAGTCAGACTCATACGGGGAGTAGCGCCCCCGCGGTACCTTAGCTAACCATTGGGATGGGTTAGCAGCCCCCCCAGTGTGTACATATTGCTCCAAATACAAGAAGGAAAAGATATTCTGGCGGGCCGGAGCAGCAGGACCCGGGTCGGAACCGTCGTGATGATCAACCTGCAAAACAACACGAAAGCAATGAACACGGACATGCAGCACAATTACAGCATGCGTTAACAGAAACAAATAACACAGTCGAAGATGTTGTTGAGATACCGTTATCTGAACCCACTTCGTCTACGCAACAACCAAAGCGCCGAACACTGTGGACAGAGGAAATGAATTCCTATATAGTGAGGTGCTACTACCTGTTAACCAGAAACGAGACGACAAAGGTGCCATACGGGGCAGAACTACATAGGCAGGTCACTGAAAAATATCCTCAGTTAAGAAGCAAGACACTGCAGAACATATTAGACCAAAGAAGATCCATATTTGTTAATAACAGGTTATCCGCAGAAAAGATTAACAACATAAAAGAAGAAGTAGCAGTGGAACTGGGAATGGTAACTATAATCGAGACAGACGAACATCAGGATGACGCAATAGAGACAGCACCCGCGAACAGCCCGGAAAGAGAAAACAAGTACTCTCTCGAATTTGGCGCTCGACTTATGATGTATGATGGTGTAGAGCCCAAAGCAAGACCCCGCTTGCCAAAATTGATATATAATAAGACCACCAACAATATTATTAAACAGATCAACAATGTAATATCCGATAGCCTTACACCCGGCGCTAACATCCAGCAATTGCATAATGCAATATACGCCGGTGCACTTGCCACCTTGATACTTAATGGGCAAGAAATTAGTACAACGAAACCGCGCAAAAAGGGCCAAACAACACCACTATGGCAAAAAAGACTCGAATTAAAAATATCAAAGCTTAGAAAAGAGATAGGTGTACTAACACAAAGCCTAAAGGAGACAGCAAGTACGAAAGTTAGAGAGGCAGCCGAAACAATAATAAAGCAGCGCCAAAGTGTAGAGAACCCCACTACTACTGAAATATTGGACCTGCTGAAACAGACTCTTGCAGCAAACGCTAAGAAATTGAAAAGGTATAAGACCAGTCACCTTCGGAAAGTTCAGAATATGCAATTCACCCGCGACCAAAGACAGTTCTACCGGCAGCTAAGACAACCAACACAGACTCAACAGCCAGGGAACGGGATGACACCATCCGCACAAGATATAAGAGAGTTCTGGTCGGGAATATGGAGCAATCCAGTAGAGCATAGAACGGCAGGTTGGATTTCCGAAGAATATCAAAAAGGAGCTGCCATAAAAACCATGTTAAACTGGCAAATAGACAAGGAAGATGTACAGAGGGCCGTAAAGAAAACCAAGAATTGGAGAGCCCCAGGTCCGGATATGCTGCAAAATTTCTGGCTGAAGCGGTTTACGTCAACGCATGAATACCTCGCTGTTTGTTACACGAAAGCCCTTGAGGACCCACACACCACACCACAGTTTATGATGGAGGGAATTACCTACCTGCTGCCAAAAACTGATCAAAGCACCCAAGATCCGGCGAAATATAGGCCCATTACATGCCTCCCCACGATGTATAAACTCCTCACCGCGATAATAAGGGACAAGATATATAAACACCTCCAGCAGAACAAACTGCTAGACGAGGAACAGAAGGGATGCAGTAGGGGGTCTAGAGGCTGCAAGGAGCAATTGGTGATCGATTCAGTAGTCATGAATAACGCTAGACGAAGAAAGGACGACCTCTATATGGCCTACATAGATTATCAGAAGGCATTCGACAGTGTACCACACACGTGGTTATTACAAGTCCTGAAAATCTATAGAATCCAGAATCATATAATACAATTTCTTGGGCACGTTATGACCAGGTGGAATACTACCCTACATCTGAAAACGCCTACGACCGTAATAAACGCCGGTAACATAGACATCAATAGAGGCATATTCCAGGGAGACGCACTGAGTCCCTTATGGTTCTGTTTGGCTTTAAAGCCGCTAACAGCATTACTAGCGTCCCGTAGAAAAGGATACAGACTTGGCAAACCGGCGGTTGAAATAAGTCATTTATGGTACATGGACGACCTCAAGTTGTACGCCGGTCGTAGGAACCACCTTCATGAACTGCTGGACTGCGTGGGGCGTTTCAGCAGAGACATCTGTATGAATTTCGGACTTGACAAATGCAAGATCAATTGTATGGTTAAGGGAAAGTGGGACGAACATGAGGGGAGAAATGTGGAAGGAAGACAAGGGATGGTTCTCGGCATGGAAGAATATGAGTGCTACAAATACCTCGGATACCTACAGGCGAGGGGTATAAATCACAAGGCAGCTAAAGTAAACATAACAACGGAGTACCTGAGCAGAGTAAAGGCGTTGCTACGTACAAAGCTGTCCGCAATTAACATGTCAAGAGCAATTAACACGTACGCAACATCAGTATTAACATACGGATTTGGCATAATTGAATGGACTGACACGGATCTGGAAGGACTCGACATAAAGACAAGGACTGAGGCCAGTAGGAATAGAGCACACCACCCCCGCAGTGCAATCGAGAGATTTCACCTACCCAGAAATCAAGGGGGAAGAGGAATTCCGAGCGCTTACGAAAGGCATTACAACCAAGTGCAAAACTTAAGGCAGTACTTTCTGGCGAGGGCAGACAACAGCAGTTTACACAGGGCAATAGTGCAAACAGATGCGGACCTGACGCCTCTCAGGCTGGCAAATAGGAGGTTCGACCCTGCCTCGAAGATCACACCAGTCGCAGAGATACAAGAAAAATGGAGAAGAAAACCACTCCATGGAAAATATCCTACCTTCATCGAATCAGACATCATAGACACCAAAGCATCACAAAGGTGGCTGAGAGTGGGAAACATGTTCGTCGAGACAGAAGGGTTTGTCGCCGCCATTCAAGACCAAGTAATCTCAACGCGCGCATATAGAAAACGCATAATGCGCGAAGACATAGCCGGTGTCACATGCAGGCTCTGCACTCAAAAGGAGGAGACGTTAGACCACCTATTGGCTGGATGCTCGGTGCTTGCGCCGAAGGCATACCTGGACCGCCACAACAACGTCGCGAAAATAGTTCACCAACAACTTAGAACGGTGTACATGGGGGCAAAAGATATGGAGCCGTACTACAAATACGAGCCACCACCAATCTGTGAGGATAATGAAATCAAGATCTATTGGAACAGGAAAATTATTACTGATAAACCGATTCCCAACAACATCCCGGATCTGGTGCTAATGGTGAAGAGCAAAAGGCTCGTATACATTATAGACATAGCCGTTCCACTAAATGTCAACATCGCCAAGACATGTAGCGACAAAATCAACAAATACTTACCTTTGTCGGATGAAATTAAAGTCATGTGGAATATGGAGAAGGTTACCATTGTCCCCATCGTTGTCGGCGCTACGGGCGAAGTCCCTTACAAACTACACCAATCCCTGGAAATACTGCAACTTAGCCGCAATTTATATACAAACCTACAAAAATCGGTATTAATAGACACCTGCGGTATGATGCGCCGTGTACTTACCTAGTCGTCCAGCAGCCCATCAAGTACTTGTGACACACACCGTACTAGAATGGAAATCCGCACCTGTAGAAGAAAAAAGGGGGCGTGAAGAAGAAAATAATAATAATAATAATAAAACCCCTGCATGGACGGTATCCAACAATCCTGGAAGGCGACCATCTAGATAAACGTGCCACGTTCACGTGGCTGACTCGTGGTGACCTCTATACGGAGACTGAGGGCTTCATTTTTGCCATCCAGGATCAAGTGGTAGCTACAAAATCCTATCGTAAGCATATAATGAAGGATCCGGATATTCGCAACGATAGGTGCCGTATGTGTGGACAGAAAGAAGAAACAATCGACCACCTGATTGGAGGATGTACTGTACTGGCTCCTAAACAATACACCGACAGGCACAATGACGTCGCCAAGATCTTGCACCTTAAGCTCTGCGAAAGGTATGACATCCCGGTTGAGGAACCTCGCTACTACAAGTACTCACCTGAGAGAGTCCTAGACACACCCCGCTGCAAGATACTGTGGAATTGGGAAGTACCGATAGACGTGTATATCCAGGCCAACACCCCTGACATCATCGTAATGGATATACCAGAAAAAACTACGTACCTTATTGATGTAGCAGTACCTCTGCCCCACAACCTGGAAAGGAAGGAACAGGAAAAAATAACTAAATACCTACCTCTGGCGAAGGAAATTGAAAGTATGTGGCATCAGAAGAGGGTTAACATCGTACCTGTCATAGTGGGGGCTACGGGAGAGATCCCCGCAGGCTTGCTGAAAGCTTACACAATTTGGGAATCAAACCCGACACCTACATCCAGATGCAGAAGGCAGTCCTGCTAAACACCTGCAACATAGTCAGGCATACACTCGGAGAACATGATTAAGTGAGACTTCCTCTTTTATCTCTCTTTTATAGTTTCATCAAGCGCCAACGAAACCCAACCTACGAGGATACTTGCTCTAAGCCGTACCTCATGGACCGACCCAGCTAAAGCTGTGAACAGAAATAATAATAATAATAATAATAATAATAATAATAATAATAATAATAATAATAATAATAATAATAATAATAATAATAATAATAATAATAATAATAATAATAATAATAATAATAATAATAATAATAATAATAATAATAATAATAATAATAATAATAATAATAATAATAATAATAATAATAATAATAATAATAATAATAATAATAATAATAATAATAATAATAATAATAATAATAATAATAATAATAATAATAATAATAATAATAATAATAATAATAATAATAATAATAATAATAATAATAATAATAATAATAATAATAATAATAATAATAATAATAATAATAATAATAATAATAATAATAATAATAATAATAATAATAATAATAATAATAATAATAATAATAATAATAATAATAATAATAATAATAATTTTTTTTTTTTTTTTTCCTCCACATACTCCACCTTCCCCAAGTGGCGCTCACGCAAAAGTGTAAGCGTCCCTTGAGTCCCTCACGCTGGAAGTCCGCAGCCCCTCCCCTCCGCAAGCAGAGCAGAGGCACCAACGAACTCCCCAAACACGTAATCTATGATACAACAATTTAAGAATCGATCAAGAAAATATACAATGTAGAAAATGTTACACCTTTCCTATACTAAAATACCAAAAAAATATATGTATAATATATATCTATGTAATACAAAACTTATAACTGAGTAAACAACATTCTAAGTAAGACAAAATATTATAAATTGTTATTAGCCAAATAGACAAAATCAAGAATTGAACAAGAGATAGAAAGGTAACAAAACCTTAGTATCAGCTTATTAACTAAAACAATCAAAATTCCAGAAAAAGGAAAGTTAATTACAAGATCTTCTACATCAGCGACAAATCTAATAAAAAGAACTGCTACTAAGCAGAAGCTTATCAGTAGCAAAAGATTATTTACGAGTCGCAACACTCTAAAACAAAAACAAAGCAAAAGCAGTACTCCCCAAACAACAGACAATAAGGATTTTCATAAAAAAAAAAAAAAAAATATAAATAATAATAATAATAATAATAATAATAATAATAATAATAATAATAATAATAATAATAATAATAATAATAATAATAATAATAATAATAATAATAATAATAATAATAATAATAATAATAATAATAATAATAATAATCGACCATGCTAGAGTCGCCCTCCACGTGGAAGCTGGTACATGATATGATAAGGGGGATAATGTCCACAAAAGAGGCGGATGAGTTCCACAGACAAAGACAACGACAGCAGTAGATGACGTAGGCCCGCAAGAAGCACACTACCTGATGAAATATTACCAATAGGAATATAATGTCGAAAAAAGAAACCGATAAACGAGACAGACAGAGAACAGTAACTGCTGCTGTAACATAGGATAGTGGGAAAGACAAGATCACAGAAATCTATAGACCTGCCGGTAGTACCTGACGCCATATCACCAATAGTTCCGGGTACTACAGAGGGCATATGAGGGGTTTTAGTGGGTGCGAGTCCCACACACCAATGTGCGATTGACCCAAGCACTTGGCGTGCATTATGCATTTCCCCTGGCAAAAAAAAAAAAAAAAAAATAATAATAATAATAATAATAATAATAATAATAATAATAATAATAATAATAATAATAATAATAATAATAATAATAATAATAATAATAATAATAATAATAATAATAATAATAATAATAATAATAATAATAATAATAATAATAATAATAATAATAATAATAATAATAATAATAATAATAATAATAATAATAATAATAATAATATCTTTATTATCTGTTTGAGCACATATGCTGTTAGATTTGTCAGAGAATAGATTACACGTGACAGAACAACTAAAGCAAATATAGTACCAAGAATTATATAGCAGTAATAATAACTACAGTAATACAATCAGTAATACACTAAGAATAAAAGAAAGTAAAAGACGTTCAAGTACATACAGACATATACAGGGTGTAACAGGACGAGCTTACGTTAGCCGTATCTCAGCAACTAAGCAAGTGCCATATTTGTAAATTTGCAGAGTTATTTTGGGCATGGGGGCAAACTTTTAGAAAATATTAGTACATATTTTCTATTTCCGGTTTCGCCGGAAGCACAATCAACTTCATTTTTTTAAATGGATTGCCCAATTTTTTTCAAACAATTGAATTCAGCAACAAATTTGGCGTATAGATCATTTATTTCGACTGGTGTAAACATTACCGTTTTACAGCTAACTTGATTTTTATGAAAATTTTATCAAATTGCATCGTAGTACTTAGTGACGTATTTCTTCGGTATGCAGAAGAGTTGATGAATGATTATTGGAAGGTAGAGAGCTACTAAGATGGGCTATTGAAAATTATTTTCACTTGTGTGCAAATACTATACAGGGTGTTAGTATTTACCGACCTAATATGTTAAATGTCAAACACTAATAACTTCGTAATTTTAAATGAAACACCCTATATATTTTTACCGCAGACAGTGGAAAATTAAATTCTTCATCGAATGATATTACATTTCCCTATACCTAAAATGAATATTTTAGGAGCTATTCGCAAATTATGTGAATGTATTCAGAAACTTCGCGTGAGCGCTAAAGGTGGTTATGAAAATTCGTCACAGTTTTAGCGTAATATCTAATTTTCTAATGACAGTTCGATAGCATGTTAATAAAGAAATAAAAAACAAATATATTTTTCGAGTAAAGAAGAAACAGAATAGTAAAATTTATTTCGTAACCAAGATAACATTAAAGAAAACTATGTTAAGAATGAATAAATAAGGTATTAAAAAGTAATAAATTAATTCAAATTTTGTTCAAAATTAGCCCCATTCAGTTCCAAACATTTATTAATTCGTTTTAGCATTTGACTACTAGTGACCTTTTGTATTTGCGCTTCTGTTAATCAATTTAGTGCTCCTCGTATTCTTTCTTTTGTTTCCTCTGCAGTTGTCACCGGAGTACTGTAAACTTTGTCCTTAACATAGCCCCAAAGGAAAAAATCCATAGGGGTCAAGTCTGGTGAACGTGGAGGCCAAAAGTATGGACCTGCCTTTGCAATAAACTTTTCGTCAAATAACCTCTCCAAGAATAAGTGTACATCTCTTGTGCTATGAGCTGGTGCACCATCCATTTGATACCAAGCAGTATTTGATTCGATAATAGGCAGTGTATAAAGTTCTTCTTCCACAATATTACGCAATATATCTAAATACCTTTCCCCATTTAAATTTTCGTTATAAAAATGTAGACAAAGTATGCGATTATTTTTTATAGCGCAAAAAACATTAAATTGCTAACTTTCCTGATATCCCCTTTCTCTCGTTACATGGGGATTTTCGGATGCCCAAAAATGACTGTTATGTTTATTAAAGAGGCCATTTTTGGTAAATTTAGCTTCGTCAGTCCAAATGATTTTCTTCGTAAAATTTTCGTCGTCCTGACAAGCTATGGTGAAGAATTCACAAAAGTTGACCCTATTTAAGAAATCCTGCGTCCTGGTGGTGTACCTGCTGGTATGAAAATGGTCTCCATTTATGTCTTTTTAGTACTCTTTGAATGCACAATTTCCAAAGTTGTCGCTGCTTCTCGAAGAGATGCAGTGGGGTTGGTATAGAAATATCCCATAACACCAATTTCAACTAAGTACTTCATCATCAATTTTTTTTTTAATTAAATTTTGGCCTAAACTGTCCATGTTCTAAACAATTTTTAACTAACCGTCGCACTACATCTTTAGATGGAATTGGCCTGTCCGGATACCTTTGTCGAAATAAAGCACATGTTCGACTTAAAATTTTTCCGGACTCTCCATAAATCACCAATAAATTCAGGTAATCCTGATTTGTCAATCCTAAACGTGACATTTTCGTATACTAGATTAGGAACTGTGTGATATACTAGGAAGTTTATTAACACGCTATCAAACTGTCATTAGAAAATTAGACATTACGCTAAAACTGTGACGAATTTTCATAGCCACCTTTAGCGCTCACACGAAGTTTCTGAATACATTCACATATTTTGCAAATAGCTAGAAATTTTGCTAAGGAATGGGATTTCTCGATCAATACTTCAAGCCCACACTATCCTAGGTCCAACGGATTAGCAGAACGTGGAGTACAGATAGCGAAGAATATCCTAAAGAAAGCTTATGATGAAAGAAGCGAGATATACAGTTGTGGTCAATAAAATAGATACACGGTATATTATCGCTTGTTTTACAAATAGAAGCTGAAAAACGATTTCTTTCACCACAAATCGATCATTAACGACCAGAACAGCTTAAATGTGGAATATTTCTCTAAAAAGTTAATTATGAACAAAGTTACAAGCATTGAAGTACAAAATCGCGTGCGACTCGCAGAAACAGAGGGTTCACAGAAAAACATATGACATCACATTCTGTATCAGTAATATTTCTAAATGTTCTACTTTATTATTCAAGGACTGTACATTTTGATGAAATATACTAATGGTAACATAAGAGCCGTTAACAGTATTTCTTAATTGCTATGCGCTCTCAATATTATATTTAATTTTTCTTTTTCTAATGATATTTTTCTTTGTAAATATGGGTTTTTAGATCCATTCTATAGTCAATATTAGCCTGAACACAATTACCACAAATTGATACTACGCTCTTGCAATTCTCTACGACATGATCGGATTCAGCACATTTCTGGCATCTTCTTCCAGTCTTACACCCTCTGCCTTGTGATCGAAACCACCGCACTTAAATATATAATAATACTCGTATGGACAGCGGCGGATCCAGAAAAACAGTTGGGGAGGGGGAGGGGCAAAACCAGGGGGTATGGAATACCGCCCCGGGTAGAGGGGTGTCCGGGTAAAATGTTTGAAATTTAAAACCCACGGAGGTGGTTTTTGAAGTATTTAACTAACTAAAATATAGGCGTACGCAAGAACTTGCCGAGCAGGTTAAACTTATTTTGAGCGTAAGAAATGTTTCAAAATGTTTACTCGGTAGTAAATCTATTGTTTTTATTTCATTAAACATTAGGGTTTAAATGCGATATTTAAAAATATTTTTCTGTTAGAAATAGTATGTTTTATCTAGTATACAGTTGGGTCGTTTGGGGGGGGGGGGAGAGGGGGCAACGATTGCTTCTTTTCTGTTTAACATGCCCTGTTTCTCTGAAAACCATATAATGCATAATGAACTCATGATAGTTCAAGAATGTCCATAGTTACTCGTGTTTAGTTTGGGAAGGAGCAAGTAACTGTAATTTTGATTAATTTGTGCAAAGATAAAACATGTTTTGGCTGATTTTTAAAGCAGAAACTGGACAGCGTTAAATATACAATTCCATACAATATTTAAGACTGAAATTTAGTTTGTTAAACGTTTTAAATAGAATAGAAATTGTCAGTGATATTGTTCTGATTCTTATATTGCAAAGTAATCTGGCATGCCTGGTTGTCATGTTAAAATATACTGTTTTTGTTTATAATAATAATTAAAGAAGTAGAATTTATATACAAATGTAATCTGTGTCTTTATTCAAATAAAACCTTCAATATAGTTTCTATAAACCACATATTTTATCGGAAATTCTTTACACAGGTACCATCTTTGGCAATTTAAATGCGAATTTTGGATCGGGGAATGTTGATTTTGTAAATAAAGGCTTTGCTTTAAAGTGAATTTAATTACTCTAAAGAAGTTCATCAAAGCAGTACTCTCTTTTAGAGAAATTAAATTTGCTTCAAACTATAGCCTTTATTTAGTAAATGGAAATTCCTCGCTGAAAAATTCGCATTTAATTTGCCAAAGATGGTACATTAAATATTTTATTAGATATAAACTATAACTTATAAACTCAATAATATTACAATTTTAAAGAGAAAATTAGTATAATTGTTGTGATATGTTATTTTAATCTAAATAATAAATTTTGAAATTATAACCGTTATACTATAGTCAAGCCAGTATATTATACTGTAATTGCTATGCAAATCCTGTTGTAAAATTCAAATTGCATCATTCGATAACTAATTGTAAGTGAAATGTCGGCTTTAATAGGAAAAAGAACGTCCTTAAATTTCATTGAATGCTCTTTACTCGCAACAAAGTACGATCCTCATCTAAGTAATGTGACTTGAATTATCGCAAAGTGCTCAAAATATTTCGACCTCAAATAACTCCGCATGGATGTTAACCTTTTAAACTCACCGCCATTAGTCCAAACATACTATGTAGAATAGTATCTATTAAAATCTACATGTGCAATTAAATCGACAACGTTATATGTGGAGTGTACATTTTGATTGTAAAATAAAAACGTAATTACCTGGTTAGATGTGTAGTCATTCATCATTGGACCATTATGTTGTACATGTGTACCGATTATGAGGAATTTAAATTATTTGATAGGCTCACTTACTCTTTTTTTAAAATTATTATTATATAGCGCGATTAGTGCTCACATATATTTGAAGGATAATTTGGTAGTCAGATTTTTAATAATACATTTTAAATCGATAATTGGTAATTATATTGTATCAAGGAGCGATTTAGGTTATTTTGATAGTAGATTGAAGAGTGAGTTTTATTACTTCGTAATTTAAATATTTAATAAGTTATAAATTAGCTTTGGCAGTAAATTTATGGCGGTGTAGGTTGGAAGATCTTCTAGCATGTTTTCAGTTTTGCATAAAATATTAGGTTTTGAATATTTATTTCTTTCGTTATAACCTGTATGGGTTGTTTAGTTTTTACTTTACAGTGATGTAATTTTATTCGAAATAGGACATCTATGAAGACTATTATCTTGTTTTCTACTACGACAGAGGAGTTTGAATACATTTTCTCGATGTTTAGAAAAGGCTTTGATTTTTTTTTTCGAGATTGTGCTACAAATATTGTATGACTTGTGTTGAAAGGTTGTTTGGGCAATTTCCATCGTCTGTGACATAAAGATAATTCAACGTTTCGGTGAAGTGTCTATCACCGTCTTCGTTTATTGTTGAGCAAGCTAGAGACAAACAGCTCTTATCAGAGCTTCCCTAAAGACGGTGATAGACTGGTGTAAGACTTTCTGAATACCTTTCTATTTCCATAAGACGTTCTATATTTTTCACCTATTTGGTTGGCATAACATGGATTCAAATATCTATCTATATTTGTAATGAGGTACCAAAACACTAGTGACTAACTGGGACGGCTAACCTGAAACTAAGGGGGAAAAAATGAAAGAAGAAAAAGGAATTTAATATTACACAACAAATAACCATATGCTATAACCGATGCTAACTATAGCAAGCACGTTGAATTTCCTGCTGTCAAGTTTATCCTAAAAATTAAACCTTTGTTATAATATCTACAATAATCATGTTCCTAAAATGTCACTATTTTAATTAAAATATCTATGTTATGACCTTTATGTACTTATCTTTCAATTCCTGAAGTATTTCCACTTGTAGGTCAATGAAACAGTAAATTAATGAAATACCAATTTATTTAGTATTTAAGACAAGTACTTTAGCAAAAATTTCTATTCGCTTAAATGTATGTAATACATGGAGAGCCCAGTATCTTTGCTCTTGTACTTAGCAGCTGACAATAGTCTAACATCGACTAACATTGATCTGACGTCTGACCGGAGTCTAAACGATTTTGACCATCGAAATCAGAGAATGTTCGCAATTCTAATCACTCATCACTGTATGTAACTACAAAATGTGAAAATGGTCCCAAGGATTTTGACTTCTGCAACTATCAACTAAACGCAGCCTAAATAGCCATCAGTATTATGTTAGTGGTTTATTTAACATAAATTTGATCCAAAGATTTGCCGTTTATATTTATGCGCTGTTTATAGCCCTGAAACGATAAAATATGATTTAAAAAAACACTAAAACATTGAAAACAAAATTGAATATCTGTTTTTATGTATTTTTTCTTGAATTAAAATTGTTAATCTGATTTGAATAAAATTTTTTTACTTTTGGTTTTATTAAAATATACATCTAACATCTCTATAATATAGTATCTCAATTTAATAATTGTATTTTGTTATTACTGGCTGTGTTAATCAAAATAGGAAATGTCATAACTATTTTTGATGGCTTTTGAGAGTTTAGAAGACATTTTTCCCAGGATTAGGATCCTAACGAAAATGTCTTTTAACTTGAAACAAACCCAAAAAGTGATATCAAAAGAAAAATTTTGTAACATTTTATGTGCAACAAATTTAAAAGTTAAGCTGAACTTAAAGTTCTTTTTTTGTACTAGTTTCTCTAACAATTTTAAAATTTCAAATATCTTATTACACCTCAATAACATCATGATCGTTGTTCTTTTATCAATAATTTTCGTAACTTTTACGAAATCCAAGATTGCACAGTAATTTTTTCATCAATACATTGACACATGACAGTTTTGGTAAGATAGTACTTTCTGAAGACACAAATTCTTCTGATCTAAAAATTCAAACAAATCATATTTCTAATAACTTTCCTAATAAATGTCTTTAAAACGTTAGAATATTGTTGTTTTTAAATTGTTAAAAAATATCTTGTATATCCAGCATTAATTTCAATTCTTCAATTATTTTGTCAAGCTTCTAGTTGTTGGAACCTATCAATTAGATTATTTAAAAATTTAATGTTTTCTTCACATATTTACCTACTTCTTTAAATTTACTACTTGTGGTTAACATTAAATATGCAGTGAAATTTTAAATCAATCTTGTGTTTCTTTTTTGACCGGAAAACATTGCAATGCCTCTAGACCTTTTAAAATGAAATTTTGTATTTTACTCTGCAAACCAGGTCTCCTCAGCTTCTATCACTTCTTCGTTGGAATAAAATTAACGACCTTCTAAATTTTTTTTTTCAGTTGAGGAAAGACATGTTAAAAACAAAACACCTTTGGACAACTTTTCGCCCCTTTCCTCCACAATTCTTTCTCGTAGAGTAATCAGTAACATCGAATAATAATTCCCACATATTATTCCACCCTTATCCAGAAAATCAATCACGCTTACTCCATGGCAATTCCAAAAAACTAAAGCAAGAACTTTTCCAGCAGATTTTTCAACACAAAATTTCTTAGGTCTTGAAAAACCGGAGTGTCTTCATTCCATTGATTGTTGTTTTGTTTCTGGGTTATAGAAATGCACCCAAGTTTCATCCATAGTAACAATACGACTTAAAAAATCTGCATCATTTTCAAAGCGATCACAGATCAAAAGTGATGCTTTCACCCTTGCACGCTTCTGGTCAACGTTCAGACATTTGGGGATCCATTTTGCAGAAATTTTTCTGATGTTCAAATCGATGTGAACTATGTGCATCAACATTTTCGGGGACGAACACAGAAACTGGCCTTTCCGATCCGTGTTCATCTTCAATAGAAAATTAACCCCTTTTGAAGCTTGTAATCCGATTTTTCACGGTCGCATACGAAGGGCTTTAACCCCCTTAAATATAGGTCCTTAATGATGCCTCGATACTCCAAATTTTCGATTCGATCTCATTACCTGTATAAATATGTACAAGTCATTTTATATTATTTTGGCGAATACTATACATCTTCTGTCATAATACAGTATATAAATATTTTTGTGTTTCTTTTTTGACCGGAAAACATTTCCGTGTTTTCAATGATCACACTTTTGACATTTTGAATTTGCTAATTTATACCACCCTCCAATGATATTTCATGTTCTCCAAATATAATATACTTACAGGGTGCTTCATTAATTATGGGAAATATTTTAACGTGTCAAATAATGGCCATTGACCAAAAATAGCCTTATTCAAAATCACACTGTTTTCGAGATGAAGGTCTTCAAAGTTCCAGAAAAAAAAATTAATGTTGTTTACATAGGAAGTATTGAAGAATAATGGAAAAGTTGTCCTTTGAGTGTTGGCCTACTCGGATTTTTGCTGTTTAAACTATTTTTAGCCACAAATCGATACGAAGTTTCTACAACAGAACCTTATTTCTGGCATTTTAACTGGTCTATTAGATGATGCTAATTTCGTGCTTGTAAATCTAAAAACAAAAAAGTTCTATTGATGTAAACACAAGGGGATACTTTCTTCTCTTTGCTGTAATTTTGTTAATTTCGGAAAATTCCACCATAAGAAGCATTTAATATAATACTAAATCGCCATGCCAAATTTTATTTTGATCGTACAAGTAGATTAGCTTAAAGATAGAAAAAAAGATTTTTTTCTGAAACTTTGGAGACCTTCATCTCGAAAACGGTGTGATTTTGAATAAGACTATTTTTGGTGAATGGTCATTATTTGACACGTAGTATCTCCAGTTAAAATATTTCGCATTATTAATGAAACACCCTGTATAATTTGTAGTATTCCTAAGCAACGCTTTCACATGATCTGCATTACTAATTTTGTGTAACATCCTCTACACAACCTTCATAAGTTTTTAGATTAGAAGCGGTTTTGTATTACATAACTTTTTTTTATATTTTCTCTTCTCATTTTACTCTATTTATGGTCATACTCCTTCCATTTATCTTACAGTGCAATTATTCTGTCAAACATTGAATCTTCAGATTCATTAATATCAATATAGTTGTCCGTTTCGATTGGCACATCCATAGATTCATCAATCGTACTCAATGTTTTAGCTTCTTGTTAATTTAAACACGACATTTAAGTAAGCTTCCTATTTACTGTAATATATACCAGAGATTTTAAACTGACCTCCACAAAGACTGGGAACCTACTGATCCCAATTTTTATTTTTAACTTTAATAGACCATAACTTTCTACGATTTTGATCCTTGAAAAAATATCGTATCACATTATCTTGCTTTGATCTATTACAATATCCAGTAGCTGAACACCCAACTATTTTTGTCAATAAATCAAAACACAAACAGATATATTAGAGTTATTTTGATCAGCCCAATCAATCAATCCTGTCTCGTGGATATATTTTTCATTAGTTTTTGCTGTTTTTTTCTCTTAATTTATTTCCGCGTTTGCTCATTCATTTTATTCTCTTATTCCATTGATGCTACTGCTGGCAATTTTTGTTTTGTTTTTTTTTTGTCTGGGAACTGATTTAGATCAAAAAAGGGCACTTTTTAAATGGAATGGCAGATGTAGATGGTCTTGATTTTAATACCTTTGTTTCTGGTATCTGGATCTGAATATTTTCCTCCTTTTCTTCTAACTGAAGCTGATTTTCAATTAGTTCTCAATTCCAATTACTAACTTCTAAAGTAAGTTGGGATTGTTAATTCCTGTTTGGAAAGTAATTACGTTGATGTTGAAGGCATTTTTTCTGACATAATTTGAGAATTTCGTTCATGCAGGGTTTTCATACATTCTTCAAACCATATACCACTGATGAACCTTTCTTTACCAACATTTTACTTTTTTTTAGGTGATAGAAAGAATGCTGATATGCCACCATTAAAAATTTTTGTTGGGTCTTCAAAAATAGTCATATAATTGTTTTCTTCAAAGTTGTTTATTGTCGTATTGACAGCTAGCCCTTCAGAAGATAAATTTTGAGCAACTTTTATTTATGGACCATTATTTTCCTGGTCTTCCATTAACAATATTATTTCCTCCTTTGTTTTGCTTAAATATCAACTCTACAGAATCAATAAATTGCAATTTATTTGCTGGAAAAAACTCGATCTGGCCAAAAGCCAGTTTGCAAGTGATTTTTGTGCAAAAGGGGTTCGCTTTGTGAGTTGACCCTTTTGCAACTTCTTACAAACCATGCTGAAAACTCTATTAAGGTTTATGATCATGATATTATAATTAAAATTGTGTATGTTTTTTTTTGCACATTATGCTGCGTCTTTTATAGATAATACTGTTACGAGAGATTTGTAATTTTGGGCCAAATTAATTTTTATTTTGGTACATAGATACTTAGTATTCAAGTACGATAGCAGTGCATTCATTAAGAAATGTTTATTACATCGAGTATACATCCTAGAATGCAAAAGATAAGAACGTATGTATATAGATGAAAAAACAGGGTGACATAAGTCACGGCTACATAGTACCTCGGTTGCACCATCTTAAAGAATTATCTTTACCTCGGTACAGATTATCCACCCGCATATGCAAGACGTATACTATCATCTCCTCGCACAGTCCATCTCCGTCAAAGCCGTACCTCAAGCTCGCGGTGAAAGTAGAATCCGATCTTGAGGACGCGCAAGAGCGATTTTTTTCCCCCCAACGTTTAATAGCTATGTGATGCAGTACGCATCACGATACGTTGACTTAGCAAAAGAGAAAAAGAAGATTCACCGATGAGAGATGTCACCCCTGCCTCTTTTCTAATGTTGTTACGAGTTCTTATCCTCGAGAATACAACACGTACACAGCATACATATTCAACAAAGAACAATGAACGAGATTGCTTTCCCCCCACCATATTCTAAGATCCATGGAACACTTATTTACCTTTTTTTTTAAGTATTGCATTTAATGAAATAGGATATTGAAGATTTTGTGATCTAAAGTTGGCATCGGTAGTAGTGGTGGGTGGAAGATTCTCATAATAGTACTACAACGAAGATAGGGGGTTGTTTTGCTATATAAATACTCAAACCAGCATGGTTTAAGTCAGTCTAAGATCATCGCACATTTAGAGTAGATTAACTCATTTATAGTTATATCGAATAGATCTGTTAAAGATCTCGTAGATATAGGTTGGTTCTTTTTTAACCATTTTTTTTTTAATTTGATTAGCAAGAGTGGTTAGTAAATTAGTTTATTTCAGAATCTTTTCGATAAAGGAAATAAGAGGAACTCTGTGGCAAAATGATGTATTGGATACGAATATGTTGTGGTATGTATTTGTTTTTGTATTAAATTGAAATTTCAATAGAATCTTCTTACTTCTTTTTTTTTTTGGTAGTCGGTTATAAAATCAGAACAGAATTGCTTTGTTTTAGAAATAATTGCAACTGCAGATGCTCACTGTATTATTGCAATTTTTTATCCAAGATAAACCATTTGGACTGCATTGTTTAAGGACGTTGTTGTCCATTACCGTATAAACCCAAATTTAATAGGAAATAGCTAATGACTATTAAATAATAATGCTTTGTCATTAAAAAAAAACATAATTTAGTAATTTTCTGTCTGGACAATTTTTTTCTGAAGATATCGTAAAATGATGTGTGTCTAGAAAATTAAAATTAAAGTCATCATATTATCAAAATTATCGTCAATTGAAGGTAGCAAAGTATAATTACAGTGTCCGTCATCATAATTTAAAATACATCGGTGATAATATAATAACATCCTCATTCTCCGTATCAGTATAAAGGAATTATTGAAAAATTATTAGCCTACTATAGAAGCAAACAAAATCTGAAAGTCATACATTTATTACAACGAATCTGCAATGCCTCTAGACCTTTTAAAATGAAATTTTGTATCTTACTCTGCAAACCAGGTCTCCTCAGCTTCTATCACTTCTTCGTTGGAAGAAAATTAACGACCTTCTAAATTTTTTTTTTCAGTTGAGGAAAGACATGTTAAAAACAAAACACCTTTGGACAACGTTTCGCCCCTTTTCTCCACAATTCTTTCTCGTAGAGTAATCAGTAACATCGAATAATAATTCCCACTTATTGTTCCACCCTTATCCAGAAAATCAATCATGCTTACTCCATGGCAATTCCAAAAAACTAAAGCAAGAACTTTTCCAGCAGATTTTTCAACACAAAATTTCTTAGGTGTTGGAAAGCCAGAGTGTCTCCATTCCATTGATTGTTGTTTTGTTTCTGGATCGTAGAAATGTACCCAAATTTCATCCATAGTAACAATACGACTTAAAAAATCTTCATCATTTTCAAACCAAGCACAGATCAAAAGTGATGTTTTCACTCTTGCACGCTTCTGGTCAACATTCAGACATTTGGGGCATCCATTTTGCAGAAATTTTTCTAATATTCAAATCGACGTGAACTATGTGATGGACGCGTTCATCTGAAACGTTCAGTGCATCAGATATTCGTTGTAGTCCAATTCGATGGTCTGACAAAATCATGTCATGAACTGCATCAACATTTTCGGGGCGGACACAGAAACTGGCCTTCCCGATACGTGTTCATCTTCAATAGAAAATTAACCCCTTTTGAAGCTTGTAATCCAATTTTTCACGGTTGCATACGAAGGACTTAATCCCCTTAAATACAGGTACTTAATGATGGCTTGATACTCCAATTTTTCGATTCGACCTCATTACCTGTATAAATATGTACAAGTCATTTTATATTATTTTGGCGAATACTATACATCTTCTGTCATAACACAGTATATAAATATTTTATATGGTTTCAAGAACAGGATTAAGAAAACATTAGTATCATTATTAAAGCGTAAACGTCCTCAATATTACACGGCATCGTTAATAATTCTCTTGTAATTGCTGACAATTTTTTATAACAATCTAAATTTCATAACTATTTACAAAAAACAACAACATTAAACCGGAACCTATTATCATTACATAAAGTTCATTACCATCAACCAAATTACACAACTTACAAATAAAACTAGGTACATAATAACAAATTTATTTGATTTCAGTCTTGCTACTGGTAATATCTCAATCTTTGGTAAGTGAACTAGACAATTAATCTGAATCGAATATTAACATAATACTCAAAACATTTAGGCGCAGAATGGTTACCAATATAATAAACCCGATCAATCGTTTGAACCTGGTTCAAACGGTAAACCCGATGCACCGGGACAAACTAACGGTTATCCGCAACAAAACGGCGGTTCTCCAGGTCAATCTAACGGTTATCCTTCAGGTGGTTCCCCGGGTCAACAAGGACCTGGTTTCACACCACCAACTAGTCAAAATGGTATAGGTAACGGCCACAAACCGGGAGGAAACGGAAACGGTGGCCAATCTAACGGTTATCCCTCAGGTCGTCCGCAAGGACCACCATTCCCAACACCAGGTCAACAAACTCCTGGTTTTCCTAGTCAAAATGGCAATAACGGTCATAAACCTGGGGGAAACGGAAATGGATATCCTAGTGGTCCATCCAATGGTAATGGAGGCTATCCAAGTGGGCCGTCTAATGGTAACGGAGGTTCAAATGGAAATGGTTACCCAAGTAAGCCATCAAATGGTAATGGAGGTTATCCGAGCGGCCCATCCAATGGTAACGGAGGTTCAAATGGAAATGGTTACCCAAGTAAGCCATCAAATGGTAATGGAGGTTATCCGAGCGGCCCATCCAATGGTAACGGAGGTTCAAACGGAAATGGTTACCCAAGTAAGCCATCAAACGGTAATGGAGGTCATCCTAGTGGTCCATCCAATGGTAATGGAGGTTATCCGAGCGGCCCATCTAATGGTAACGGAGGTTCCAACGGAAATGGTTACCCAAGTAAACCATCAAATGGTAATGGAGGCTATCCCAGTGGCCCATTCAATGGTAACGGTGGTTATCCGAGCGGCCCATCCAATGGTAACGGAGGTTCAAACGGAAATGGTTACCCAAGTAAACCATCAAATGGTAATGGAGGCTATCCTAGTGGCCCATCCAATGGTAACGGAGGTTCAAACGGAAATGGTTACCCAAGCAAACCCTCCAATGGACATGGTTTTCCAAACAGGCCATCTAATGGAAATGGTTATCCAAGCGGTCCAACTGGTCCTACAAATGGCAACGGTGGATATCCAGGTGGCAGACCAGAAGATTCAGTCCCTGGTATTGATCGTCCTTCTAGACCTTCTGGATTATATGGGACTCCGTTTGCGCCCGGTTCCGGCGGTCCAGGATCACAAAGACCATCACCAGGTGGTTTTCCTGGAAATATTCCCCAAAACGGCGAACCTGGTGGTTTCCCTGGTTCTAGGCCGCATGGACCAGGAGGAACTGGACCTGGTGGTAATCAAGGACCTGGTGGTGTTCAAGGACCTGGCGGATATGAAAATGGTGGTCCCGCTGGTAATGATGGCGGACAAAACGGTTTCCATGGTAGACCTGGTGGTCCTGGTTCTCAACCGGGTGGCCAATTTCCTGGCGCTCAAGGCCCTTTCCCTGGCGGCGAAGGACCCGGAGGAGCTCACACAGGATTTGGACAAGATCAATTTGATGAAGGCGATTATTCTGCTATCCCTGGTGAACCCGATATCGATTATCCAATTTATTCAGAAATTTTCGAAACATCATTCCGCTGTGAAGATCAAGAATATCCAGGATACTACGCTGACGTAGATGCGAGATGTCAAATATTTCATGTTTGTGCTAATAACAAAACATATGATTTCTTATGCCCCAACGGTACAATCTTCCATCAAGAATATCTTGTTTGCGTCTGGTGGAACGAATTTGATTGTAGTACCGCTCCTTCTTTGTATGGTATTAACGCCAATATTTATGATTATAATATATTCGGATCCGAAGGTGGTGTTGTCTCGTATCCTGGTCAAGGGCCAAACTACCCAGGCGGAAATCAAGGTCCACAAGAAGATGGTGCTGGAGACCAGAATGGTTATCCAGGAGGAAGACCTGTAGGCCCAGGTGCAGAAGGCCCTTCAGGCAGTTATCCAGGTAGTAGACCTGGTCGACCAGGTGAAGGAGGACCAGGTGCAGGAGGTCCATCAAATGGTTATCCAAGTGGAGGACCAGGCGCAGAAGGTCCATCAAATGGCTATCCAAGTGGAAGACCGGGTGCAGAAGGTCCATCAGGTGGCCATCCAAGTGAAGGACCAGGTGCAGGAGGTCCATCAAATGGCTATCCTAGTGGAGGACCAGGTTCAGGAGGTCCATCAAATGGCTATCCAAGTGGAAGACCAGGTGCAGGAGGTCCATCAAATGGCTATCCAAGTGGAAGACCAGGTGCAGGAGGTCCATCAGGTGGCCATCCAAGTGAAGGACCAGGTGCAGGAGGTCCATCAAATGGTTATCCTAGTGGAGGACCAGGTACAGGTGGTCCATCAAATGGCTATCCTAGTGGAGGACCAGGTTCAGGAGGTTCATCAAATGGCTATCCTAGTGGAAGACCAGGTGCAGGAGGTCAATCAAATGGCTATCCAAGTGGAGGACCAGGTGCAGGAGGTCCCTCAAATGGTTATCCAAGTGGAAGACCAGGTACAGGTGGTCCATCAAATGGTTATCCTAGCGGAGGACCGGGTTCAGGAGGTCCATCAAGCGGCTACCCAAGTGGAGGACCAGGAACGGGAGGTCCATCAAATGGTTATCCAAGTGGAGGACCCAGTGGGCCTGGAACTGGTGGTAGACCAAGTGGTGGTAATGGTCGTCCACATGGACCTGAATCTGCGTCAAATGGACAACATGGACAAAATGGAGGATACCCTAGCGGCAGACCAGATGGTCCCGGACTTGATATACCTCCCGGTGGTCTTCCAGGATTACAAAATGGTGGCGGACCTGGAAGCTATCCAGGCGGTAGACCTCAAGGACCTGGAAGTTATCCAGGAGGTGGACCACAGAATGGTGGATCTCAAAACCAAAATGGTGGAACGCAAGGATCTGGTAATGGTCACGGAAGACCGCAAGGACCTGGAGGATATCCTGGCGGTGGACAACAAAATGGTGGATCTTCAGAAGGTTATCCAAGTGGTAGACCAAGTGGACCAGGTGAGAATCGTCCCGGTTTTCCGAGTTCCAGACCTGCTGACCCAACCAGACAATATTTGCCTCCAGTCAGACGTTAAAATAATTTTGTACAAATAACTAGTTTTTTACTTTTTTATTAAGGACGTGCCCTACGATGGAATACCTGTATATAGTAAAGTGATATATTACTAATGTTAAAAGGATGAGTATACTTTTTATTTTATTTTTATACAGAAAATGTAATAATAAATATATTTAAGTTAAAGAAATGTAATTAGTATATTTAGTATTTTATATGCGAATTAAAAGTGTTCATATAACTCTGTATATCTCTTTTATTGTGTTTAATGTTCCTTAAGAAATAATTTAAAAAGTGCGCGTTTGTTTGAAATTAATCTTCACCAAAGGAGAATTCTTTTATTGTTGGATTGTGAGAATTGTAACACATTTGAAACATGAAACTATTGTTAAATGTAATCACAAAAACTCTAGTTACCAAGAGCAAAACAATTATTTAAGGTAAAAGGTTACGTAACGAATATGACTTTGAGGATGTAATTGGGAAATACGTCCTAGAATCGTGTTATAAAATTTTATTTCCATAAAAAGGTCTGTACATAATTTACAAAGGTACTATCAAAAAACTTAATATTTTTTGGCATGGATTATTTTGCTGAATATTCTTGTGATTGCATTGATATAAGCAGCCGTTCGAATATCCAATCCTAATTTGTACTCGTCGATTATAGCCAGAATTTTCTGGAAAAAAAAAATCCGTAGTTTGAAGATACATACTAAATTTTAATCTTACATTTGAAAAAATTCATAATAGCAGCAATAGCAGTTCAGAACTAATATGGCAAGATGTTAGTTGTCGACAAGCATACAATTATTTTTATGAATGAAGAAGATTGTATCCAAATTTACCGTTGCAAAATATAATAATTAAGAACACAAAATTATATATCAGTTGAAGTATATAAAATGTCATGTGTAAGTGCAGAAAATATCATAATTTAGCCTAAATACGAATTGAAATGTAGGAAGAATGTTTGCTGGCTCAAGGTAAATTGCATATGTGTTTGCAATAGCTTCTAGAAAACCTTAAACATAGTGCAATGCTAGGTCGTAGATCAAGGAATTCTTTGGGGTTATCAGGTTTAGGAAGCTGAAAGATGCGGGATTTGCTCCCGACACTGCAAAAGATATTGCTTGCAATGGATATTATTATAATTATATTTCTGACATACAGTGGCGGACAAAAAAATAGGTACAAAGTAAGCAGTACCACAACTAGTTTTGAAATTGTAGGTAGGTACTATTGGTAATGCGGATACCATTTGACCCCGTACTTACTACTACGATATTAGTAAGTAGTAAGTAAAAAAAATATTGCAGCTAGATTAATGTTTACAACAACTTGTGCGGAATGGAAAGCTGAAAGATGGAGAAACATACTATGGAGTGAGGAAACGAAAATAAATTTACACGGATCTGACGGTAGAGTTTATGTTCGTAGGCCAGTAAATAAAGAACTCTCTCCAAAATATACGATTAAGACAATAAAGCATGGTGGTGGCCGCATTATGGTGTGGGGCTGTTTCTCCTTGAACGCGGTCGGTCCAATTCATTGGTTTAAAAACACTATGACGAAAGAAATTTACAAAGACGTTATATAAAATGTTATGCTTCCATACGCCGAGGGCAACATGCCGGTGATATGGATATATCAGCAAGATAACGATCCTAAATACACTTCCAAGTGTGTCAAACAATGGTTTTCTGAAAATAATATTCGAAGTTTAGGTTGGCCGGCTCAATCACCGGATATTAATCCAATAGAGAATCTTTGAAAGTGTGTTAAGGATTCGTTGCGGCCTAAAAAATTTAAAAATCAAACGAATTATGGCAAGGTGTACAAGAAACTTGATACGCTATTCCACTTGAGATTTGCCAGCGGTTAGTAAAATTCTAGTAAATTCTTTGCCGAACGGGTGCCGTGATATTATACGAAATAATGGCCATGCTATAAAGTACTGAAGTATACAAGCACTGACCAACCACCAAACTAACTACCTGACCAATTTGCAATACCTTTATAACTTTTATCTTACTTGTACCTGGTATTTTGTCCAGGCAGAATTTGTCATTTTCTTTTTATTATTGTTACGGGTATTATTACGGGTCGATGGCCGCAGTGGTTAGGCGGCTGACTATTGTTGTGAGAGGACGATAGGTGCCGGGGTTCAATTCTCTGGAGGGACGGTGACATTTTTTCAGAGAGTTTAATCCCGGATCGACTTGCCATTCGCTGTTGGGAGCAAAGTGATTAACAGCGCGACATCATAAAAGGCGATATGATGCTGTCACTAAGCCATTTAAACACAATTTACACACACTAAACTACACCGCAAGAGTTGCAGTGATAGCCAGACACGGAGTCACTGCAACTAAGCACCCACCACACATTAAAAAAAAAGTTAAATATTCACTTAGCAGTCTTTTCTCCCGAAACCCAAAGTTGTTTTCTCTGTACCTATTTTTTTGTCCACTACTGTAGATGGCGTTGATTTTCATAGTCGCCACTAATTGACGCCAGAGCAAAAGCACATTTGACAGCTCACTTTAGAGATGAATTTGGCCATCATTAAACGAAATCCTAAACACTTCCTAACAATATTCGTTACTGTGGATGAAACCAGGGTTCACCATTATAATTCTGAATCAAAAAAACATTGAATGGACACATAAGGGTTTACCACTCCCTCGAAAGTTTCATGTAACAGCATCTGCAGGGAAGATAGCAGCAAAAGTTTTTTGGAATGCCGAAGGAATTATTTTTATAGATTTTTTACCACATAATCAGACAATAATTGCGCAATATTATACTGCTTTAATTTCAAAACCGCCTGATTCCATCAAAGAAAAAAGGAAAATTCAGACGTGGTGTGCAACTCATAATGCAGGCTTCGAAGTTTTCTAGATTCTCCAGATTTGACTTCCAGGCATTCCTGAAACTCCAGAAACCCCTTGAGATTCGTTTTCTGGTGATCAGAAGTGAACGAGTGGTTTGCAGCCCAAGACAAAACACTTTTTTTCTGAGCGCGTTAAAGCTCTTTACCATCGTTATACCAAGTGTGTCAACGTCTTAGGAAATCATGTTAAAAAATAAAAAATTCCAACTTTCCAAGTTAAAAAGGAATTGCAACGCGTATCTACTGTTTTTCATTCAGACATTTTTTAAAGATAAACTTCGCTTCCTTTCACTTTTTTAAAATTGGAAAGATTTTGTTAATAGCCTATAGTTATATGAGTGGCTCCAGAGTTGACCTGTCTCATTTCTTCTCTTACATGATGTCGTTACTTACTTCATCATGCTCATCTACATTTACAATAAGTTGTGTTTAAGAAAGTCAGAACTCGAATTGACATGAAGGTTATCAGTTTGTTGAACATCATATTTAAGTTGGATTGTACCAACTACTTACCAACACACTAGGAGAGGTTCGTCAGATCGTCAGCATCATATTTTGGAGTTGAGGACACATTTTGAGAATGGTTATTTATTATACCAGTCAATATACTTAACACGTTACGTGAATTTAAAGCAAGATCTGCCATACAAAGATAGACAGGTGGAAGGTTGATGAACTCGCATTTGAATATTATTATCTATAAGTGAGCCGTTTTCATCCCAATGAGACAGTTCCGTCACTTAGAACGAAGTGGAAAGAAGTGCTGATAAGATCTGAATGGAAGCTAGCATAATGTTCTGTAGGTTTTTAGAGATGGTTGAAACGACGTGACAGATATTGCAATATGGCAGGACACTGAACAATGATCTGAAAAGCCATGAACAGCAGCAAGTTTTTAAAAAATCTAAATCAGTTAGTGCTTAAATAGTATACGTAATTAATAATGAATAATGGAATGTAGGGTATACCTTATAACTCTTCTGCATCATACTTTCCAAAATCTTCTTGATTTTCTCTTCATCATTGACATTGATAAAATCAATATGAGCGCCGGTGAGTGCAAGATTCGCTAACCTGCAATAAAAAGCAATTTTTCCTTTTTCTAGTCATGTTTTATTTAAAAAAAGTCAACGTATATACGTAACTTACCTACTAATAAGCATATTATCTGGACTGTGTTGTAAATTCTTTACATATTCCAAATAAGACGTAACAGAGGCCCCACATCCTGCAAAAATATCCGGAAGTACGACACGTTTACGTGCTAGTAAGACTTTATGAGCAGTAGGCGTTATAGGAGCATAAGCTGCTTCCACCACAATTTTTGCCTGTACATTTTCCGCTACATAACACTGTAAACTTCTGTGGGTTGCCGCGAAGATCAGTATGTCGCAAGGCTCCAAGTATATCTCGTCCATCGTGCCTGGCCTTGTATATTTATTGAACTCTTGTATCGAATCATTTCGGTGCTTGTAATCTAATAATTCCTATAAGAGATATTACAATAATATTATATCAATATCATTAATACTATAAAAAGAAAGAAGCCAATTGTGTACGTCGATTCGCTACTATAAAAAGTGAAACAAAGAGGTTCTTCCTGGTTTAAGACTAGACGTGCATGCATCTTAAGATTTTATCGAAAAGAAAAAGATCATGAGCTTGAGGACACGAATTCTCGAAACGGGATTATTCACTATGTTTATAGGTATTGTACGTAATGCATCGTGAGAAGTAGAATTAGAGGAAGTACACAACCGATAGTTAAAAAGTAATATATCAGTTATGTCAAGTCGTAAAAGAATGAGTTATGTTTTACATAGATTCTATTAGGAAAGTTCTATTGCAGCAATACGCCCAACATATTAAATAAAAATAAATAAATTACGTTTTACAGCATTTCATGCGTTACCTAAGTAGGGGTTTTAGTCTATAGAACTAGATGTGTATACAGTGTGGAACAGCCAAATGGAATAAATTCGATAACAAATAAATGAGGGTGTATTGGGAAAAACGCTTGGACACGTCGATTTGTATTTTTAAATGCGCATTTTTTTCAAAAAAAAAAATTATACAGGGTGTGTCATGTGACAGTGGCCAATACCAACTTTCTTATTTTAAATGGAAATTTTGGGTTCTTCGGAAAATTCTGGACATAATTCATGTACAATGTCCCATACCTATCTTCAACTGTTTCGGAAATATTAAGTGTTTTCAGATTTATTACAAAAATTAACATTAAAAAAAGAAAATTATTTTATTTCACAAATTCGCTACATTACACTAAAAATCTATTTCCCATTTAGCTCTTGATATTGATAAAGTAAGCAAAAACCATTGCTGCGTTCCTTTTTTACTGATATGAAATTAAAAAAATACAAAGACCGTTTTGTTTATTTTCGTAAAAACGTAGCCTTAGCAACATGTTGTCTGCCTGCATGACAGTAGTGATCAGTGTCAGTGCTATTGTCGTTTGCATTTCGTTAACTGTACGTAATAATATCAGAAAAATGGTTCATTTAACAGAAATGCACAAAATAACCATTCTACAAATGATTGGTTATGGGGATAACACACGGACACAAATGGAAGTTTCTCGCTTATTTCACGAAAAATTTCCAAATTTGCCGCCTGTATCCCAAAGAACAATTAGCAAAATAGAAAAACAGTTTTGCGAGCTTGGTCATATAAGACATATTAAAAAAGTAGCTGCCAATGCAGTAAGTGATGATACGAAATTGGATATTATGATTGAGTTTCAAGAAAACCCACATAATTCTGGTCGAAAAGCAGCCCCACTGTTCAACATTAGCCACACATCAATTTTCGAGTATTAAAGGAAAGTAAAATGCATCCCTATAAAATGATGCCAACTCAGGAGCTCATGGAAGACGATTTCGATAGGAGAACAGATGATGGAATTATCTAATTAGAAGATATTTTATTTTCTGATGAGAGCACATTTACACTTCACGGCCATGTTAATCGTCAAAATTGCCGCTATTGGTCTAATGAGAATCCCCACTGGATGAGAGAGGAAACATACGCCACAATATCCTGAAAAAGTTAATGTTTGGGCAGGAATTGTTGGAAATCAGCATCGTTCATTGATGGTAACTTGAATGGAGATAAATATTTAGAACTGCTCCAAAATAATGTCATGCCAACTTTCGCAAACTTATATCCCATCAATCGTGTATGGTTGATGGAGCACCGCCCCATTTCCAAATCAATGTCCGGCAGTACCTGACAAATCGGTGGCACATCGATAGAATGGCAATTGCAAAATTCATGATGACTTCAAAAGACGAAGTTGATTCTCATGAGATGTTGTAATGTGAGAGATTACATTTGCCAAGACGTTCGCGGCGAGCATTTTGAACATTTACTCATTGACATTAATTTTCAATGTAATCGGATTAATTGTTAAGAAATAAAAGCGATCAAACTATAGGTTTGGGAAAAGTTCTAGAATTTTAAAACCTGACATTTATAAGAAAGTTATATTACTTACAGTGTTAATTGTTCGATTGTTATAATTGTAACAAAGCCTGTTCTGCTTTCACGGATGGGCAATAAATTAATGATTTGCAAAATCTTGTAGTGACATGTATTGAGGTATATAGATAGGTTTATATAATGTAAGTAATAATGACATGATTTAATATGAATCACGGAGTAATAAATTGCAAAATCACATATAGAAAAAATTGTCATGATTTAATATGAATGAGTAATAAATAGCACACAAAAAATTGTCTCATAATTTTTTTATCATACTATGTCTTTGTGTTCTTTTGAAGAAAATTTCATCCTTTTAGCTGAGAATCAAGCATTTCAGCCTTTTTTTTGATAGGTTTAAATCTCATATAGGATCACTCAATATGACCATTTAATGCAATTAATAACAATGATTTCATGTACAAAGTATTATTATTGTAAACAAGAAGGCATTCGAACTATAAAACCTACGGTGGGACTACTGTGCAGTGGTTCAAATATTTAAACGTTTCGAATTAAGTAATTTAGGTAATGACTATATCTGCATTGCCACTTTTTAGTATAAAAATATGTCATTTATAAGGAAATACCCAATTCTAATAAACGCGTAATAAATCATTTTGCAAATGACTTTTTTTTTCTCACTAGGTCAAATTCCATATATATAACCTCTTACCAAATTTGACCAAGTGTCGGCACTAATAGAAGTAGACTATTCCCATTAGAGATTCTCTTTTAAATCGGCAATGGAATTCCCTGTGACATTCCCATATGTAGCGGTTTGCAGGCAGTTTATATGTACAGCTTGTGTATTAACTAATGTCTTCCCCTTCAAAGCGCTTATCAAACTTTCTTCCGCTGATGCCCGTTTTTATAAATGCCCTTTCAGGTGTATAGTTGAGTATTAAGAATATCTCGACCGAACGAAAACGACCGAATCGGCGTGAGCGAAAGAAAGTTTGATATGTGCCTCAAAGGGGACATTACTTAATCCACCAACTGTACCGGGTGGCCAACTAAGAATGTGGCTCAGCCATATCTCAGGAACGGTTTACAGTACAGCTTTGAAGAAAAATATTATTGACTAAAGTGACCCCAAGAAACATTTGCAAATTATTTACAAAAGCGTAGGATGACCGCTAGAGGGCGTAACTGACCACCAAACATTTTCATTCTTAATTTTTGCAAAATCTACCAACTTAAGGTCGATCATAAATATCAAAATTGGAATCTACTGAAAATGTTGCATATTCTACATCGGACAACTTTTTTTGTATTTTTGAAATAAGGGGAGGGGAAGAGAGAAAACTTCGTTCCTTGAATACAAAGTTTCCCCTTTTTCCCTGTCCTTATTTGACAAAACACAAAAAAGTTGTCCGATATAAAATATAAAAAATTTTCAATAGATTCCGATTTTCTTATTTATTATAAGAATAAAAATAAGAATTAAAATTTTTGCTTTAAAATTTCAATTTTAGCACGATTACAGGTACTTCGTAATTGATATAACATTAATTAAATGACATTCACGTATTTTATATGTTAAAATTTTAGATATCATATACTATGTTACACGATGAGAGGAAATTTACAGAACATCTATATTGATCTTTATAAAAAGTTATGTGAAAATATTTGTAGACTACTAAAACTTGAACTAGCGTATAGAAAGTGATCAAAAAATAATAAAAAAGCCGTACATTCTGTCAAGAAGAAAGCACCAGGAATCAAATATTTAAAAAGTCTGCTTAAAGGGATTGTCGACATTTTTTATCGCTAAGTTGGCACAACTGTCATCTATACTCTCGTGGAGCATCTCCTGTAATTTAGTTTGTTTATAGTGTGCCATTTTGTTACTTCATCTCAAGTGTGTTTTGTGACTGAACAAAGAATCTGTCTTAAATTTTACACTGCAAATGAAATTTCGTGTGCCGAATCCCTGAAAATGATACGCTTACGGTGACTCGACTTTATCAAAAACACAGTGCATTTAAAAGTGGTCGAGAGGTGGTGAAAGATTTCGCTCGCGCTGGTCGGCCATCAACGTCTTCAACTGAACTCAGCATCCCTAAAGTAACCTATCTCCTTGTCACATATACAGGGTGTCCCAAGTTGAGTAGCGTATTAGAATATTTCCTAAAGTACACCAAAGAGACCGCTGAAAATTTGGTTGCCTTGGTTTCCGGCCATGCTCTTTTTAAATAAAATAATTTTAAAGATGGCCGACTTCCGGTTATAACGGAAATCGATAGGAACTTCGTTATTTTAAATGAAACACCCCATATATTAGTGGATTTTTGGATTTTACGCAAAAATTTATGCTAACTTTCTTAAATAAACCTTATGTCTAAAATGCACCGTTTTTGAATAATTCCACTTTTTTTTTAATAATTCGACAAATCATTGCTGGGCGTCATTCGGCCTCTCTCAGACAACGTTTGACTTACAGCCTTCAAAATTTTTATGATGAGTACTAAGGTCTAATTGTAAAGCGTTGTTGGAAAAAAAGTCTAATATCTTACACAGGATGTTCAAAATACACTTGCCAATGTAGACAACTTCGTACCTTGGGAAGTCGCTTATTTCAAATGGAACACCCTGTATTTTATTGGGCCAATAGTTAGGACTTTTTATTCTCTTTTGATCTGTATTTACATTCCCTATACCTAACTCTTAAGGTTTTTGAGTTATTTATAATTTTTATAAAACAGACTGAGATTTGAAAAAAAAAAAAAGTTGCCATGAATTATAAAATGACATTTAGAGGGAACTATTTCACTAAAGCTAATTTAATACTGTTTATCAGTAGTTGTCATGTATAACTGTTGGATTTACACCTTTCGGAGTGACACTAAAGTAGGCATAAATAATAAAAACAGGTATGAGGAAGACTATTATATTTAATGTCAAATTAGAAAGCAAATACGATACTGAAGCAACAAATGGGTAAAAACAGCATGGTACATATACCATTTACAAGTAGACGAAAACAGAAACCTTAGTTAAATCGTTCAATATGATCTCCATTTAGATCTAGGCAGCGGTTTACATTACCATTACACCATCTGTTGTAGCGCGTAAAATTTCGTTTCCCTGTAAAGTCCCAAAGCAATTGCGCACTCTATTTTCAAGCTCTGCCCTGCTATTAACAGGGTCGAAATAGACTTCATTTTTTATTTTTCCCCACAGATAAAAGTCCATTGGCGTGAGATCGGGCGATCTCGGTGGCCACGCCCAAGGCCCACCACGTCCTATCCAGCTATCTTCAAAAAGTTCAGTGATGCACTGCCTTACCCCATTACAACTATGTGCCGGAGCTCCATCAAGCTGATACCAGCAATTTCTGTAGACATTTAGCGGTAAGCTGTCTAAGAACTCCGTTACAACCGTCCGCAAAATTTCTATGTACATTTCTGAATTTAGATTGTCGTCGTAAATAAAATAACAACATTTGTTGCCCATCAAACAAGAAAAAACGTTAAAACTAAATTTATTTTGGAATCCTCTTTCCCTAATTACGTGGGGATTTTCGTGGGACCAAAAATGGGAATTATGCCTGTTGAACACACCTTCGTGAGAAAATTTGGATTCGTCTGTCCAAATTATCTTTTGTAAAAAATTTACGTCTTCTTGCTGGGCCACCATAAGCATTTCACACAACTGCACTCGAAGTAATCTGTCTGTAGGTTGTAGTGCATGCACAGTTACAAATTTGAAATTGTGTAGCTTATGGTTTCTCATAATCCTGTGTATGGAAGAGCGTGGAATGCCTAAATCGTGTTCAGCGGCTCTGGTTGACGCTCGTGGAAACGCTTCAAAATAAGCCAAAACCGAAACTTCATTATCTTCATTCCCAGTAACCGGAGCAGATGTAGCTTTCTTTATTTTAACGCTACCAGTTGTTAGAAAATTGGCCAAATACCTTCTCAATTTATTTTCTGTCATCGGTGGTAGTTGAGGGTAAGTTTCATTAAAGTTTCTGCATGTTCGAGCAGCCATTCTGTTACACTGTCCATGAATAAAAAACAAATTTAAAATGTCTTCGTTTGAATAATTGTAATTATCCATTATGGTTATTATTATTATTATTATTTGTATTATTATTACTCAGTGTATTGTAATCAAACAGTAAAAACAAATTAAAGGAACAACTATTAACTTAACAATAACACTCTTCGTAATTATCAGATTAGTTTTAGAGTATTTGTTTTATTGGAAATGTCATTTTATGATTCATGGCAACTTTGTTTTTTTTCAAATCTCAGTCTGTTTTATAAAAATTATAAATAACTCAAAAACCTTAAGAGTTAGGTATAGGGAATGTAAATACAGATCAAAAGAGAATAAAAAGTCCTAACTATTGGCCCAATAAAATACAGGGTGTTCCATTTGAAATAAGCGACTTCCCAAGGTACGAAGTTGTCTACATTGGCAAGTGTATTTTGAACATCCTGTGTAAGATATTAGACTTTTTTTCCAACAACGCTTTACAATTAGACCTTAGTACTCATCATAAAAATTTTGAAGGCTGTAAGTCAAACGTTGTCTGAGAGAGGCCGAATGACGCCCAGCAATGATTTGTCGAATTATTAAAAAAAAAGTGGAATTATTCAAAAACGGTGCATTTTAGACATAAGGTTTATTTAAGAAAGTTAGCATAAATTTTTGCGTAAAATCCAAAAATGCACTAATATATGGGGTGTTTCATTTAAAATAACGAAGTTCCTATCGATTTCCGTTATAACCGGAAGTCGGCCATCTTTAAAATTATTTTATTTAAAAAGAGCATGGCCGGAAACCAAGGCAACCAAATTTTCAGCGCTCTCTTTGGTGTACTTTAGGAAATATTCTAATACGCCACTCAACTTGGGACACCCTGTATTTGTGATGGTATTACAGGTGTTCGAACGGTTGCGTGAAGTTATCCACACTTGTCCAGCCACGCTTCTATCGTAACGAAAGTTCGAATGAAGTAGTAATTTCAATATAACATATACGATCGTGGTTTTCTTATAAATTCTACAATAAATGTTCTACAATCCACAATATATTAACCGAATTCTCTCTGGTGGAAGCTATTTTATATATCTAACAACGAAATTTAATTGGCTCGACGTTTGTGGCCTTCAGAATAAAGAAAAATCGAGAAACCGCGGATGGGATAATTAAAACGTCGTGATTATTTTGGTATGATGGCCTCCTACCATACCAACCATCAAATTCATTTGGCTGGCCGTTTATGACCTTCAAAGGTAATAAAAATCAAAAAAACCGTGGATGGGATAATTAAAACGTTATGGTTCACTTATTTACTCGAGTGCCTCGACACCAACCTCAGACAATATTTTAGCATGATGGTCTCGTACCAATTCATCCATCAAATTCATTTGGATGGCCGTTTATGACCTTCAAAAGTAATAAAAATCGAAAACCGTGGATGGGATAATTAAAACGTTATGGTTCACTTATTTACTCGAGTGCCTCGATACCAACCTCAGATAATATTTTAGCATGATGGTCTCGTACCAATTCATCCATCAAATTCATTTGGCTGGCCGTTTATGACCTTCAAAAGTAATAAAAATCGAAAACCGTGGATGGGATAATTAAAACGTTATGGTTCACTTATTTACTCGAGTGCCTCGACACCAACCTCAGACAATATTTTAGCATGATGGTCTCGTACCAATTCATCCATCAAATTCATTTGGCTGGCCGTTTATCACCTTCAAAACTAATAAAAATCGAAAACCGTGGATGGGATAATTAAAACGTTGTGGTTCACTTATTTATTCGAGTGCCTCGACACCGACCTCAGACAATATTTTAGCATGATGGTCTCGTACCAATTCATCCATCAAATTCATTTGGCTGGCCGTTTATGACCTTCAAAGGAAATAAAAATCGAAAAATCCGTGGATGGGATAATTAAGCCGTCGTGATGCTCTTATTTATTCGAGTGCCTCGACATCGACCATAGGTAATATTTTGCCATTATGGTCTCGTACCATACCAACTGCAAACAACAACAACAAATGCCGAGAACTCGCACAAAATTGGGGTAGAATATTATACGTTCACAACGCCCTCCATACAAATCTGACATCCCCAGTAGAGTCTTTTCACTTCTTCAAGTCCCTATTACTTATACTATAGATTATGAGCAAATGGGTGACAGATAAAAAATATAGAAATAGAAGTATCGTAAGATATCAGTTTCGCAGTCACATTAACTAATTAAAAAAAAACGAACTACTCTTTCTAATATACCTTCACTGGAATACCATCTTCCATATAAATAAAAGCATCATGTTCCTTTACACCCACACATATTGCTCCAGCTTGAGTTAAGGCCAAAGCAATTTGACCCCCTATCTTTCCTAAACCCTAAAGGTAAAATTTTGTCGTTACTATCATTTAAACTTCCACAATGAAATTAATTGTACTTGTATTATGAATGTTTTACCAGCTATATTACCATCCAATTCAATTTCACTCATGATCTTTTCCTCGTTTAAAAGTAATTCTAAAGCGTACAAAACGCCATGAGCCAAGCATTTATCATAAATTTCAATACCACCAGCTGTCCATGGTTTTCCGACAGCACAAGCTAAACCATCTTGAGTATCTACAACGAATTCCTGAATTATTCCGTTCAGGCAATTTCACTACCTTTACTTTCGGCAAATTCTTGTGCTATCCATTCCATTTCTTTCGAGCTGCAATACAGATCCGGTTCAATTACGTCCACGTAGCTACCTAAAAATCCTCTTTTAGCTAATTCTTTTCCATACGACACCACTATATCTTTCAACTCCCCCGGATTATAATCAAAACCGCTAATTTTTAATCCACCGTGAGCGCCGCTCATATCAATCCCCAAACAAGCATGTTTAAATGTTGATAATACAGAGAAGGTTCTAACATGATCCTTACTTAAATCAGAACAAATTCTCATACCTGAAACGAAGTTTTTAACGATCATAAATATTTTTAATCTCCAAAATAATACCTCCCAAACATGGTGTGTTGTACAATTGTAAGTTGTGCATAGCTCGGAAACCTCTGACAACTTCGCGTTCTCCGTTTGATCTCTTAATGGGAAAGTTGACATCTATGAGGCTCTCACACGGTTCTAAGCAATTGATTATTTCTACAATCTTTTTTTCAGCGTTAGCATTGCCTAATGATTTGTCCGTGTGTAATAAATCCTGGACTAATGAAGGAAAACACACTGTGTAAGCTCTGTGGACGAACCAATTTGTATAATCGAAGAGTGGTGCATTCGCCAAATAAAATGCGTTTCTGTATCTTTGAGGGATATCATAGAAGGCCGTTTGGTTACTGTAATTTCGAAAAATGGGAATTTTCAAAGATTGTTTCAGGAATCTTAACATTTTAAAAAGAATTTTCGTAATTTATATAAATAGAAAACTAACAAAAATAGTGTCAAGTTTGACAATGTTGACAAATTCAAATGCAATTGACAACAATTGTGTAAGTAGACCTGTCATGTCATAAAATCACGCCAACATTAAAATTGTTAATCAGCGTAATCCACTCAATAAAATTCTCGTGAAAATAGTTTTTTTTGTGTCGAATACAGAGGAAATAGTCGACAAGAAGCGTACCATCAAATTGCAATAGATGGAGAGTCGACGTTCTGTCTTTTGTAGGTAGTGAAGGTCATTGTGAGCATCTTGGAGTCCCCTTTGTGATAAAAAAAACTGCTTATTTACTCTCTTGCCAACTTCTCCATTTCTATTGCCATCTATCTTGGCAACTTAATTTTCTCATACATGTACGAAATTAAAGAAGCTATGAAATTGATCAATGTATTGTATAAAGTCACTCTATCCGTCTTAGCCTACTAACGCCATCGGTTCATTTTCGCCATAACTAAAGCGCAATAATGGTCAGTAATGTTGACACCTGGCTGCAACTTTATCGGCAGTTATACCTTATTTCAAAAAGACAAAATTCTGAACAGACCTCCCAAAAATTACAATATATAATTTGCAAAATAAATTTTATGTGACATTCTCTGATAACTAAGGTAAAACAAAACTAATCTAAATCGAAAAATAGATAAACTAATAATTATAGTAAAACTTTAAATACAATATTGTTGTACAAACAATGTCAGAATGTTTGACAATGAACCAAAAATAATTTTGCCCTGGTTTCAGCCAATAAGAAACAAGTGTCAATTGGGTCTGTTCAGAATTTTGTCTCTCTCTGTTTGAAATAAGGTATAGGCCATGACTAGACTTAACATTAATGCAATTGATAGGAAGAACCCTGCTCAATTTAAATTTATTGCCTTTGTTTCATTATGTACCGCGTCTCGTTGCGGCCCAGCCTCTCCTAACCGATTTACAGTTTAAATGTATAATCTAGTTTTTATTGGTTTCCATGGTTACGAAAATATTTAGATAGTGTAGAGTTCCTTATACTCGACCAACCCCGGTGGTCGACCATGTTAGTAGATACCAATGAGCTAGTATACCAGAGATAGATCACTATCTTTTCGATACTGCAATATACATGAATTTCAGTGGCATCTACCAGTAGGCCAAAAACTAAATAATAAATAACGCGAAATTTAAGGTATTGGACAGCAAGGTGATGTTATAGAGTTTTACCAAAATCACCTTAACATAATAGTAGACGCTACAACCATGTGATATAACACAAATTGTATTGTCACGCAATTGTAGCGTTTATCATTATTTTAAGGTGCTTTTGCACCAACGTAAATTATATACAGGGTGTTTCATAATATATGCGCTGGACTTCACGTTGTGATAGCTTGTCCAAAAATTTGAAAAAAAATTTCTATCAACTTACCTTCTAAAATGCACCATTTTCGAGATACAGGGTGTTGAAATTTAATAAAAAAAATTAGTTTTTTGGAAATATCTCCGGAAAGGTTTATCGTAAAGAAAACAGCTTTTGTAAGCATTTTCTACTTATAATAAGCTAAGTTGTGTGCGAGAAAAAAAAAATTTAAGATATAATTGGTGAAGATTTTGAAGGGGTAGTGGTTGTTTTTCTACCCAACTTCTACGCCACTAGAAAAAAGTACGGTTTTGAGACGCTCACTTGAACCGCCAATGTTTTCTACACAAAAAAGGTACCGTTTTCGAGAAAAATCAACTTTTATGTGGTTAACGTTTGCTTTTCTTACTTGTTCTCATGTTTTAGTTAAATAAAACTTTTATTTCAAAAAATGTACCATGTTTTTCAACACTTTAACAATGCGTTAACAGAAGAACTATAAGCTTTTTCTTAAGAATTGTCGGGTCGGGTTTTACTGCCCTTAATAGAGGGTGATTTTAGCATAAATATGTCGTTTAACAGAGTGGTCGGTAAAGAGGGATACAAAACAATGGGATTGCTATTTGTAAATACGGGAAATTAATAATCGGTCGTTTAACACAGGTGGTCACTTTATAGAGGTGGTCGCTAACAGGGGTTTAACTGTATTATCCCGTTGTAAATTTGACAATCGTTTAAAAATGTGTTAAAAGATGTTTTAGAGGTATCACAGTTAAACGCAGAGTTTATAGAACTATTTCGTTTTGTCTGTATTTAGTTCGGTCCCACCAATACAACAAAATAAACGACTGCACCTTGTATAATAATATATACAATTTGTTATTACAGCATAAATAATTTGTCCGCATTGCTGTGTGTGTCGCAAATCCATCACAAAGCCGAAGTTTGTACTTGGAGGCATATTCGACACGTAGCTAGTTTATAGACAATCCATCATATAGAAATAAGCGTATAAGCTTCAGTTCTCTAGACATTAAAAAATATGAAAATAATGATATCTGTGCTCTTGCATAGCATCGACGTATGTAAATATTGTTTATTTTGTGAATTATTACAAATATAAAGATTACTACCTAATTGTTTAACAATTTTTAATGCAATTAAAATTAACGGACTATAATAAAGTGTTTGGCCAAGGAAGAAGTAAGGCCAACCGAAATTTTGCGACGATTGCAGTTACAGTTCGGGGGTAACACTCTGACAAGAACCCGCGTGTTTGCATGGCACCAAGAATTTTCTAAAGGGCGTGAAAGAATCGAAAACGAGAGCCAAGGAGAAGTGTGATCGCAGCCAACATTAAGGCGATCCAAAACCTTTTAGAGAGAAATCGCCGCTTAAAGGTCTACCCAGACACCCAGTGCTGTGTCCGTTCAGTATCAGTGTCAGTGAAAAATAAAATATCGTTGCGTTTGCTTCAACCAGACTTGTTCACACACGTCCGACACACTGACGTGTTTAAGTAGATAATATTTTTCACTGACACTGATACTGAACAGACACAGCACTGATGTGTCTGGGTAGACCTTAACTCTCTTTGAGATCGTTGAGGAACTGAACATCAGTTACGTCAGATTATTTGGGTGTCCGCTAGATGGGTTCCACGTCTATTATCCGAAGATCAGAAGCAACATCGATTAGAGGTTTCGCAGCGTGTCTTCGATCGATTCCAGCAAGAGGGTGAAGCATTTTCGAATCGTATACTCACCGTTGACGAAACGTGCGTACACCATTACACGCCCGAGTCTAAACAGGCGAGTATGAAATGGAGAAAACGCATCAGGGAGAATGCACCCGTCAAAGCAAAAACGCGATTGTCAACCGGAATGGTAATGGCAACAGTGTTTTTTGATCGGCAAGGTGTTTTTCACGTTGACTTTGTACACGGTTAACGCAAGATTAATACACAATATTATTGTGAGTTAGTGGATGCTGCAAAATTGTTAGACGTAATCGGTCAGAAATGTCATTCTTTAGCATGACAATGCCAGACTTCATGTGGCTAAAGTCACGAGGGAAAAAGTGGATTTGGATGGGAAATACTGGAACATCCTCCCTATACTCCAGACCTTCCATCTTTTTGGACCCTTCAAAGAAGCGTTTGGAGGCCAGCGTTTCGACGATAACGAAGCTGTGGAAACATTTGTACTCCAATGACTACATGAACTCACTAACAATTCGATCTACAATGACATTTTTTGAAAGTCTGACCTGAATCAAGAGACTGTTTTGTTGCAGTAAACCGTAGGAAAATTCCTTTTTTATTATTTTAAAATGCCTGTTTGCATCTACATCTACCTCAGGACTTGCATCGTTGGCATTAAACATTGCTTTGTTTCATTCTTTATTTTGGTCAAATTGCTATTTGAAGATCTTATTCTTGTTACTTCTTTGGAACACAAAATACAAATGGGACATTCTTCTGCAAAACGGTTTTTAGAACTAGGCTTCATTATGATATAGTTTATGTGATTGTGATTTATTGCAGTTTCTTGTGAATTTTCTAATTTGTCAAAGGTCTCCTTCATTAATTATCGTTTGCAGAATATTTTGCTGTATGAATAATGATGAAAGCCCCACTTTTGCAGGGCAAATTTTTATTCCGGAGTAATAAGCAGTTGTATTAAACATACACCCTCGCTCAACTTTTTCGATCGACATTATGAAATATTCAATCAATGGTATTGACTATTAAACACGATAATCTAAATGATACAACAGAATTGGTGTTCAAATTCGAATTTATTCGTTTATCCACGTTATACGTGCAGTAAGTAAAACAATTACAATTAAATTGATGATTTATAATCGTAAATACAGTATGTGACGATTTTAGTAATAATAAAAATGGCGATGATGATCGAATAACATCGTATATATTATATATGTGTATATAATTATGTATAATTGTAACAAAATCTTTTCTTTAAGTAAATACTGTTAGAGAAATATAATTAAAATAAGTGCCATTCGGCATGCCATAAACAGATATTATTAATAACAATAATAATGTACACGATGACAGTAGAATAATCGTCGATAAATAATATCATTTAAGAAGTACTTTAGAAGGTAAGACCGGCTTCATTGTACGTTGTGAAGATCTTCTCGATCGAGTTGACATATGCGGCAGTCCTCAAATCGAGCCCCAAGTTGAATTTCATTGCAGTTTTCATGATCGCCTGATTAAATAAATAAATAAATAAATGATGATGTTGCAGCTTTAATTAGCCTAATTTACCTTAGCTGATCTTTCCATTGTGTAATCTAAACCTGAGTGGACAATATCTTTTTCGGAGGCACCGTGAATTCTCTTCTGGAACGATTCTGATGGTGTTACTGGAATCCTACCGCCCACACGACCGAATCGACGTTCCAAAGACTCTTGTACAGATTCTGAAAATTAGACACAGTATTAAGCATCGCTAATTTAAAATTCAATCGTATGCATTTACCTAACAGATGGAAGTTCGAGTCCCTTTCATACTTGAATGTTAATCTACCATAGGAGACGTGGTTCAAATTCTTTAACCATTCGAAGAATGATACGGTTACACCACCGGCGTTGATGTATAGATCTGGAATGACCATAATGTTTCTTTCGATTAAAATTTGATCGGCAGCTGGTGTCGTTGGTCCATTGGCAGCTTCAGCGATGATCTTTCGATAAAATTATAAATTAAAAAATTAAACGAAACTCTATATAATACTTACTTTAGCCTTAATTTTATGAGCATTATCTTTATTGATAACTTTCTCAATGGCAGCTGGTACTAGGATATCACATTCTTCGAAGAGAAGACTTTCACCTTCGTAAGCTTTGGCACCTGGGTATCCAACGATTGTACCGTTTTGTATTCTGTATTCTTCAAGATCCTATATTAATAAAGATCTCATATTATTATAGATCTCCCTGAATATCTTCCTAAACTCTTACCTTAGGATCAATACCTTGCTCGTTATATATGGAACCATCATGTTCTACAATGCCAATGCAAGTGGCACCGGCACGGTGTAAGTATCTCATGGTGTGCAAGCCGACATTACCGAAACCTTGAACAATGAAAGTTTTACCACCCCATCCGGGTGTCGTTCCAATCATGCTCATGTAATTCGCCTCGTTAATAAAGTTCTCTAAACCGTGGAAAACACCTCTACCAGTGGCGGAAACTCTACCGTGGATACCACCCTGGTTAATGGGTTTACCAGTGACACAAGCGTGGCCGTTGATGTCGTGGAAACCGATGGTTTTGGCATAAGTATCGGCGATCCAAGACATCTCCCTTTCTCCGGTACCCATGTCGGGAGCCGGGACGTCAATACCAGGTCCTTAAATGTGATATTAGAATCAATATGGAAGTAGTTTTTCTGTATTATTTACCAATGAAGCCTTTTTTCGCTAATTCCAAAGCGAATCTTCGGGTGATCTTTTCCAGTTCGTGGTCTGTGTATTCCTTGGGATTTATCTTGATACCGGCTTTAGCACCTCCAAATGGTACGTCTACGCAAGCGCATTTGAATGTCATCAGAGCTGATAAGGCTTTGACTTCATCGCGGGTTACGTCCATGGAATAACGGATTCCTGAAATGGAGAAAAATGAGTTTAGTGTAGAAGGAGGTAGTTTTGTATTTTCTTCATTTTAAAATAACACAAGACAACATATGATCAGCAAAAAAATCATTTTAAGAGGATGAAAATAAAAAGTTTTAGTTTAGTTTGTTACTGACGATAATTTTATGAACTTGGCAGCGATAACAAGCACATGAGCTTTATTTAATTTTTTTCGTGAGTGCTACTAATTTGTATAATAGATTTGAACAACGCAACGTCTGAGCGGGTTTACATGTATTTCTGGCATCTTACGTTACATATTTATTTTGTTGGGTAAACAGGAACGCAGCATCTGAAGAAATTGAAAATTACTTATACAAGGCAATTAGTATAATTATGTTTTGCCATGACTATATTTAACAATTTAATTGGTAATAAGCGTAAACTATGTTTTTTCCATAAAATGACACCGTGGATTTGTTGAATTTTTTAATAACCCGAAGTTCAATTAAACGAACTTTGCATCAAGGCTAACGCGTTTTATCAGTCAAATATTGTTTATAAGAAAGAATGTATTTAAACTTACAGAAATCGTATTTAGACGATGTCTACAATGAATATGAAAATAAAATAAAATTAGCTAATTTTCAATCAAAACTTGTGTGTGGACGAAACGATTGTTCATAGATAGCTTGTATGCAGACATCGACGGATAGACTACTACCGGACACAAATCCTGTCTAAGCATGGAGCCAGGATAACTCCGACGAATGTATGAATTGTAGCACAGTGGACATAGTCGAATATACGATCTTTGAGTGTACTCGATGACATGAACAGCGAGAAAAGACTCGTAGGGAATTGGGGTGGATAGTAACACAAGGGATCATGGTGCCGTTAATGCAGGTTAATCAAAGTAAATGGGAAACCTTACATAGCATGGTAAAGAATATTATGGCGAGAAAAGTGGCCGATGAACGACAAACGAGAATCAGACGCTCTACGACGTAGACATATGTCTAATAGGAGGGAAAATAGAAGGAAGGTAAAGAAAGGATGTAACGTGGGTCTACCAGTAGCATCTAGTGTCATATCTACAATAGTTTCAGATGCTGCTTTAGTGGTTAGGCTGCTTGCAGAGAGTCCTACATTCCAGAACGCAATAGAACCTCTTTTCGATACTTTGATAAACAATATTACGAAATTTTTCAAAATGAAATGTCAAATCAGGAGGATAAGCGCGCAATCTAAATAGATATAAATTCAGCATAAATCAGCAATCACGGGATATGTACATTAATCTCATTTCGCTGTTATGAAGACTAGGCTTTAGATTTCATATGTTGTTCATTCATAAAACTGATTCTAATTTGGTGATAAATAGCTCTTGGATTTTTTAATGTTAACTTTGACACCTTATACAGGTAGAATCTGCGGTAACCGAATGACAGGAGAACGCAGCCATGTTTCCCCACCATTTTCTCGGCAGACACCGATATAGACGTGTGACCAGTTGACAGTGACAGTAGAACTTCGACATATGCGTCAGCCAATTTCAATTCGCAATCAGTGAATAATAATTTAAGGTTAATCCAAATATGATTAAGTAGCCAGGCATTTTACGCAATTATGTTAAAGAAAATAATATGCTACGAGAGAAAATAAAAACTATTCTTCGATGAAATAACGATTATGCTCAATAATCGAATAATAAGTTAAAGATAGCGAATTCTCAAAAATAGAACAAAGACCTTCCTCTGGCAAATAAAAATAATTAGTCAGGATTCAAGAAAAAGAAATTAAATAAATAAATAATCAGATGTACACCTGATTATTGTACATTGATGGGTGATGAGGCCGAGCATTGGCGAAGGTTAAGCCTGTAATGCTCAGTCATAGTAAAATAAAAAAATTAGGAAAAAACATTCTGTTTATTTATTAGTTACTTGACCTAATTATAGAAAATTACATAGGTATAAATTAAATAAATGGTTCAAAAATACCGCCTCCCTTAAATAAACAAAACCCTAATCTATTGTAAAAGTTAGTTTTTACATTATACAGCATTTCTGGTGTGATATTATTAGAAGTATTTGTAATAGCATTTTTTAATTCCTCTATGGTATTTGGTCTGATATCTGCGTGCGCGTAAATGGACTCCTTTAAATATCCCCAATAAAAAAAATCTAAGGGAGACAAATCGGGCGAACGGGGTGGCCACGATATTTCTTGCGAATAGGTTCCAATCCAACGATTTTGAAATACACGATTCAAAAAAGCCCGAGTGACTGCAGCGTTGTGGGCTGGGCAACCATCTTGTTGAAAGTAAATTCTTTGATGGTTAATGTCCGGTAGTTGTTCTATGATCGGCAAAACTTCATTTTCCAATAGAGCTAAATAACTAGCGCTAGTTAAATTGCCATTGATAAATATGGGACCTATAACCCGATTATTTAACAACCCAGCCCATACATTTACTTTCTGTTGATACTGGGTACGCGTGCTTACACTGCGAAATTCATTTCTTCTAGCCCAATACCTAACTATTGACGGGTTGTGGGATCTTACAATGGGAAATGATGACTCATCCGTAAATAAAATATTATTTAAAAAATCATCGTTGAGATTCACCATTTCCATCAACCTCTCACAAAATTCCATTCGTCTAAATGCATCGTCGTGAAATAATTGCTGATGCTTAGACACCTTAAAACTGCTGTACGCATTACTTTATTAAAATGCGACTAACAGATGATGTTGATGTTCCCACATCATTTGCAATCTGTCGTAGCGATAAATTTGAATTATTTTCAATCGACGCACATACCAATAGCAATGTATCCGCAGATATTTTGCGTGTGGGATAGCTTTTTTAAAATTTTTTACCATGCCAGTACGTTCAAATTTTCTAAGTAAGTCAAAAATCGTGGATACTGACGGAATAGACCTATTTGGATATTTAACGCTAAATAAATCGCGGACCTGCTGGAAACTATTACCAGCATAATGCCATTTTAGCAATTGAAGTTTTTCTTGCTCTGTGTATTTCGGCATTATTACATTAATATGCTAATAGAGAAACTGACAGGTGACAGACTGATGACATATATACGAGCGTATCGTTATGTATATCCATGAATATGTTTTCTACAATGGTAGTGGGAGTCGACCGCTTCCCCACCCATTTGGTTACCAGAGATTCAATCTGTATATTAAAACTATATTGATAACTACAGACCTATTGCTATTATCAGCAATTTTGCAAAAGTTTTTGAAAAATATCTGTATGCAAGTCTAATTCCGCAAGTTAAATGCCAAATATCCATTCATCAGCATGGGTTCATTAGTAAACGTTCTATTGTCTCTAACCTTGTAGTTTTTTCTCAATATCTGTGTGAGAGTTTGGATAATAATGACCAAATTGATGTTATCTATACTGATTTCACGAAGGCATTCGACCGAATCGATCATGACTTACTGCTGGATAAACTTGAAACAATATGGTTCTCACCCAAATTGGTGTCACTTTTTCGCTCATATCTTCAAAATAGAAAACATTTTGTATCATATTTGGATCATAAATCCCACCCATTCTATCCATCCTCCGGCGTTCCTCAAGGAACTAATCTGGGACCACTGCTCTTCGTACTTTTTATAAATGACCTGTATGCGAAAAACTATTGTTTGCTGACGATTTAAAAATTTATACTCAAGTCCGTTCTGCTGTTGATTGAGAGTCAGATTAATGTTTTGAAAGTGTGGTGTGATCAAAATAAATTAAACATGTGTATACCCAAATGTAAAGTGGTCTCATTCGTCATCATTACAACTACAAATTCGATGATAAACAACTTCAACGATGCAATTCGGTTAAGGATTTGGGTGTAATTTTTGATGCAAAACTAACATTTTGGAACCATAGTTACAAGTTCTGCTTTGAAAACATTGGGATTCATTATTAGAACTACACGATGTTTTACATCAATTGATGCAATTCTGCTATTGTACATATTATTCATTTATACGTTCAAAACTTGAGTGTGCTTCGCTCATTTGGTTCCCAATTTATATCAATCAAATTAGCGCACTCGAAATGGTTGCAAAGACGTTTTCTGAAATACTTGCACCTTCGGGTTAATGGTTTTTATCCTGACCGTGGTTATTCTCATGACTTGCTACTTAAAGAATTTGGAATGGACACCTTATCTACTCGGCGGAACCAGATAAATACTACGTTTTTATATAATTTACTCCATAGTGGTGTTGATGCTCCCGATTTGTTGAGTAAGGTTAACTTTTATGTTCCTAGGATCTCGTCTAGACATGATATGGCATTCTACTGTTCAAAGCCACTTACTAATATATTACTTAAATCCCCAATACACAGAATATGTACTTTTTTAACAATCCTTGTAACGATGTTGACATCCACCATACTTCCTTATCAGCATTTTTAAATATTTTTTCTTCTGTATAGAAACAGCTTTTTTCCCGAATATTTAGTTTTGTCTTAACGTAGGTAAGATTGGTTAGTAGTAAGTATTAAGAGAACTAGTTTTTAAGATTAATATTATACATACATATGTTTAAATTAATACTTTGTCCTGTAGGTAATTGGATGTAATCTCTTGGGCAAATAAATCAATTATTATTATTATTAAATCTAACATTTCTTTGACAACGTAACTAATTTTGTTTCCCATCCTTTACTTCAGAGACATCATAGTCACTCGGGACCAGGTCTGCATTATATTAGGGTGAACCAATAATTTGCAGGTCTATCTGGCCAATGTATTGATCGCTAGATGGGCTGGACGAGTGTTATCGTGTAAAAAATTTTTGTTCATTTGGCCATCCTAATCTTTCCAATATGCTGTCTGTAATTAGTCCAGTTCATGGCTTTTGTTGCTTAAGAGAAATCGCCCTCAATTGGTCCAATAGTGTACCAGAATACAATTGTCAACGTTTTGCCGGGGCTTTGGGCTTTTGGGACGAAGGTGATCTTGAGTGATGTTATTTTATGCCAACATTTTGTTTTCTGAGATACAATGATATACAGACATCGCTAGGTCGTATTAAATGCTGGTGTTTACAATTCAAGCAATTTCCTTTACAGATATTCACTTATTATTCCAAATTTGCTGGTCAATCTTTGAAATATTCCTAAGATTCACAGTAAACACGTTCAGGATCATCCTGGAAGGATTTAATCACTCAGATGCTATTCTGAGTGATAACCGTTACTCTTGAAACTGTTAATGAATATCAGTCGTTTTCACACCTTTCTTAGAAAGAAATTGAATAATTCCACGTTGTGCAACAGAATTTGACACATTTATTAATAATACAACCGACAGTGTTGACACGATCAAGTTGCAGGCATTGCTTTTTCTCAATTTTCACAGCAAACACACAACTCCGTTTCTTCAACAGCTTTTGTTTTCGAAGGATTGAAAAGCTAATTTGATCAATATTCCAGATGTTTTCTGGTTTATCGGATCTTCCAAAGTGCTTTTAAGCAGCTCAAAATAGCTGTAGGGTCTTGACGCTTTTTCCTGGCAATGTCTACATTTTGTGGCTTTTTATAAACAACCTATCATGCGTCTTTGTTTAAAACGAAGCAACATCTTACACCTTGTTTTAAGATTATTAACTCGAACAAACTCTTCTATTTTTTTCAAGAATTTCTACCGAAAAAATCTAAATCCTCATTTCCCCAAAGTATAATTTGTTTCTTAAAAAGTTATCTCTAACAATTTGTAGCAAGAATATCTGGAATAAACCTAGTCCTACATAATTGATTTCTCAATTAAGTCAAGTTATATTACAATGGATTACTAATTTCGCCATCAAATCAGATGGAACCACTTGACTCATTTAATCAAGCACTTGCAGATTGAAAACAAAAACTAAGTTGCATCATAAGTGCTTCTTATATAATTCACTACTGGCCTGATAAATTTTAAATATAATTTTAATAATAATCATCTAGAAAAAATGCATCGAAAAAACTCATGTTTTGCAAGTATTACAAGGTTCCTAAAAAATAAAACGTAATTGATCAAACTAGAATACAATAATTCTATGCCTGTAAATCTAGATAACATAATCACATATTAATCGTTTTTAACGTGATATATTTCTTAATATGAAAAGTGACAAGTGACATAATTCACACCACCGATTCATCAATCACAATCAGACCACAACAACCTTAAAATATATGACATATCTTTCGTCATAATTAGCAGATGTAAAAGTATCTCTGGACAAACAACAATGTGGAATTTAGTTTATTATAAAGTGTTAATAACTATTACAAAATAAGCGGTTATAACCAAAAATGTGTCACATGAACCGGTGTGTTTCCAGGTAATATTATCCTTGTTTAATATATATTTCTACTCTTGTTGGTTATCCATATAATTCTTACATATATATATGTTTGTGTATGTCCATAACCAATTTATCATTAAACAAATATAAAATGTATATATGATGTTCGTGTTTAAGTGTTTTTGTAAATTTGTAATACAATCATGACAACACTTATCTGTTATTGATAATCGAGTTATTTAGGTAGTCGGAATTAATTGAAAATTGTAACAAAGAGAATGAAAATATGTTTATAACGACAAAGTCAATATTTAAGATGTATGTATATAATAATGGTAAACACCTGATGTAGGTTGTTTAAAAATATATCTACGTTAAGTAATTAAGCTAACAGGAAGTTTATTTTTATAGCTAATTAAGTAACTTGCACACGTTTTGTGATGCTTAACAATTTAACATTAGTTTTATGAGATTTATTAATTATAATTGTGTTTTACGTAAGCGTTAGAACGTGGCACTTTTTCTTTGTTTTTTTAAAAAACAATATCGATTTAATAAGGTTTATGAATACATAAATAACTGTATACAATGTATGTCAAAAGTATCATCTGATGAATAATATGTAAATTGAGTGTGGCAAAACATTGTCTTGATAAATATACATACCATAGTTTAGCATGTCATTTAGTCCTTACCATATACATACTAAATTATGATTAAATTGATGTTTTTTTGGATGCTAATATTTACCACAATCGCCTACGTGAAGTTGAAGACTCATTTTTATTGGATTTTAAATAATATGTCATAAGTAGAGCTGGGATTTTCCTAGCCTGAGCATTACATATCGATTATCTAGGATTACCTCCTAATGTAACATATTTCGAGTAAGGAATTACGAATTCTTCTTTACGAATGTATGCTGTATAATGACTAATTCAATATATTAATATTTAAACACAAATATAGTAGCCCTATTTTTACCTACAATTTAATATTAGTAATTTACGCAGTACTAATGTTATTGTCGATATGCTGCCAAATTGAATAGTCTACAGTACAATGCACTTATCATCTATCCTTGATATTCCTGTGAACAAACTTGTGTGAATCCGTATCAGTTAACCTCAAAACCTACATATTTTACGAAACTTAAAATCAACAAAAAAAAACATAATTGGTGTAGGCTATGTAAATGTTTTTGATCGTTGCTTTAGCCACTACCACGTAATGACATTTATTATGTGGCATTTTATTGTAACCAAAGTTTATAACCTCAAATTAAACGTCAAGGAATATATGTGAAAGTGGCTAAAGTAACAATTCATTCACATAGCCTACTCTAATTATGATTTTTTTCGATGTGTCTATATGATTACATATAGATCATGATTGATATACATCAATTACAAAATATGAACTCTGTCGTTCATTTACTGCAGCAAATTTACATAAATTTGAATCATTAATTAGCGCGACGGACTGGCATATTGTATTTTCTGAAGAAAATTGTGATGCTAAACTTAAAAATTTCAACAAATTGCTGCAAGCATACATCAACGACTGCTTTCCTGTTAAAAGGAAAATTATAAATAATGATAAATTATGGATGTCCAGTGGTATACGAAACTCATGTAAAACTAAGCGGGAACTGTTTATTTTGACTAAAATATGTTCGGATCCAGTTGTAATTAACTATTACAAAAAGTACAGTAATATATTAAAACATACTATTCTAGCGGCTAAAAAAAGTTATGTTTGCAGATCTATAAATAATTCTGAAAACGTAATGAAGACCACGTGGTCCATAGTAAAGAATGAAACTAAACAGGAACAATATCACAATTATCAACTAAATGATCAAGAAAACACTTTAATTACTGCACCGAACAGAGTATGCGATATGTTTAATACACATTTTATGTCATTATCCCAAGATGTTCAAATCGATCCGCTTGTAATTTCCGCAAAAAGTTTTAGTATGTCAAGATCAATTGGTAATTCTATGTTTATCCGTCCTGTAACTATAGATGAAGTGAAGACTATAATTGGTCGTTTGAATAATACATTAGCAAGAAGAGATGATGATGTACCAATAAAAATATTTAATCTTATTTAATCGACTTGCCATTCGCTGTTGGGAGCAAAGTGATTAACAGCGCGGCATCATAAAAGGCGATATGATGCTGTCACAAAGCCATTTAAACACAACTTACACACACTAAACTACACCGCAAGAGTTGCAGTGATAGCCAGAAAAGTAATACAGCTTACGGAGTCACTGCAACTAAGCACCCACCACACATTAAAAAAAAAAAAAAAAAAAAAAGTCTGTACACATACTAAGCAAACCGTTATGTGATATTATTAACTCATTTATTTTGGAGGGTAAGTTTCCAGATTGTTTAAAAACTGCGAAAATTATACCAGTTTTCAAAAAGGGTAATAAACACGATGTAAAACATTATAGACCTATTTCCATATTACCGGTTCTATCCAAGATTTTTGAGAGTTTCTTGCGAAATCAATTGATTGAACACTTGAGTAGATTTAATTTACTTACACCTTCTCAGCATGGCTTTCTAAGTGGGAGATCGACCACCACTGCACTAACCAGTGTTATGGGCCATGTTCTTACTAACATAAATTTAGAAAAACAGGTAGCGTGTATTGCTTGTGATTTATCACGTGCTTTTGACATGGTAGATCATAATATCTTGCTGAGTAAATTGAATTATTATGGAATTCGTGGTAGTGCACTCGCATTGTTTGAATCGTATCTGAAGCACTGCAGACAATTTGTTGAAATTAAGTACAGAGGATCGAATGGATACAGTGAGCGTCATCGATCGGAGACAGTACGAAGTAATGCTATGGGTGTCCCACAGGGCTCCATTTTGGGGCCGCTGTTATTCGTTTTGTTTGTTAACGATTTACCAATTAATATTACTGGCAGTGTTGCGTTGTATGCGGATGATACTACCGTTGTGGTCACAGGTGGCGATCGAGCAGAGCTGCTCTCTAATTGTGAAATGGTTCTGGGGGAGATGATATCGTGGTTTCAAGCAAATAAATTGGTATTAAACAGTGAAAAGACGAAACTATTGATATTCAACTCGAATTCAGAGCCAGTCACAGTAAGCTTTAACGATATTGTTATAAATAGTGTAGACAATTGGAAAATCTTTGGACTAACAGTTGATTGTAGATTTAAATGGGATGTGCATTTGAATGGTGTGGCCTCGAAGTTGAGTAGTGCATTATATATTCTAAGAAGGTTACGTTGCACGTGTGATATAAATACTTTAAGAACGGTTTATTTTTCAAAATTTAATTCACATCTAACTTATGGGCTCTTGTTTTGGGGGAATAGTAATACTCTAAAAACTGCACTACTCCTACAAAAGAAGGCTATCCGCATTATCTGTAATATTAAGAGAAGTCAATCCTGTAGGGATCATTTTTTGGAATTAAAAATTCCAACTGTAATTAATTTATACATACAAACATTAGCCTTATATGTTCATAATAATATTGCGGCATTTCAGTCTGCTGTGAATGTGCATTCCTACCCTGTGAGGGGGTCGGCGCGCCTTCGCCCCGAGCTTTCTAGATCGGGTATGTACTACAATTCCTACATGAACCAGAGTATAACAATTTATAACAAACTTTTAACTGTGTTACCTGAGTCTTCCTCTGAAACATTTAAAGGAAAGATAAGAAAGTACTTAAGTGACAAGTGCTACTATTCACTAGATGAATTTATGTAGTGTAAACATTAAATACCTTGCTTTAGTTATATTATAAGACGCTTGGATCTTGGTGTGATGCTGGAACCCTTGGCTCTGGAAAACTATATATATTTTAATTTGTAAAGATGTAGTGCTGTGATTTTTTACATTTTAATTTGACGTAGGAAAGTTTTTTCCGGTAATTTTATGTATGTTTGTATGTCTAAATGTAAAACCACTGGTAAAATATATATATATTAAATTAAATTATAATAGTCGTATTCGATCAAATCCGTAATTCGACTGTACAGAATGTCCCACATCAATTTTCCAGTAAAATGAAGACAATATTGTGCATAAAATTCTCTTATTATAACACTCCGCGCATGAATGTTGTTTTAACCCCTTTCTCCACTTTATTTTTTGAAGTGGTATCCATTTTTTGGGAATTTTTGGTTATGTAGTAGAACCAGACACCACTTCACTTGGAATTATTCCATAAAGGAACAAAAGAACTTGAAGCTCGCTGTGCTGCTGGAGAGTCAAACACATTTATAAAATATATTCGAGATATTCCAACTGTAGTCAAAACCACTAAGCTCCCAGAAACTAACACCGTCCAACAACTATCATACGTCAGTACACGTCTACCAAAATATTCGCGGATTACGCACCAAGTTCCATACATTATTTAAGCAATCGTTCACACTGGACACTGATCTTGTAATACTTACAGAAACTTGGCTTAATCAAACTATTGATGATGCAGAATTATTTGATGGCCCACACTCAATTTTCAGATCTGACAGAAAATTTGATCTGGTTTAGAAATTAACTGGTGGTGGTGTGCTGACTACTGTTGCTAACCAACTATATACATCTGCTGTGGAATTTACTGACCTCGCACAATTAATTCCTCTCATTGATCTCAATATTTGTAAGTGCAGAGTGAATAAATGGTTGATCTATATCGTCAATGTGATGTTGCGGTTGGTTAATTTTTACTTGACAAACCATTTCTATTGATTGGAGACTTTAATGCGCCCAACTTTCATTCTGGATCTGTCACGGATCGAGAGAGGTCCGCATTGCTAGGTTTAATGAGCACACTGGAAGTGGCCCAGAAAAATTCTGTATATAACGTCAATAATAGATTGCTGGATCTAGTTTTAACAAATATGGACTGCACTGTACAGGTTGCCCACGACGTGAGTCCGTTGGTGAGTGAAGATGTTCAAAATCTGACATTACGCATAAGTTTGCAGTTTAGTACACGATCTACAAAAACAAATTTCCCATCGAACAGAAACCTGCATTATAATTTTCGTAAAGTGGACTTGGTGGGATTGTACGATACTATGATACAAATAGATTGGTAGTCCCTCTCTGAACGAGTGGATGTAGACAGAGCAGTCAGAACAGCTGTGTTACTTGAAATTAAGTGATTGTTTCGAATTGTAAAATTTATTCAAAAACGGCCAGTGAATGCCCATATTGTAACACTATCTCCAAAGACTATCATTATATCAAACAAGGCGGTACAGAAACCGCCATGCAGACGAAAGTAGGACCATCTTCATTTCTGGTTAATCCGAGACTGTTAAAAAGCCATCACCGACTGTCTGGTAAATAATTCTAAAACATCGCTGATCCTACTTTCTGCTGAACTCAGCGAGTTAAAGGTATTCCTGCGACGCATTATCAAAACACATCTCTAGTTCATAAAAGTCTTAGCAAAGTGCGTGCCAAAGTTGCTGTCTAATGAGCAAAAGAAGAAAAGAGCTCCTGATGCTTAATCGATTTTAGACGAGTATGGTGCCGAATGTGCTTGAGTCTACTACGAACAACTAAAGACCCGAAATTCACGTTTCGTTTGGCAGCTTCCTTGTCAGTCATCGCCAGAAGTCGAGCGTACGAAAATGATATTCAGAAAGATCATGGTTGCTGTGTTCTGGAATAAAGATGAGATCATGCATATTGATTATCTTAAATCGGGTAAATCTATCAACAAAACATGCTATAGGAACCTTCTTGATGTGGTGAATGCCAAGATTCCGGCTAAGAAGCGTCGTAAAGTCAAATTTTTACAGGACATTTGTCCAGCCCATAAAGCAAATGTAACATTCGAAAAGATCATTCAGCTGGGTTGGATGTTACTGAAATACCCTCCCTATTCGCCGGATTTGACCAACTACTTTAAGGACACATTTAAAAATTATATAAACTTAAATTTGTTAGACTTGCACTACGAATCACTTTTGACAAATATTATTATTAGAATATTACGAAAAATATTTTTTTTTAACAAAGACCATATTTATTAGTAAATTATTTGGCACCTAGTAAATTAACAGTTTCTACGTTGTTTTGTCTAAATCTGATGTTTTTTAAAAGTATATTTGCTAAAAAAAATTATTTGAACTGTTTAAAATGAGTAATAACCAGGAATATAAACACCATTGTATCAAATTATGTTTACCTGGCAAACAATACATACACAAAACATATACATATACGTTAGGTCGGTTTGGTAAACAGCTGTCGCTAGTTTTTACAGTGCCTGCTTATTTTACGCTAAAAATACTGTCACCTATAAATACAACATTTATGTAAGACGAGCAAACGTTCTGCAGGTGTTAAAATCAAATAAAACGTGTCCTGATTATTAATGATTTAGTTTACCTCCTCTAAACATAAAAATGAAATGACGTGTGACTCCCATTTACTAATACATCGTAGCTTACATAACATCAAAGTCATATATAGCAACTTTTAACAAATTCTCGAGATTTTGAACGAAGTTCAAGGACGTTTTGGCGTAAAAATAAATCATGTGATATTCGACGGTCATTATCAGTTTTTTTTTTAGTTAAACTTATATAATTAAATTATTTTATTATTCTATAACCTCTGATATCAGTACCCCTCATGAAGCAATACATGAGATTAATGAAGATCTCATTTTCGATGTTGTCAATCTTACTTCTAATTTACTTGACAAACATCTATTTTTAAACACGAATATCCAAAACAAAATTATGTTCATATATTTTCTTATCTTTTTAATTCTAATAATATAAGTATCCACAAGCTGATTTCCTTTCTTTATTCAGTCAATCATCTAATTAACTGAAATTATTTATTAAACGCGATTATTTTTATTTGAAATACTCGATATTAAGTTATCGTAGAAAAATATATTTATTAAGATCAAAATTAGTCCTTGTTATCGCTTAATCATATTTTCGCACAGCGACAGCTTACGAAACAAATCACATGTGTAAAAAAACGATACATAGTAACCTACCCACGATAATACAAAAATACATTTCTATAATCACAGTTCCCTGTTTCATTGACTTCGGAAATGTGGGGGCGTGTCACATACGTATGGATTTATTGTAACCTTTCTAACCGATTACAAGATAAAAAAAATAACGATTAACCCTGAGCATTCCTTTCATAGTATGACTTGTACTATAGAAGTATGTTCGATTAGTAGATACGTTTAAATAATTTAATACAGAAATATGTACATACTAGAAATACAGAAATAGAACTGATACCATAACTGACAGCAAAATCAAATCTTTCATTACAGTGTAGATGTTGTAATTCCTCAAAACCGCATTAATTGTTGCATTTGGTTGATTCTCTCTCCATCTATATACATAGGTGGAAATAATCTTCATTCGGTAAAACGTTATTTTGCGATAAAAATTAATGTCAAGTGGTTTCATTTTAAACTATTCAACAAACTGTCTTTTCACAGCATGATCAATGGACTTCAATTCTTGCGTTAATTGGATCTTGTAAGCCTCGAGGCGAAGATCTTCATGCAAAATTCAATGAAAGCTTGTTGGTGGCATAACTTTATATGTATGTATACACCCTTTCTTCATTAAGAAAAAAACCTACTCCACAGAGAAAACCCATGAAAGGAAGGTTTATATTTTTAGCTTGCACTGAATCATCAGGTAAAAAAACTGAGCTATTAACCACCGATATTCTAAGGCGTCAAGCGTAAAAAATTGGTTGGAAACAGATTCATTCCCAAGGTCAGATTACATTAATGTTTCATTCAATGTTTGTATAGGATGCTGTAATTTCTGATAAAAAAATTCGTGATTGGCAAATAAGATCATTAGATAACACTCAAGAACATTGAAGGTTATTTTACTGTCATATACACGCCACCAAATGTAACACTGTTGAAATAATCATTAGGCCAAAACGTTATATGTTTCACAAAGCTGTTTTATAGGAAAAGTTGTGTTAGCAAAGAATAATGTTGGCGAAGCATAGAAAGCTTTAATGCTAATAGATGTCGTTACAAACTTGAATTTTGATTAGAAAAAAATTAAAACCAGAAGTCTTCAATAGATAGATTCGATAGATAGAGTATTAGAGGAATGCATTAATTTGTTCTCTGTATCGAAACTATATTATCTTTAAACAGGTAGATTCCAAAGAAACGACAGTTGTAAACAGCCAAACGTGAAAATAAAGACCAATATTGTGTACATGTACAGTCTCTTTCTAAAGTAATGTCTTCCCCTGCTGATGGATTCATATCAATAATACTTTCCGCTTAGCGTATTATATTCATCGGACATCTTCGGCAAGAAAGAAGCCGCAGGGGATACAATACAGATCGAACGTGTATATAACCTGTGTTATATAAGTTTAAATCTCGATATGTGTATTTACCTGCTAGCGGTAGAATATAGCACTTCATTAAACCCTACTTCTATACCTGTGATGGTCAGTTTTCCTTAATATATAACGTGTACTTTCAGTTATTGTTAGTCTTCCAGACTGTTATTAGAGACAATTTTTAATGCATATTGTAACAACATACTTATTTGAATATTAAAATAATACTCATTTTATTGAGGCATACACGTTTATTGATGGACAAATCTCACAAGAAATCCGTCCCAACAAGGATCTCTTTTAAAGTAAAAACAAATAACTGATATACGGCGTTATTGGTGAGAACGGCCTATTAAAAGTTCAAAACGAAAGTTCAAACGAAACTGGATTTTGAAACCAAATTTTGTGGTCGGATATGGTTGAATATGAAGTATTTAACGGGTCTATGGCCGCAGTGGTTAGGCGGCTGACTATTATTGTGAGAGGACGATAGGTGCCGGGGTTCAATTCTCTGGAGGGACGGTGACATTTTTTCAGAGAGTTTAATCCCGGATCGACTTGCCATTCGCTGTTGGGAGCAAAGTGATTAACAGCGCGGCATCATAAAAGGCGATATGATGCTGTCACAAAGCCATTTAAACACAACTTACACACACTAAACTACACCGCAAGAGTTGCAGTGATAGCCAGACAAGTAATACAGCTTACGGAATCACTGCAACTAAGCACCCACCACACATTAAAAAAAAAAATTACGTGAAAATATTTTTGTATAAAAATATTGAATTTGAATTCCTTTTAACCGGAAGTGGGCATCAACTTCGATATTTTAAATAGCATGCTATAAATTTAATTACAAATTCAGCTTCTAAGATACATTTTACACATACTTCATGTATCCTATACTATACCTAAATATGATACCATTCCTTTTGGGTTATTCGCAATTAAAGAAAAAAAGTGACAGACCGATCATACTTTACAGTGATATTACGTCACGTAGGAGCAGAAGAGACAAATGAAATTTTGCATATACACATTAATGATTTTAAAGATTAAACACTATTATGTTATAAAATTATATTTTACATTGACAACTAGACAAGGTTTATTGTCTAACTGCATTATCATCTATCTACTCTATTTAAACCCATGATTACAAAATATTGCATTTTGTAATTAGAAATAGATTAGCGATGTACCGGACTCTTCGAAACGACACTATTAAAGGGATAATAATGGATTTGCAATATATCAGTTATTTGTTTTTCTATAAAAAAAGATCTTTGTTGGAACGGATTTCTTGTAAGATTTATCAATAAAGGTGTATACCTCAATAAAATGAATATTATTTTATTATTCAAATAAGTACATATGTTGTTATAATATACATTAAAAATTATCTCTAATAAAAGTATGAAAAACTAACAATAACTAAAAGTATGTGTTATATATTACATATTTAGGAAAACTGACCATCACAGGTATAAAAGTAGAGTTTAATGAAGTCCTATATTTTACCGCTGGCAGGTAAATACGCATATCGAGATTTAAAATTATAATTACACAGGTTACATACATGTTCGAACTGTATCGTATCCCATGTGGCCTCTTTCTTAGCCGAAGATATCCGATGAATGCAATACGCTAAGTGGAAGGTATTATTGATATGAACCCGACGGCTGGGGGAGACATTACTTTAGAAAGAGACTGTACCAATGCGGAAGTGATAAATTAAAATCAAATAATCCTGGAGTATTCACAACGCCTGAAAGGACTCTTTTTGTAAACTGTATCCAAATAAAAATATATCTAGCAGAAAACAGTTAAACTATAAAAGCACTGCCACCAATAAATAATGCTCGCTAATGACGTACCTATAAGTAATAATGAAAGTGTTTTCTAAGCTCGCAGAAAAAACTTTAGAATTATGGGATTTGCAAAATTAAAAATTTATTAATCAATTAACGTCGACGAGCAATCAATCTACTGACAACATTGAAAGTGACTACAGAAAACGAAAAGGATGTCATTTTATCGGTCCACTTGCCTACGGAGTAAACAGCTTAAACATGTGCTAACGATCATATCTACACATACACATAATAACCCATAATTCTCGAAAAATATTGAGATAAGTTCTATCTTCAATTCTACGAAACCTTAGATATACATATGTATACCTATGTTATGTATTTCATGTTATCACAAAAAAATCAGACAAACTGCACGTAATTCTTTAAAATTCTTAAATTGCAATGGTGAAATTAAAATCCAGTTCAATGAATGCGTTCAGTGTTAATATCTGTTGAAATGCAATAATCCAATAAATAATAAACAGAAGCAACAAGTCGATAAACTAACGCTACATCGAATGTTGTATTTACTACTGTTTATTATTCTTTGGGAATTCATAGCGACAGTGGTGGTAGTTTTGTGCAAATGAACTTCGTCTATCTTATTTAATCATTTTATATAATGAGATATGCTGAAATGCGAGTACATATTACAGATTCAATACCGCCACCAGACATTTTATATTTAGAATTGAAACTTTCTGTTGGTGTAGACTGTAGACAAAACATACTTTCACGTTTGTTGTGCAGCTCAGCTAATCACGTGAAATTACTTTGTTTTACTTGAATGTAAAATATGCAACCGGCGCATTAAATAATTAATTAACCATTTCCTTTGTTCTAGGAATTTTATTTAAAACTTTTTATCACTAAATGTTAACACATGTATACCATGTATGCATCTACATTCCTTTATTAAAAGTATTTCTAATAGAATAAAACTGTTTAAAGAATTTTGAAGAAGTAATAGCAATAACACGACAAAATATTATTAGTTTTCTAATACATAATTGTTAACTATAAAGCTTCTAGCTAATGTTGTTATCTTTGGTGGTACCTAATTGTTTAAATTAATTTATCGGAAATACTTAATGCTTCTTTTTATTTTCATAAAATTATAACTTTTTGCCGGTAAAAACAGGAGTAGTATGTAAATAAAAAGAATCACCAACAAAACCACTAAAGCCAAAAACCTAAAAGAAAGAGAGTTCAGAAAAATGTCTGAAGTAGCACTGTGCTATGATTGATTGAAATTTAAATTGTTACTACTGTTTGCTTGTGCTGAATACACACACAGTTTACAATAAAACTGTACAATCTATCGACAGAAAATAGCTTCTTTCTTAATATGTTTTCATTTTAAAAAACTTAGAAAGAAATATTAATACGTTTTAAGAAGAAGACAAAATATAACAAATGGCATCGTAAATTTTGGTTCTAGTAGTTCACAATCTATTTAATCCAATTGAATAGCTGAGTGAAACAAGGGTTTAAGTCCAAATTAGCCGTTGTGGAGCACTACGTTTTAAGTGTTTTAAGTCTGCGAAGTTGGCATCACAAAATGGTTAAAAATTAACGAAATTGACAGAAACTATTGACTAGGTGATTTCGATTGATCACCTTTCGTTTAATGTATAGCCACTATAGCCATATTTAGTGGTCCCATATAGTAAAAATGCCAAAAATTGAAAAATGGAAATTTGGTTCATTGCATGGTTTGACCACTTTTTACATTTTCAAAATTTAAAAAGAAAAGATAACTTGAAAAATTTCCCTTTTTTTCAAGTAGGCACAAAATTTTTGTTGGTGGCCGATTTTTTGTGATCTAGAGACATGAGACAATAAGTAGTACCATTTTCAGTGTTTGACCACCCCTCCAAAATTGTGAAATCTGTGAACTGTAAAAACTCTGTTGTATGAAACTTCAAGAGAGGATAAAAAATAACCGGTGAGTGGTCAAACCGCGTCTCAATGTATGTAAAAAGTGAGTTAAACTTCTGTAGCTATAACTTCAAGGTCGGATGAAAACTAATCGGTGGGTGGTCAAACCATGATTTGAGGTTTTCTGTGATCGAGGGGTCTGAAGCAACAGGTTGTTCAGCGTTTGACCTCATCCTACAGTCTATTAAGTTCTCAAATTTTTTTTTTTTGATTTTTTATATTATCGAGTTTTCATTAAAATTATTTGGTGGTCAAATATGATCCATCCTATTCTACACCAAAAATATTTTACTGTAAGAGAAATAAGTTTTCCCGAGTAATTGTTTTTCATCAATCGGGTCCGATCAACAAAGTTTCTTTATTTTAAATTTCAGCTTTTTTGCTATGAGACTCCTAAATGTGGTTGTTAACTAAAGGAAAGGTGGTCAATCGCTATCGATAAATGGTTAATCATTTGCGTAATTTTTGTAGATTGTTGAGCCCTCTTCAGAATCATAACAAGTAATTTTTGTGGTAGAAGAGGTAATGTGCTCGCTGTATAATAATAACAATACCCATATTAATTGGAACAAAATACATTACATACACCCACCAGATCAGGTAAAAAGAAATAAAAGATCCAATTAAAATGTAACACACAATTTCGTCCTCATAATTTTGCCCGTTTAATATTATTAAAATACCTAACTCTGTTGTTTCTTTGAGATTCTGTAGCAATGTTTATAGGTAGACAGACTCAAATGTTTTTTAATATTGTAACTAAAACAAACAGTGTTTTTTCGGATTTGATAGTTCCAGACATTGAACGGCAGTTGGCGAGAACATTAGTCCTGATGTGTGGTCCTGACGTAAGTCTCATTACTGACTGCATGAGGACCTCATTTTTTGGCAAGATCTTCTCTGATTTAAATCTTCAAAATAGTTAGTTTAGAAGTTCTACGAGACAACACGTCTTTTATATCGATTATTTTACAGTTGGAATGTACTATTAGAGATGTAATACAAACGTTTAGGAATAGATTGATGCAGTGACTGTTGTGTTATAATATTGATCTGTTTGTGCTGTTGTCTCCATATACTTATGTATTTTCTTTTGTTCGGTCAACAATATAAAAGTTGACAACCTTGTTTAGCACATAATTTTGGAATTAAATCCATTTCTCCAGCAATTGTGCTTTAGGAAGTGGATTGGTCTTACAGCGCTGTCTTAGAAGGTGAAAAGCTGAAAGGAATGCGACTTTCGTCAGCAAGACTCTTATTCAAACATTGAACGGAGAGTGTACCCAACTCCTGTGAAACCTTTGATGTGTTAAAATTATGTTTTGAATCTACTTATTTACAGGATAAATTAGCTTAATTTTACATGATGATATGATAATCAAATTATGTATGCATTTAATACTAATGGATAAAGTCTGAAACATTTTTTTATGTTTGTCAAATAGAGTTAAATTTTAAGACATTAGTCTTTAAGTATAAGTTCTAAATAAGCTATAAATAATTCAACGAACGTGCACATATTCACACAGTTAGAGGACGCCATCATACGAAAAATTTCATCATTATTCACTACAACACATTTTCGCCAAAAATGTTTTTATCGCTCGATTAGAACTTAGTACCAAAAACTATTACAATACCATCGCCTATGCGGTTTACACAATATTTTATCTCGTGCAGACTTTGATAATTATTTTAGTATTATCGGAAACAATTACCTAAACCATCCACGTTATATATCAGTGTAATAATTTGTGCTAATCAGAAGCAAATATAATCCCCGTGATTTAACAGTATAATGAATAGCATCACCATATCACTGTAATACATAATTAATAATAAAATCTTGTTTATCCAGCCAATATCTAACCTGTTTATTTGTTCAAGCAGCTTGAATTAAGTCCTCCGATATTATCTCGTGACAAAATATGTACATACGTCATCGTTTTCAAACAAATACGCTAAAACTATAAAGATTGTAAATATCCCCATATATTTGCATGAATTTATAAAGGTTGACTCTGTAAAATATAAGATTTTACTAGTTTTAAAGTCTCTAGAAATAACTATTATGTTGTTGTTGTTATCGTACTACTATAGCCTAAACTAATGATAATGCGTTAATTTATTACGTAAATATGTTAATCGTTGCCTAACCTGTGAATAACAAGTAGGTAAGTCAACATGTCCTTGTGAATTAACAAGAGTGTTTAGAACTTTTAAGAGATGAGTTATGTTAACAACCGCAAAGGTCTTTTAAAGCAGCCCTATTTAGTATGTTTGTGACCTAAATTGCTGTTATTTATTTGTGGTTCTATTGATTTTTATATTTTCTTGTGGCAAAAGCAGTGATCCGTTATTGGAAATAAGAATGTAATTATTTAAAAGGATGTTATATCATTTTCTCCGTTAAACAAATAAATTACAATTAGTTCCTCTTGATGAGATCTATTCCGACGTATACCAGCACTAATTTGAAGCTTGTTTACTGTCAAATGTGCCTACTAATTTGGTTATTAATGATGTTTTTTATCACTAAAACGTGTTATTTCTGAGTAATAGAATACTGCAGTTTATAGTATGTAGCATAGGTTCTAGCATCATAATTTTTTTTTTGCATGAGTGCTGCCATTGCATATTTTTTTCCACAAAAAAAGATTTTTGTTTTAAAACAGTAAAGCATTTAGAAATAACTTGAATTTGAGTTTTATGTAAGATTTTCCAAGACTAGATACTCAATAAGAAGTAAACATTTGCGAATATTAACTCCCACAACATCCAGTTTTAACTTGCTAACAAATAATCGAAACTACTTTTAATCTGGGAATGAAAACATCTGTTCGGTTTCTGAGCTATATAGAAATCCTTGAATAATGTCGAGCATTTTAATAGTTATCGATTGATTTTTTCTGCCCGTACTTTCTTACATTTATTACTAAATAATGAGCAGTATCAATACCGTTATTTGAAATCAAATTTCTGCTGCCATACGGGAAAAGTCTTAATTTTTGATTTTTGTGTATTCACTTTAAAAGTAAATTGAAAGTCGTATATTGATTGAATTCGTCCACACTATGCGAAAAAGACACCGATATGACAGACTATTGTATACCATTTCGCTACAAGGACAAATTCAAGAGGATCCTTTCAAAATTCACGTTTAATGGTGCAACTAATTCCCTAAATTGGCGATGGTGGGCTAATGCAAACCTTTACTTTGCCATTGTATCAAAAAACCAGCATTATATTAAAATTAACATCTCCAGAGAAAAATATAAATTTCAAAAGGCGTTTTTTGGATTTACAAAACGACTATTGATGACTCGGAAAATTTACCATTCGAGCCAAGTCTTTTTGAATGAAATATGTATTTACGGAAAAATAAATTGGAAAGTTCTGTAAAAACCTCTGTCCGGAGCAAATCTTTTTTATGGAACAAGCTATTTAAAAAAACTCAGTTTGTTTAGAGATGTCAATCATGTGGAAAACACCATGCATGGAAGAATTATTTACAACTTCATGCTGTTTTCAATTTGAGAAAATTCTGCTGTAAAGGTTGTTATGGCACACATATATAGTGCAATTTATCACTCATTGTAGGGTGGTAATGAAGGGTGCTTGCAAAAAAGGAACTTTTCAACTGTATAGATCATTTTAACTGAATTTGAAGTTCACTGCATGATTCGAATGATAATTTTGAATAAGACGAGAATGGATGTCATTCTCGTGATATACAAAAGCACCTTTTTTATGGAAGACAAAGAAGAGGACAACAAAATTTGACTTGATAGACACTATCCCAGTTAACAAGTTCTTAAAGTCGATACAGAACATTCACTATGTTAGCAGGCAAATCTGATTTTGAAAAAATTCAGGCCACTGTATAATTCCAAAAGAGAATTATTACTGAGCTTACCAATAGAAGAGAATCTTAAGTGTTAACGAGCAAATCATGTCCTTCAATGAATCATTAAAACCAAAGTAATATGGGAAATTGAAAAAGTAACCAAATCTTTAATGTGATAACATAACAAACGACAAAAGTTGGTCCAGAAATGTTAAGAATTTTCAGTCACGGTGTAATAGTGGTTCTGAAGACGGCAGTGAGAGCCAAGACCGATTATTTTTGATGATTATTTCTTAAATATTATAGTAGATTACTGTAAAAACATACACATGCGTGATATGTACTGCCTGAAAAAATCACTTCAAACATGCATAATTTTCAAGTGACAAAGACAGAAGATCAGTCGAGATTCTAGGAAACAGCTTGCAAGTGAGGGTGTGGAAGAGAGAAAGATGTTAAAGGTGGGGTAATACTGTAAAAAGTATGTTGGAATTGAGAGGCAAAAAAAATCACCAAATCTGATCACCAATGTATAACAAATTAGAGTCCGCGTGGAAGTTTGTCTAGCAGCAGCAAGTAGCGTGTAGGAACAGCCGCCCGATTGTCTAAGAACTACCAATAATTTTTTGCTATAAAATTGTTTTTCAAAAAATTTTCGGCAATAGGGCCAAAATATCCGTTCAAACAAGCACAAATTAATGCCGTAAAAACTTGTTTGAAAAAGTCAAAAATAAATTTTCCCCGTTGGGCCCAACTTTTTGGCGAACACTGTATATCAACTGTTTACTATCAACTACAATCTGAGAACTATTTTTTGGATTTTATATCTCAAGATAACCCTTGAACACCAAAACCAAAACAAACTATTCGAAATCTTATACATAATTAGATCTTCTGCTCGAAAGACAGAATGAGAAAAACCAGTCTCTAACCAGTAATGCAAGCAAGTTTCGTTTACATGTATCAAATTCACACAGGATCAATTTTTTTTTTCGAAAATACTATTTTGTTTAATCCTATTCTAAAACAATTTAAAAATATACAATTGTAAAATCTACCATCAAAATTATGATTTTACACAAATCTCAAATATATGTACTAAATTTACAACAAATCTCTGTCTAAAGTATTTGAACAAAAATACATGTTATTGAAATGATGCATCTCAACTTTTGGTAAGCAGTGTATACAACAAATGCGCGCGACACTACTTGTTTATTATGAAAACTAGCGATGGGTTATAGCGTTATAAATAACGGGTTTACGTAATTATTAAACTAGTTTTAATTAAAAGTCTGCAATGGCAATAAAGCTAATTTATTTTTCCTCCAAAAATATTATTCAAAATTAAGACGGAAAAAATGTTTTTACCAAAAAAAGAAACATCTTTAGACATTTTCCCCAAAATTAGCTGTTCAAAAACTAGGTTTTAAATCGATCGATAACAAAGCATATTTCCTCATTCTCTGAAGTTATGCATATTTCTTTCGAATTTTTAATTTAAATCGCTGAATTAATTATGTCATTGCTCGTTGGCCTGCGCAATTTTAGAACGACTTTAAAATGCTATATTTATAAAATTCGCCACATCCTTGCCAAGAAAACAACATAAATACCCACCTCCTTTACATGGCGTTCTATGCATACTATGCTGGGCTCTGTACCCTTTGATCATCTCGTACTCTCCATTGTCCCTTTTGATCGGGAACGCAATCTCTAAGATGTGATCGCATTGTTCCATTACGGTCAAAATACCCTTTACTTTGGCCTTGCGCTGTTCCAGATTCAATCTTTGCCCTTTACGATATTTCAAATCTTCGACGAGCTTATCCTCGACGATCATGCAAGCCCTATGAAAGAAATATTCGACCATATCGAAGAATCTCGGATTGGGATGGGTGGTCATGTCTTTTAATCGGTCCGGAATTTGATGATCCGCATAGTTGCGATTCTGCATTGCGGCGGACGGTAGCAGTTTTAGTAGGGCATCCATGCTGCCGTACTGCTTTGCGGGCGATATCGCCGCCTTCGAAATCGATTTTATGTGAAACATGATGGGATTTTTACGCGTAACCACGAAAACTTAACAGCACGGCACCTCTCCACACAACTCAACAACCGTAAACCGAACTGAGTCGTGCTACTCTACATATAGGATTTTGGAGGCTGGTACTTATACGTCTGCGAACGTCATAGATTTGTAAATTAATTACGTAAGCGACTCGCGAAAAACGCCATAGATTCATGCCGCAGCTGATTCCCGCGCATGCTAACAAGAGATTCAAGTATGTCACATCCTATCACAGTTATTAGAAACCATATATCATGTAAAAAAGTAACAGTTTAATCACAGTGATTAGGCACCTCTTCGATGAATGAAATCAATCTTTAAAAAATAACATATATTTGGACCATCATTTTTGTCTTGATGAAAAAGCAAGAAGTTGGTAACTTAGTTTCGTTTATAAATGCTCCAAATTATATTATATAATTAGAATGTAACATCTAATATCATTAGTATTTCAGTAACAGTTATTTCATGGTATGATCATATTGAATGTAGAAGCCTATCTTATCTACTAAGATCTGTCAAAATTGTAATGTCATCAATAGGAGTTATTAGGTTAAGTTCCACGTCAAAACAAAATTTTCAAAATTTGTAAACTTTATTACAAAAATAATGGATATTACTATATTATTTAAAGCTTGCGTTAAAACTGTACGAACAACCAATAAAAATCTGGATCTAAAAGATGCAAAAACGGGTATTTTAAAATTAACACATAAAGATGTTAACTTGAAAAAAGCTAAGGATATTTTAAAGGATATAAGTAACTTACAGCAATTTTTCTTAGAAAATAAATTCGCTTATTTAAACGTTATCAATTACTTATCAACTACTAAAACTATGATCGAAGCTGAAAAAGAGCAAATCGATACGGAAGCACAAAAGATAATTAACTTATGTACAAATAATATAAGCGTTTATCGAGAAGAATTATTAAGGAATATTAAAAGTAAGCAACTAGAGGAACATTATACGAATGTATTAACATCATTAGAGAGGTATTTGAAAAGCGTGTCTAAAATGTATGCCGAAGCTAAAGCAATTCGTGTAAAAAAAGTGATAGAAACACATAAATTATCAAAGTTAGAAACTATAAACGTAAAAAGGACAAAATCGATTGATGCGATTCCGAAGGATGATAAGAAACCAGCTGTTCCTGAAAAGGAAGTTATTTTACCTCCGAGTCCTCCACCTACAGAGAATATCGAAGATCAACTATCACCGGAAGAAATTCAAATGTTTGAATCGGAAAATGAACATCTTTATAATGAATTAAATAGTTTATCCGATGAAGTTAAACATATGGAAAGTAAAGTTGTTCACATTGCTGAATTACAGGAACTGTTTACGCAAAAAGTATTACAACAAGAGAAAGATATCGAGAGAATATCAACAACAGTAGCTAATACAACGGACGATATGAAATTGGCAAACGAACAAATTAAGCAAGCAATACAAAGGAATGCTGGGTTAAGGGTGTGGGTATTATTTTTCTTATTAGTAATGTCATTTTCACTTTTGTTTTTAGATTGGTATAATGATTAAGTTTCTAAAATGTTTAATAAAGGATTCTGTGATATTTGCTTGCTTTATTTTTGTTCCAACTTTTATAACTTGATCAATGTTTATTGATTAAAGAAATGTTTTTTTATTGAAAGACTTGATCCTGAAAAATGTAAGGAATTATTTACACTATATATACAGGATGGGTAAAATTGTTTGGTATTATAGAGTTTCCCCGCCTGTTAGCCTTTTTTATTTTTATATTGTTTTTTTTTATTTGTATGACTATTTCAATAAAGTTTGAGATATGATATGTAGAATATTTTTGGAATTTTTTCATTTGTGTTAAACCTCCTAGTATTTCCGATTTTTCTGTAGGTAAATGCCATCAAATTTGATATTTTCAATGAAACATCCTGTATATACTGCAAGACTTACGGCTTAAACGGCGATATCGAGTATAGTTAGAAAAATGGGAATAGCATATTTCAAAGTGAATTAAATGAAAAAATTCATTTTTTTGATATTTATCACTGGTGGAGTTAGATAGTGAAATAAAAAATTATCAGTTTCTATAGATGGAGTTGTAGCAATTTCATTTACATATTTTGTTGGTGCACTGTTTTTTATTCACCTTATATTTTGGGAATTGCATACTTATTAAATTCTATCTATATATTTTTATCAAAAAATACAGGGTGTTGTATTAAAAAAATATAAACTTAGTTCGTTAGCAACAAGCAATTACGTAATTATACCACGGCTGCAATTCGTCGCGAAAAACGTGCTTACTTGCAATACATTTTCTAGAATTGAGGTTCTAGAAATCTTTGGAGCAGTCTGAAAACACCCAATATCTCGACTTCCAAGAGGAAAGCCATCATTCCCGACCACTTGACAAATGTCGATGGTATTAATAATCACTTTATTGCTACCGTCTCTCAACTATCAGTTAACTTGACTCTAATAAGATCTAATCCTGAGCGAAGTATCTGTCAATGCTCGATGTCTTCGATCAAGTCTCTATCAATAGGATCTGATGGTATTTCGCTTAAAATGTTTCTTCGATGTTGCCCGTTCATTCTGCCCACAAGCACGCACATTTTGGATAACTGTCTTCTAGAAAACTTTCACCCTGACTGCTGGAAAACCAGTATCATCATACCATTGGCTAAAGATAATGGTCCTACTTCTCTTAACGATTTCAATTTTGCCCACATTATCCAAGGTTCTTGAGAAGGTTGTCGTTAGGCAGGTTCGGGCATTCTTATTACAGTCTAATAATATTCTACCCGTTGGCCAGTCGGGTTTTCGGCCAAGATAGGGATGCGTCTCAGCTATGACACACGTGACCGATGATATATTTAGGGCGATCAACAATAGTAAGATCACGGTATTGGTCCTATTAAACTGTAGCAAGGCTTCAGTTAGCAATCGTTGACTTTTTTCCGGTCGTATATTTTGAAACGGACCCAGGACGTACATCTAAGGGGCCATATTTCCTCTTGAAGATGTGTGGTTTCAGGCGTGCCACAGGCTAGCGTATTTCGGGCCTTTTTTATATTGCATTTACACATCCAACTTAATTAAATGCCTAAATTACTGCTCTTACCACATGTATGCAGACGACACAGAGTTGTACTGCCTTCTTCCAACTAAAAATTTTATATGGTAGCAAAGATTATTTTAAATCGTGATTTTAGAAAGTTATTGTGTCAATCATTAGTACTGTCTGGGTTTAATTTTTGTAAGAATGTTGTATGAACGGTTTTAGACTGTATAATGCTATTCCAACTGCATTAAAGGGCTTGAATCTGCCATCATTAGTAAAGACCGCAAGAATTGGACCGGTTCCAGCGGCAGTACATCGGAAGCGACCTTAACGGCGCGCGCCTATCGTACGAGTATGTATGTAGTGAAATATGTAGTTTGTAGGCAGTCATCGTATGGTATTGTTGCATGATCATTAATTGCAAGTACGCGTACCTATAATTCGGTTGTAACGCATTTAAAATGTCGAAAGATCGTGAAAATGCTTCAACGTGTTTGTTTCTCTAAAAAACGCCCATTTTTATTTCGGCAAAGCCCATGTAGTTACGCTCCTGCTACCAGACCACACTTGCGGTCTTTAATCATTACTTACCAACTTCGTCTGGCCCATTATGGTACAAGCTCTGTTTTTTTTTTCGCTTTGTGGCTGATTCTGCACGGACTAAACTCTCCTCTGTCTTCGCTTCTATTATTCGCTGATTTTAGATTACACACAAATTTTTTTTTAGTTTTAGTTTCAAAATTAATTATTAGTGTTTTTTTTTTGTTCTCGAGAATAAAACTTATCCATGGAGCTGAGCTCGGATCCTTTTGACAGCGTAGCATACTAACTAATGTTTTAGATGTCTGTATTTATAGATTGTAATGAAATGTCGCCAATAAACAACTTTTATTATTATTCATGCGGGGAATTTCCTACCACCCCCGACTGTTCCGCGCATCTGTAGGAAAACTGTTTTATTCGACAACAGCGTAGGTGTTGTTGTTCCTGGAAATTATCGAAAAATCATTTCACATAAATATGTAATACCTTATAAGAAATAAATTCCATAAATAAAATCCAGAAGTTACAGAAAAAAATAAATTTATTTATATAAAAACAAAAAGCATATATCGTCTATATATATAATAAACTCGGTAATATAAACAAACTTTTCAATATTTATATATATACTCTGTTCTGACTAGCACAAGCTTAACTTCATCCTTAATTGTCTATTATAACATAACGAAAAAACATCATATTCTGTACAGTAATTAAAAAAAAGGATATATTAATGATTATATTAGAATTAGAGTATACAATCATGTTAAAATAATAAACTTAATAACGAAAGGTCAACCTATAATTGCTACTAACTATTATCATTTACCCCCGGAACTTAGGGAACTACAAACTTAAAAAAATATATATAAATGTAACGAGAAAAGAAAATATAAGACTGTGTGTATTAATACTATTTTTAATATCACAATTTGACATATATATATTGATACATGTGATTTGTTAAGTGATCTTATTTGTGTTAGAATGTGTTTGTTTGAATTAGAAAAGAATCCGAACATATTTTTGTACAAAGTAAACTAATGTCAATAATTATATGGTTTACTATTCTAATAAATTGTGCTAAAATCCTTTCTGCTTTATTTATTTATTTATTATTATTACCATCATTAACACTGATCGAATAACGTGTATGTTGTATTATTTATATAGTATTGAAGAAGTGTCGTTTAACTGTTGTATTTTCTTGTCGTATGCTACAATTGTAAGTTGACCGAAGATATTTACTCTTTTTTGTTATTTTTTGTTTCGTTTTAGTTTTACACCTAGTTACTAACCACTAAAAAAAAAGTGAAAATCACATAACAGCGTTTTATATAATATTGTTTTTGTTTTCTTCGAGTTAAGGTTTCACAAACGTATTCGACCTTTAAAAGAATTTCGTAAAATTTTGTCATGTCGCGTGTAAATACTGATTTTATTAGAATCTGCATGAAAGTTTTTCAAATACATAATATTACATAAATAGGTACATAAAACACGATAAAAATAATACTAATAAAATAATAAATAATACTGTAGTTTGCAACTTAGAAACGAATAATTTTATAATAGTGCAAAACATTTGTCTCAGATGTTTTAATTATGAATGTATTATAATTACACTATATAATCAAAACTGAAGGAACAGTGAGGATTATAGAGTGAATAGCTGTCATGAAGCATAACAGCTATACTGAATGAAAATTTGAAAGTAAACCGCTCTATAACTTAGAATAGAACCTTGTTTTATTCGTTTGATCATAGTTTGAATAGAAAATTGCGTCATCTTGTTTGCGATACAATAGAAAATTTTAAATTAATAAAAATATCTTATCAATTTAATGTTCTACGAAATTCTTCTATAGTCAATTTCTAACAACTCCGTTTTCCTTAAAACAACCACTAAATTAAATTAACTTATTCCTTTAAAACAACAATACTTTTTCTCTAATAGTAAACATTCGCTGCTGCCACAAGAACATAATGAACAAAAGAGACGTGTAACTTCCGACGAGAGATAATAATAACAAGAAATACATAAAAGCAAAGTAGTAAATGCGTTATACACCGAGAAGAAACGTTTAGAATAATATCGGACAAAAAAATCTTTAACTTTCATGATCACGCTCGTTTTCTCGCTTAAAGTATAATCTATATCCTTATTCGTATGTATATTATCGTTATTTAAGTTTCATAAATTTATAGTATCCAAATCTTGTATAGGCGCCCTGCTACTACTTCCGCTATTACTTTCCTGAGTGGCGGGCGCAACGCTAGAGTTTTTGTGCGCCTTACTGACATCACTAGCACTCGGATTGATCATTTTCACTAGGCCCGGTATGCTAAAATCGGGATTCGGCAGTTTGCGCATGATCTTGCCCGACGTGATCAAACGACCGAAGCCCTCTTGATGGGCGAACGCGTAACCGGACCGGATAGAACGCCTGGCCTTTCGCGCCGACGGCGTCCTCAACACGTCCTGGCTCTGTCTGGAACGCATCTGCATCAGTCTCTGTTTGAGGCGCACCTTGTCCGTTAGGGTAGGCGCTACGTCGATGAAGTAGAATCGCCACGCGAGCACCGGCATTATCGATATGATGACGGTTAGGAGTGTGGTGAACCAGAAGTTCATCTCCGACATGGCCTTCGTTAGGGAACCAACGTACGGTCCACCGATGACGTAATTGTAAAAGTAATCCATCATGAAGTAGAATGCTAAGGAACCCCATACCATTATGTGATTGAACACGGTCCAGTAGGCAGTATCCAATGCGATCTACGACAAAAATATTTGAAAATAATATTTTTATAAAAATAAAGTACGTATTCTGGAGAAGGGGAAGGGGGAGGAGGGTAGTTGGATCGCGCAATTTTCTGATATTCCACACAATGTTGAAACTAGAGACTTTTATGTGGTAATTGCAGTGGATGGGATCATCTTTCATCATCATTTAGGGTTATTAATATAAAAATTAGAATTCATTGAAAAAAAGAATTGACTCAGGATTAATTACAAATATTTCATACCTGTGCTGTATTTACAATAACGAGGATAGTTGCCACAACGCTGCAAAACAACATGTAATCCGATAGGCTATGTCCTGTTGGACTGACGGCATCAAAATAAGTTCCTAGAATTAAACACGAAATACGATTAAATTATAAACTTCGTTTTAAAAACTCCGCACTTACCTAGAGGTATAAAAAATAAGACGAGTGAAACGTAACAACCCTGAAGAGCACTCAATAAGAATTCTTTCTTGTTAAAGAATAAATTATAATGTCCCGGTTTGTATAACTGCGGGTACAGCAAAGAATTCTTATCATTGACATCTTGGTCGAATATACCAACGGCCAAAACAGGTAACGACGTATAAAACAAATTATAAACGGATATATACATAGGATCAAAGACCGTCTGAAAATTAGAAGAAAAAAGTTATCAATGTAAAGCGAACGAATTAATTTTGATCTAAAAGATTGAGAGTTTGTTTTATTTACCTGTGCACTGAAGCCGCAAAAAAAGGCGTACCAGAAATGACAGAGCGTAAAGGCGAAATTTTTATTGAAGAAGTACCTTAGAAAACTACACATTCTATAGTAGGACCAGCGACCGTGCACTAATAGCAGCCTTTCAAGAAAACGAAATTGCGCTATTGAATAATCCGAGGCTAAAACAGCTTGCATTCCTTCTTGACCGGAGATTCCAACACCGATGTGAGCGGCTAAAAATAAACGACTTATACTTTTTTTGTTGTTTATTATACTAATTATTACACTAACCTTTAATCATAGAAACGTCATTTGCTCCATCGCCAATAGCTAAGGTAACCGCGTGCTTATGTTTCTTAATTAATTCTACAACGAGAGCTTTCTGCAAGGGAGTAACTCGACAACATATCACAGAACGACACTGAGTAACCACTTCGAGGAACAATCTTTCCATCTGCGGATGCAGACAGTGAACTAGAGAGTGTCCGTTAATCACAATGGCAAAACCTGCCCCCGACTCTTCCACTTTGTCAGCGCTACCACCGTGGTAATCTAATTCGGTACTGTAAAAAAAAAACTCTTTGTCATCAAATTTAATTCGGTTAAGCGCACCATGGATCTAACTTTTTTTAGCGAATACATCAAGACAAAAAGCTATGGTATTCTATTCTAGAGAGCAAGTAGATTCTGTCGATTTATTATTACTGATGAGTATAAGAATACAAATGTGCTCTGATTGAATGTTTTAAAATGGCAGACTCCAGTATCGAAACAAGCCGTACACAAAAAAGTAAGAAAAAACGAGCCAATTTTAGAGAGGTATTTACCAATTGAAATAAGTATTAAAAATAATTTAATTTTACTTATTAAACGTATCTTTATTTTACAAGTTTTGAATTAACTTATAGTAAAGTGATGTTTGAATAGTACAAAAATCAGATATTGTTAGTTACAAAAGACAACCCACACCTAATTTAAAAAAAAACGAACATTTTTTTTTAAACAAAATTTAAATTAAATTTAAAACAACGTAAAATTCTATACCTATCGATCTTAAACATAAAATATATTTAATTAAAATAAAATTATTGGTAGATACCTCAATTTTTATCTACGAAAAAATTACACAAAAAAGACCATAAACGAAACGTAGAAAAATAAAAGGCGGAAAATTTGAAATAGGAGAAACTGCGCAGGTTACTAGAAAAATACTGCGAAATATAAATACGTAATAATCTGCACTGTAGATAGTGTTCTACCTTGCTCTCAGATTCAATGTTTCAATGGCATCATCCCACCTGAATGTTACAACACTGACGGCAGGAGCGTGCGGTCTTGGAGGCGTCGAGGTGCCGGTGGACGATTCCTGGTTATCCACCGTACCGTTCGTCGTGTTTGTCGGCGGACTGCGAGGCTGGTATGTGTTGACTATCTTGATACTTTCGCGGAACTTCAACAGTTGCTGGTTGACTTCATCGTAGGTCGACGCGTCCACAATGAAGACGTCCAGCATCTCGTCGGTGAGGAGTTGACAGGCATAGCCTACGTTAATTGCAGTCTCTGAAACACGTTTAACGATAAACAGTATTAATGCCAAAAAAATATTTCGTGTTTAAATTTATATTTTTCTCTTTTTTTTGCAGAATTTCGTGGACACAAGACAAATACAATAGGAGAAAAAGAAGAAGTTTGAGTTATCGAGTGTTGATTGTATTGCCTAATCAAAGGGATTTTCGAAAAAGAATGGTGGTACGATGATGCTTCCGGCTCCAAATATGCACGAAACAATGATACGTTGTGGATGCATTTGTTTCTTAAAAAAACATTCATAATTTTCTGAATGCCACAATTTTAACGATAACGAAACTATCAAGATGAAAACGAGCCTCATCACTGAAAATGATTTTGCTCGAAAAATCAGCATTCTCTTGTTGTTCCATAATCCATTCAGTGAATTCTCCTCATTGACAGTGGTCGGCAGGATTCAGTTCTTGAGACCATTGAATTTTGTAAGGATGAATCTGGACATAACTCGTGAAAATACGCTATATATTTAGCTAGGTAGCTTATCGAAATGTTCAATTCTTGACGACGGTGTTGAATTGATGTTTCTCAACTCTCGATAACACTCCCACGAACTGCTTCGATGTTTTATATTAAACGACTTATCGGATAACGGTCAGAGTCCTAAAGATCACTAATTCACACAGCCTCCTTGAATTTATGAATTAACCCGTTCAAGATCAGTGGCCCTGGTGTGGAACCACCTTTTCATAATTTTTTTCCTAGTTGTTTCTAGGAGGCAAAGGTACTGCTAACAGCTTGTGTTATAAGCAAGTTTTTTGTGTAAACTTTGGGTAAGTAATTTAATTATTGATGTGGCAAATAAAACTTATTTCGCGGCGTATTTGGAAGTTCCAATCGGGACCACAAAACCAATGTACCTACTTTCTCTTTTCCAGATTTTCAACGTGTATAACAAATTAATCTACCTGATTTATCTAGCGAAGATCTGTATTCGTTGATAGAGGAAATTCCTTCCGATGTATCCGAAATTTCCGAAGGTGAGAATGAAAGTAATGAAATAAGAGTTGAATTGCGTCTGGATGTCAACATTAATTATTTTTCTAATGATGAAGCTGCAATAAACAATGTTGCCTGGGAAAGTGAAGATGAATTGTCACTCACAGCTTTTATTGCCACAAAGGTAAAATGGATTAATACTGCACAAAATGCTACAAATATTCTTCTTGTATGACACGTGATCGTTTTGGGTGGCTCCTTACTCATCTGCATCTAAATGACAACATCATACAGCCGAAAAATGGTGACCCCAACTATGATAAACTAAACAACATAGATCATAGATCAATTGTCAGCTACATTTAAAAATGCCTTTTTTCCTACTAAAGATAAATCGATGATTAGGTACAAAGGTCGAAGTATTTTACGCCAATATATGCCGATGAAGCCCATAAAAAGAGAGTATAAACTATGGGCCCGTTCAGATGCAAGGGCCTATCTGGTAGAATTTCAAGTATACACTGGCAAAGTGAAAGACGTAACAGAAAAGAAACAAGGGTAATAAAAAAATCTAACAAGAGAACTAGTTGGGAAACACTATCACGTCTACTTTGACAATTTTTTTAATAGTGTGCAGTTGCAACGAGAGCTGTTGAAGGACGGAATATATGCATGCGGGACGGCACGGAAAGACAGTAAAGACATACCTGAAGATTTCAAAGCAAACAGAAAAATGAAGAGAGGTGACTCAGAATGTAGAATAAATGAAGACAGTATTTTTGCTTTGTAATGGATGGATACGAAGCCAATATTGTTCCTCGGCAACTTCCATTACCCAGAATATGAGGAGACCGTACACAGAAAACAAAAAGATGGGTGCAAAACATTGGTCAGTGGATAAATCTGATATGCTCAAATCTTGTTATGAAGTCAATCGTAAATCACGGAAATGGTGGCATAGGATTTTTTAGCATTTTGTGGATTTAACAGTTGTCAATGCCTTTATCCTATTCAAGGCACAAAAAATTGGAACCAGCTTATTTTTAAGAGTTGAAAATTGCTGTGGCAACTGGACTTATAGGAGCGAATCATTCAATGCCGCAAATGGGAAGGCGAAGTGCTGAAAAACCCACCACAAAATTAAAAAACAAATACCTTTGGAAAGGAGATTGTCCATTCTCCTTTCCTGCTCACATGACGGAAAATGGCACAAAAGTCAGGTGCGAAAACTGTAAAAGCGCAACGAAGACGTACAAGATGGCACTGTACTAGTTGTAGAGTGGGGTTGTCTGTCCGATAAAAATAATTGTTTCATTAAATTGCATGAGAAATAATGTTATCGTTTTGGTTGACCTGCAACGGCGTAGTGGTTCCAAATGGAGCCACCGTTTTTTGATTTATTTAAAATAAAATAATTTTGGTTTCTCTTTATTCTTATCGTTTATAACCGTTCTTCTACTAAAACGGAAGAAAAAAAATAAATTTTCGAAAAAATTAAAAGTTTGAAAGGGTTAATATCTTCAGAGTTCATGACGAACGAATTCTTCTGTCGGGTAAATGCTTCATTTTAATTTAATAACCCTGAACTGTTGACTTTGTTGTTGTTTTTTTCATTGGCAAAGCTATCGCATAAATGACGCAAAATTTTTGACAGCAGCTCCCTACTAGCAGAAACAAAATCACTCCAATACTAAACTTTCATTGCTTTTGTCTAATTAATTTGTATTGTAGTTCAGTTAGCAAACTGGCAGAAACTATAGTTGGTCTCTAATACTTAAGCACTGTTATTGCTTCTGCTAATAGGGTGACTCCTGCAATTACCACGAGCGCCTATTATAAGCATTTTGGTACAATATTGAGAATGGCCTTGTTATTATTACCTTGTTTATCTCCTGTAAGTACCCAAATTTTCATTCCCGCTAAAACCAAATTGGATATAGCTTGTGGGACGCCATCTTGTAATTTATCCTCGATTGCAGTAACACCTAATAGGACCATATCCCTTTCAATCTCCTCATATATCTTATCTAATTTTTCATCGCGATCTTCTAATGAGAGAGCAGCTTGTTGATGTCTTTGTTTCCAGTCGTTAAAGAATTCTTCATCTAGATCTCTACTCGCTAAGCATAAGGTTCTCAACCCTTCACCGGCAAATTTCTACAAACAAACAAAAATTACCTAAACCTGAATAAATCGATCGTTTCGTAAACGCTTACATTTAAATGTTCTTGAGTCCTTAATTTCATTTCTTCGTTACCAGGTCGTAACCTTTCGTAAATTACGTTATCGGCTCCTTTACAATATAACCTAAGCCGACCGTCTTTCCTCAATATCACCGACATTCTTTTCCTAACATTATTGAAATCCAATATACACAATAATTCGTACACCTCGCGATTGTTCATGACCTCAACGGTGATAGTATTCGGAGAACGTTCTAAAAAAACAAATCCGAAATTCCTGGCTGCCGATACCAAAGCCGCTTCGTCCGGCGATTGAGCCTGGTATTCAAGCTTCCCATCCCTATCTTCCGACATAACCGTGTGACACAACGCTAATAACCTGAAGAAATTGTACGAATCTTCACTGTTATTTTTTATCGACTCCAATAGGCTCTTATCGTAAAATTTGAATTCCGGCTCGTAATTCTTATTGAAAGAAAAATCGATCGATTCCGTATCTTCAGTGATTTCTACGACTTCGCCGGTGTTTTTATCGATTAGATCGCCGTAGGAACGCCCACCTATCGAACATTTATTGAACGTCATTATGTTTTGGGTTAATGTGCCGGTTTTATCGGAGAATACGTATTCGATTTGACCTAAAATGCGAAAATAAATATATAAATACGCGTTTTTTTTTAATTCTTAAATAAACTCACCTAATTCTTCGTTTAACGTGGTAGTTCTCGCTTTCGCATGCGTATTCGACCGATCGTCGTACATCTTGTTATCCCAATTTATGAGAAAACTCTGTACGAACCGAATGACTTCCACCGAGACGTACAGCGATATCGGCACCACTGTATTTAGGACGATGGCGTAGGAAAAGAACACCAAAAGGGCGATGATGGTGGCGCCACCTAGAGGCTCCGAAGGCACTAGACTGTCCCATGGAAGGAATGTTTGAAAGTAACGTCCCACCAACGACTCCCATATACCGCACGCGATCATGCAGAAAAGGCACATTGACAATAAAAAGAAAACTATCTGTAAAATAGAATAAATTCTGGTTGGGGTGACAAAGTTCGAACACGAATTTATGCGAAACTTACCCCTATAATTAAAAAATTAAGAAGCCTATCTATACTAGTACGCTTGAATTTGGTCTTCCCGCTGTTCTGCATTAATTTTGTATCTTTGCCAGCAAAGATGACAACTCCGTAGCACCATTGCGTGTTGCGCAGTACGCAACCGCGCAGTATGATCTTATCGTTGTCGAGGGAATATTGTTTGTTCTTCCAGGTGAGGGTGCCTTCGAACTTGTTCAACAGGTTATTCGGTTGTTCGCAGATGATCTCACCATCGAACTCGCTAATCAGCCCATCATCCTGACCCATCTCGGCTGTTTCCACCAAGCACTGTCTACATTTTAAGTTCGTTTCACTGTAGAAAAGGATAAAGATAAATTTACACTCTCGGAAGATATTCAAGTGTTCATAAATAATGCAAATTAGAAGCAATCTGGACAAAATTTTCAAAATTTCATTTGCCGCTACAATTCAGACTCGTGCCTGATGGAGCACCGCCTTAATTTGTATTGCAATTGGAGTTTTAAGCCACTACTATTATAATAAATTGATCGGAAATAATTGTTTTCAGAATTGGGCCCCGCGATAATTTGACAATAAACGTAAACGCTGAAAGAATTCATTTGTTCTCCTTATAAAAAAAAATGATCAGTCGTCGTTGCGGAGAGTAATATTTCAGAAGAAATCTCTTTCATCCTACGGATTACTTTCTAGATAATCTCCCCATTTAAGAATGTATTTTGTCCAAGGTTTAAGCAAATACATATTTTTCTCGTTATATTCATTTTAAACGCCCCAAACAAAATGAACGGCAAAGCGCTAAGTCACAGAACTATATGGTGGTAACGCATCGCTTGTCTATATTCTAGTGACAGCTTAAGTCTAGTGTCATCAATCTGGCCCGCGACAGCCAATGATTTATTGTTGTTACTATTGCTGTGATAAGTTGAAGAAGAAAACACAGAATGATAATTACTCGGTTTTATTTACTTGCAAGGTAAAACTTAACGACAGAAATGATGACGCAGAAAACTTAACTTAAGTATCTAAGCTTAAGCATATTAATAACTAACAAATAATTGAAATGAATCCCACTAATCACAGTAAAACGAAAACACTAATGAGATTTATGTAATTGTGATTTTCTACCGACAATAGTTTGTCGTTGTGGATCAATTTTACTTGTACCAATTATTAAAAGAGATTTAAGATGCTCATCGGTTAATTGAGATCTGTAAACATTCTTTGTGTACTTCATCTTGGAAAACGTTTTCTCACACAAGTAAGTAGTACCAAAAACAGAAACCAACCCACGAGCAAATTTATGCAAATTATCAAATTGTACCAGTGGAAGACTCTTATAAAATTCCAACAAAGATGAATTTTGATATTTGTTCTTAATCATATCACTGCACTGTAAATCAATAATTTCCATTTGGACTTCCAGAGCCAGGGTTTCAATGTCAGAATGAAAAGGATTTTGAAAAAGCTTAATTTCATTCGCAATGACATCAAAATCTGAGAAACGAGTATCAAAATTTATCTTCAAAGCCCTCAAAGTTTCGATTGCAAAATTGAAGGAAAATTCAGTCTCTGTAGTGTGGCTGAATATTTCACATATTTTAAAATGTGTGAAACATTTTTTATGTAATTGCGTTTGATATAGTATTATTTTCTGCCTGAAGGATTTGATATTGGTGTATAAATCAGGGAGAAGCTGATTTTCTCCTTGCAATCTCAAATTCAGTTCGTTCATATGATTTGTCAAATCAACGTAGAATGCTACTTCCACATCCATTCACTATTTTCTAAATCGGCAAAAGGGCGCTGTTTCTCATTAAAAAAAATTTCGATCTCTGCTCGAAGTTCAAAAAAGCGCTTAAGGACTTTTCCGCAACTAAGCCAGCGTACGGCAGTATGATATGGTAAGTCATTTTCTCCAATCTCTTCAATAACCTCGCGGAATTGTCGGTGATTCAGCCCAGTGGATCTGATGAAGTTAACTGATATGACTGGTTTTAGAACTTCAGACATATCCAAACATTTTCCGCACAAGGACTCTTGATGAATGATACAATGTAAGACTAATGGTTTTGAACCACCATCATTTTCTACAGCCTTTGACACAAGTGCAACCACTCCTTTATTTTTACCACACATATTTTTGCCTCCATCAGTTGTAATTGATTTCAAATTTCTCCGTCGAAGGTTCTTTTTATTAATGGCATTTTCAACTCCCTTAAAAATATCTGCCCCAGTTGTCGTGCCGTGAATACTATCAATTCAGTTCTTCATACACTTCATAGCTTTTATCTACTCCGCGAATAAAAATCAACACCTGAGCAGTATCTGACACATCCGTTGACTCATCCAATGCTAGAGAAAACCACTCATGATGTCCATTTTTGTCAGACAGTTGAGATGATATATTTTCTGCGATGTCTTGCACCCTCCGAGCCACGGTGTTTGCTGACAAACTGACACTTTTAAATAAATTTACCTTTTCGGGGCATATTTCTTCGGGTACTGCAATCAAGCATTCTTTTATCATTTCTCCATCAGTGAATGGTTTGCCACGTTTTCCGATTTCAAGAGTCACACGAAAGCTGGCGCGAGTTGCAGACTCTTGTTCAGTATTCGCTTTGGTAAACAAAGATTGCTGCGATTTGAGTCCGCGCTTCGAAGCTTCAAATTTTTCCGTCCGCAAACTTCCTGTATACTTGGAGTAATTTTGAAGATGTTTCGATTCATAGTGTCGTTTAATGTTATATTCTTTGAGAACAGCTATGGTTTCATTACAAATTAAACATTATTATTGTTCTCAATCCCAAAATACTGAAAGTTCCATTTATCTTTGAACGTTCTGCATTCACTGTCGATTTTTCGCTTCTTTTCCATACTAACAAATCACACATAAAAACAATAAGTCAAATCAAAATACTTTTATGCACGGGTGTTACTTTATTTCACAATAGACAGTTTCGCTTCCTTTGCCTTTCCTACGCAGACTGACTCGCGGTTGCGCCGGTAGGCTTTTTATATGCAATTACTGTCATCTCGAAGTGATCGGAATACACTAGCCAGAACCAGAACTTTCTCGAACCAACGCGGTAATTCCAAATATTTAATTACAACTAATGCCACCTGTTAGCGGGTAGCTGAAATAGATAGTACATAGTGTCACAATACACAATAGTAATTGAAATGCAAAAAAAAACGTAAGTTTGCTTAGGTCGCCCACTTTGCGACTATTCTAGTCTAGAAATATGTATAGTTAAGGGCAGAAAAATTAAAACTGTTTTGGCCCTTGGAACATACTGAAAAAATCATTATGGCCCGAAGGCTTCAAAGTTTGGAGACCCCTGTTCTAGTGTTATCATGTCAATGGAAAGTGTTTATTTATTCGCTTAAAAACAGCAATTACCCATCTAATTCCGCAGTTTCAATGAAGCACAAGCCGTTGGGTTCGCTGCTCGTCAGCAGCAAGATATCGGCCGCTACGAACTGATTATTGTCCATCCTAATAATATCGCCCACTTGTACCGCTGACCATTTCTCCTGGACCAGTTTACCACTGCGGACAGCTTGAGATTTTCTGTTGTTAACCTGAGAATCTGACATATGACGTTGCTAAAGAGAAAAAGAAAATTACTTTTGAAGAAATGATCGTTTTAAATGAGATAACTTACGAAGTCATCGTATGCATCTTTTATAGCCGTCAACCCTAGTACGCCGATTAAAGGAAGGGCCGTTGTGACAGGTGTCAAACTGCTTATCGCCGGTATCAGTTGCAACACTAGAAGGCACAAGAAGTAGAAGTTCGCCAGCCGCTGAAACTGTTCGAACAAGTTCAAAGGAAGGAACGTCAAAACGGTGTACTTTGAAGTCTTGATATAATTGTTCTGCAAAAAACGAAAATTAGAAAGGATTAGAATAGGTTTTCCAAATTAATTTGTGTACTTACCGCATAGCGAAATTGTGAATTAAAGGCTCTGTCATTAGCGTGGATTCTTCTTTGATTATCTGTAGAATTAGAAAAACAAAAATAAATGAAAATGAACATTAACTCATACAATGAACAAACTAACACAAAAAAATTAAATGTATTCATTATTTTATCAATTATTATTCGACCTTGGCATATCCTAAGTTTAGCAGCTACTGAATCTTTCCCTCATTACTACATAATGTATTTGTCATGTTTAAACTCAGTTCCTTTTTTCCAGTCACGCATAAATATTTACATTTTTGCATGTTGCAATGTTAAACTTAATTATCCATATCCTCGTTGTGTTCCACTAATTGATTCAAAACTAACAGCCTCTAGTTCTGCAAGGATGACTTACAACATATTTTTAACGATGTACTCGTGAAAAAGTAAGTTTGGCTGCGGATCAAGATCTTATTAATTTTTTTAGAAAGGTGTTTTATTACTCGAAGTTCAAGCGCATTAGTTATAAACTATTTTAAGAGCTGCTATAGAAAAGAAAACAATTAATGGCAGATTTAAGTAATACATACTATATAATTTTTTCTCAATGCCATTGCCATTAATAACAATTTGTTTACAATAGCGATCAATTACTACAAAAATGACGTATACGCTTGATTTTGATACATACAATTCATACAAGTGAATACCGATAAAATATTACGGCAATAGTAATGTTTATGCAGTTAAGTCATTACTGATTCGTTACGTTTTTATTTTCTAATTTCACTTTCACTTTTAAAAGTACGATGGGAGAGTATTACGAACGTCATACGACATTATTTTTACGCAATTTCCAGACGGAATAGGATCTGATTTAATATGCTGATGTCGCCAAACACGTGCACGTTTATAAAATTGGTTCAGCGAATATTACTCGTAGATATACATATTAAAAAATGAAACGAAACAAAACATGATGCGATACGAGAAATCTGCTTACAGGTTGGGGTTGACGCCTTTCACAGCTTGATACGTCAGAGGAGTAAACGTAACACTTCTTCATATTGTTTGTTTGCAAAAATGACAAATTTATATAACCATTTTTTTTTGTTGAACACAAAACGCGTTACTGGTTCTTTTTACATTTGATCTTGACAATATAAAATTGATATTTACTGAATAATGAGCGATAGGATGGTTTATTAATTAAGAGAGAATATTTATAGAACAGATTATGTCAATGAGCAACATTAATATCCGGTCGGTGTTATTGCGGTTTTAGTGAAATCAGAATTATGTAGGTATTTCCTCGAAAAAGAACACGATGTACCGAATGTGTGAGTTTAATTTTATATACCAATTGTTTATAAAATTACAATTATTGTTTATTATTAATCAATTCTAAATGTATATTATTGTCAACGAATAGAAAAGCATTGAAGAAAGGAAGGAAGGAAAGTAGATTAATCCGTTGCCCATATTTAAATGTACAGGGCAACGAATAACTAAATATTTTAGCTGTGTATTGAAATTAAGCTGATAATTTTATTAAACCATAGGGAAAAAAAAATTCCAACTCGTGTCAAATAAGTAAGAATACCTCGTAAAGGAAGCATGAACCTCGAATTTAATAAGACGCAAAAAATGGTTGCCGAGTCGTTCGTCAGAAAACAACGAAAAGTCGAATGGTACCACACGTCCTATTTTCTATATTCGTTCTTTGGGTGATTTTACTAGAAATAATACAGAAAGTGTGCTTAGATAAGAGTAAAATCTCCACTAAAACTGAAAAAAAGATATCTCAGAAGACACTGGAGAGAGGTTAATAAATATACTTGTTTAAAAATCAACTTTGACACCTTGTACATTGAAAAGATAACATTTAAATAGAAAGTGATACATTATTTTAGTCCAAAGAATATATGGATTGAACTTTTTTGTAACACCCTGTATACTACGTTTCATACTGCGTATTTTATAATTACTTTCTAAAAAATGGTTACAGATCTATATCTAGGTTTACAAATGCTTGCATTATACTTTCGTGATTGCGTGTAGGACACAAAGCAGATTGAGCTCCCCGGAGTTAGAGAGAGTATTGGGATGCATTGTGATAGAATTAGAAGAGGAGGCTGTTGAAGATGAACAGGAAAGCTATCAAAAGCAGGAAAGGAAGTAATTGGGGAGGGCGGGAATAGTAGTGATTCTGAACAGTCAGTACAAATATATGATTTGAAAATCTCTCCATTGAGTGATTCAAAAACTTTGTATGCACTAAATTTTGAAATTTACTGCGTTAAACGATTAACAATAAACCTCACGACATTCTAAAGAAGATAATTGGAAATATCAAGAGAGATGAGATTCCAGTAAAATTCTTAGCCAAGAAATGCAATCACACATGTTTTATAAGTCGGACAGTAGAGTCGACGGTTCATATCTTCTTGCTGACACCTGTAGCAACGTTGCTAGCTCGGTACTCCAGTTGAGTTACCACCCTTTACCAGATCGTTTCCCTTTAGACTTCCTTTTATGGAACCAAATTAGAATTGTTTATGTAAAACAGCCTGTGTGCCAAAAAATACCACTCAACAACAAATTAAAGGCATTTTTTTCTGTATTACCGAAAGTTACAACAAATAAATATGTAATAGCAGACAAATAGTAAAGAAAGTTCAAATTTAAAATTTTTATTTAATATTTGGCCTCTAAACTTTCTTTTAAAGAACACTTTCTTTTAGAACACAGAAATGAGAAATAATTTGAAATATCTTTAAAACCATTAATTTTAACTACATACATGCTTTATTCAAACTAATCGATAATTGAATTTTGCTTTCAACTAACCCATAAATATATAGTGTTTCAATTTGAAAAAATGAAGATTTTCGCATTTCAATTGTTTCAAACAGACACTGATTTCTAGAACACTCTGTATAACGTATTTAAGTCTACATCTGTTTATTGTCATCATAAGAGATGCTTCTAAAGTTATGTCAAGTTTCATAATGTTACATTTTTCCGTTACCGAAATAATGGCATTTTTCTGAAGAGAGCAAAATGTCAAAATTTTCTAACAAATGTCAATATCTTGTAAATGAATGCAATTGAATATGATCCTATATAAAGTTGCCTTAAAATTCCTCAGGCAATTAAAAAATGTGATCATATATAGGGTGTTCCATTTAAAAATGTAAAGATACTGATGGTTACGGACCAACTAAACACCCTGTATATCGTAGAATAATTTTACGTTATAGATTTCGTAAAACTAAACAACTTTTGTATTTAAATATTTGCTGTATTTTGCATAGAAATGGAGATATGTAAGAATAGCACACTATTGTTACACCCTGTATATACATATATATATACAGTACAGTTTGAAGAAAAACAGTTGAATTATGAATGACAAAAAGTTAACTTGTATGGCTACACACAGTCTTTTCGAAACCGTTTAATTTGATGAATAGATCACTAAAATCAGATAACAAATAAAGGCGTTATAGCCTTTGGAAATTTTTGTGGAACACCCTGTAGATATGTAAAAAATATATATTAAATACTGCAAATAAATAGTTTTGTTAGAATTTGTTGCAATGCCCTTTTTTCAAAATAATACCGGAGAGCTGTCCTGTCTTCTGAAATGGACAAAATGTGTCATATAGTCAAAGACGGACGAAATGCATGGTTTTTAAATGGGACTATCACAAATTATTAAGTGGATGATAAAAAACGAATCACAACATCTTGAAATCCTACGGAAAAGGGATAGTGATCAGTTCCCAAAAAATATTTTATAATATTGGGCATTTTCTTGTGTAGATCAAATTATCTATCATAGTTGCGAATTCAAAATTGAAAATGCTGCATTTTTCGAAAATTTACAAAACCAGACTTGTTACTAGTTTGGAAAATGGGAAATCATTAAGAATTGTAGCCATTCAATTCAAGAATGTATAAAAAATGAATGGCAAGGATAATTTAAATCGGAAAATAGGTTCTGGACATAAAACACTTAAAGGAAGCAACAGTATTTCCTGGTAGGTATCCATGGTTCCTGGACTGAACAGAGATTGAAAGAAATGATGTATATATATTCATATACAGCAACCGATAGAACAATTTTGGGAGATTGTTTAAAATGCTTGGCGTCAGATTCCTATAAATATTGTACAAAATATTGCCGCTTTAATGTCCAGAAGATTAAATGCAGTTATACAAGGTGGCGCAAAAGTAATGTCATAATTTGAATTGGCTGCCATTTTGTTGTAAATGAAAAAAAGAGCTCTGTTTTCATAAAAAGTTTATTTGAAAGTGTAAACTCGATGACATTAATTGGAAAAAATTATATCCACCTCCCGAGTTTATGCAAGATTGCGCTCGTTTTACGGCATTCAAATTGGCGTTTGCTTCTTCAATGTTAGCTTTCAAGATTTGCAAGATTTGTGGTTTGCTCTGGTAAACGCGAGATTTTAAAAATCACCAAAGGAAGAAGTCTGGTGCTGTTAGATCTGGCAACCTTGACGGCCAGTTCAAATCTCCAAAATGGGAGATCACTCGACCTGGAAATTTGCAGCAAAAAAACCCGTTTAGCATCTGCCTGTAACGCTCAACATTTACGGTAATGGTGGTGCCATCGGCGTCTTAAATGTGGATTCTCTCTGACATCGTCGGCAACAGCAGCGATGTTCTCCTTCGAAGGAGCACTACAAGGCCGGCCACTTCTTGCGATATCTGTAGTGGACTCAGTTTGCACGAGACGTTCAGCCAAACGCTTAATTGTTCGAGGAAATAGAACACGACAACGAAATTCACGCTGCGTTAAAACAATAATTCCACGTTCTTGAGGCGTGTATCCGGCTGCATGGCTTGTTGACAACTAATTCTCTATATATCTACATCGCAAATATCAAAGCACAGTGACATTTGGTGCCATCTGCAAAAATGGCAGCCAATTCAAATTATGACATTTCTTTTGTGCCACCTTGTACATAACGAAATACTATTTTTTTAATTATATCGATTTTAATAAGTTTTATTCGCATATATTTTAAAATTGTTTAATAAACATCAATGAAATGCATTTTTGACATTTCCTGACTTAGTATTATGAGTAAAGATAGTCACTTAAAAAGTCACAATTAAACCCACGCATAAACAGTGTTCCGTTTTTTTGTTTGCTCGCGAGAGTAATAATTCTGAGTTTTAAAAAATACTATTTTGAATAATCAAACTTTTTTAAAATTATTTTGCAATTTGTAATATAACTATTATCAATTCTCTTCTTTTTACGTTATTTTTAAACAATCAAATTATAAAATATATTTATTATCTCTTAAGGCGTAATGGCATATTTATTGTATCTATTATAAATGTTTCTGCACAAATTTCCGCCATCACATTTATACTTCATTCGTTTATTATTGCCGTCATTAATTTCCGTTACAGTCATCTACATATTTATTTAACTAACATTTACAGTATGAATAATCAAGAATATTATCTAGATATGTTTTTTTTAACAATGAGTTGACAGATATTTTGCACTGGTTAGATTTTTACTGGGGTTTTTCCATAACAAGGCATTCGTTTTGTTTGGACTAATTTCTCCATTATATAACAGGGATTTCATGAATAACTCCTCTAACGCATTTTCCACGGAAATAATAAATGAATTTATTTTGGATTTAAACTAATAAACACAACATTGTCATTATAAGTCGTTGTAATTTAATGAACCACGAAATAATACATGTTTAATTGATATTTAAATTCCAAGTAATAACCGGATGACTCAATTTATGTTTATTTATAACTCGTAAGCCGAATCGTTATACATCGAAAATATTTCGTTTATGGTTCTTTCCTTAGATTATACATACTCGTATAAAAGAAACAGATGGCTAGCAATGAAACCAGATTAAAACAAAAGTTAAGAATCCTTCTAAAAAAAAAGTTCTTGTTTGAAAACTGACACGAATATTAACAGGTGGGGAGTTACTTTCATAAATTATTATTTTCATGTAAAAATATGTTTAATCAGATATGAAACTTCTGGACTAGAAAATTTAACATTCCGTTTATAAATTCGTCTTGGCGTAGCTTTGTTAGGAGAGTCCGATATTGTTTTGTACCGTTTGTACAAACAAATTTATAACAAAGTTCCAGTTTAAAGCAAATAACACGTACAGTGACGTGCTTTAATACTGACTCAAAGTGCCATAAAACTTTGTAAATATAACCCTTACGTACAACGATATATAGCCCACTACCCTCGAGGGGTGAGTCAGTACTAAAGCACATCACTGTACATATTTGTATTTACGAGGGAGCGTTTTTATATTCGCGGAATGAGCGGGTTGATTAGACGTATTGGGGGCGTGGCCTGTGCAGCGACTCATAATTAGTATAAATACGTCAACCAAGTAACATAATCAGGAGTGAAAAGTGAAATATGGAAAAAATCGAATATCGTGCCGTTATAAAGTTCCTTACCAGGCAAGGAAAATCAGTCGCGACCATAATGAATGAGATGTCATTGGTTTACGGCGACTCTTGTCCAGGTAAAACCATGGTGTACAAGTGGCATACTTTATTTAAACAAGGAAGGGAAGCCCTTGAAGACGACCCGAGGCCGGGCAGGAGCATTGAGGTGACCACCACTTATCCAAAAAGTTGAAAAAATTGTACTCGAAGATGCTCCACTAAAGAAGAAACAACTCGCAGAAATGGTTGGAGTAACCGATACAACAATTTTTAAAATCCTACACAATCATCTCGGCATGTCTAAGGTCAGCGCAAGATGGGTGCCGAGAATGCTCACGCCGCCGCAAAAACAACAGCGCGTAGAATGTTCGCGTGCATTTTTGGACCTCTGTAATGAAGACAAGGATGGTGTATTGAGTCGAATTGTTACTGGAGACGAAACTTGGGTTCATCATTATGAACCTGAGTCCAAACAAGACTCCATGCAGTGGCATAAAAAAGGCACCTCCCAAGAAATTTAAAGTGTCACAATCAGCTGGGAAACGCATGGCAACGGTATTTTGGGACTCGGAAGGAATATTGTTGATTGATTATAAAGATAAAGGTGTTTCTATAACCGGAGAATATTACGCTTCAATATTAGAGCGACTAAAAGAAGCCATTAAAGAGAAAAGACGGGGAAAATTGACAAAAGGTGTGCTGCTTTTGCACGACAACGCGCCCGTCCACAAGAGCCGCGTTGCGTTAGCTGCCCTGCATAAGGCGGGCTTCGAAATTGTGAATCACCCACCCTACAGCCCAGACCTGGCCCCGAGTGATTATTACCTGTTTCCGAAAATGAAAAAGGGCTGCGGGGTAAAAAATTTACTGCCGATGATGAAGTTAAGGAGGCAGTTTCGGCGTATTTTGAAGATAAAGAGAAATCATTTTTTATGAGGGTATAAATAAATTAATTGAAAGATGTGAAAAATTCATCCGTCTTGCAGGTGAATATATTGAAAAAGAAAAATAATTTGGTTTTTTTATTTCCACCCCTTATCCCCCATTCCGCGAATATAAAAACGCTCCCTCGTATAAATTACATCAAATTTTAAATTAGAACAGTTTAATTCGAAATATTGAATTGTGTCAAAATTTGGATTACGTTCACGCTTTAATTACGTTGTATTACCAAATATATGTAGTTTTCATTCATTATCAAGTACAATTATGATTCATATTTAGCTTAAATTACATTGCTAGTAATTAGGTATATGGAATGGCCCCACCGTACATTACTTTAGCACTCAAATTAAATCATGAGCTATAGTTTTATTGCGCGGAGTGTAGATTACAATTTGCAATTCGGATTTTGTTTACATGTTTCGCAATTTCGTAATTTTCCGCAATGTAAATACGGAAACACAATTGTTCTAAACGCCAAGATTGTATAATACCACGCACGTTATTACTGTAAACACATTTTCTGTACCTTAATTTACTCTGTTTTTATCCCTAATTTATTTGGTTGTTAGCAAGAAATATTGTCGCATGTATTCCACACAAGGTTAATATAATATAAAAATTAGACGAAATAAGAAATATTGTTAGGAAAACATGTTTATTATTTAGTTATTATATTATCGATAGTATAAATTTAAAATATAATACTTTATACGTAATTGCTCAAATATGTAGGTAATTGACACATAATTTCGATTACAATTTGAAAAGGTAATGTGAATTGTTACGAAATAGAATGAAATTATTATTCCATGTCCAGATCTTAGAAGTAGCCTTATATTTGATGCAATATCAGTTGACATATTTCTGTTTTAGCGTAGAGAAGAGAGTGGTACAGAAAGGCGCAGAAAATTATGGTTGTGGGATGGAAATGCTGGTAGTAATTGCGAGGGTTCAAGTTCAGTATCGCAAGTATGCAAAATATGATAATAAATGGTTTGAAATATCAGAGTTGTTTAACATAGCTCCGTGAAGTTGGCACCACCAAGTGGTCAAAAATCGACAAAAATGCTAGAAAGGATTGACCATTTATTGACCACTATTGACCATCAGCGATTTCAATTGACCACCTCTTGTTTAGGCTACAGCCGCTATACCCATATTTTGGGGTCTAATGGCGAAAATGCTAAAATTAGCCAATATAGACATTTTGTTTATCGGATACGATTGACCATCGTTTGACCATGTTTGACCACCCTTCACATTTTCAAAATTTTCAAAAACAAATTTTTTTCGAATTTTTTTGTTACTGCAAACTCTAAACTTTTGTTGCAGTATAGGATTGACCAACGTTTGACCATGATTGACCACCAAATAATTTTTTTGAAAACTTAAAAATATTCGAAAAAAACGAAACAAACAAGTTCATATCTCCAATGAAATGACATCAAACCCAGATAATGTTATAACCTCTTGCGTCGCATATTTCACAAATTTCGAGAGGTGGTCAAACGCTGAAAATAATAGAACTTATTGTCCCGTGTCTCTAGACCACACAAAACTGAAAATTATCGTTTGACCACCCTCCGGTTAAATTTTATGCGATCTTAAAGTTACGTATAACAGTTTCAAACTTTTTTGCATTTTTCACAAATTTTGAGAGGTGGTCAAACGCTGAAAATAATAGAACTTATTGTCCCGTCTCTCTAGACCACAGAAAACTGAAAATTATCGTTTGACCACCCTCCGGTTAAATTTTATGAAAAATGCAAAAAACTTTGAAACTGTTATACGTAACTTTAAGATCGGATAAAATTTAACCGGAGGGTGGTCGAACGATAATTTTCAGTTTTGTTTGGTTTAGAGACACGAGACAATAAGTTCTATTATTTTCAGCGTTTGACCACCTCTCGAAATTTGTGAAATATGCGACGCAAGAGGTTATAACATTATCTGGGTTTGATGTCATTTCATTGGAGATCTGAACTTGTTTTTTTCGTTTTTTTCGAATATTTTTTTTCAAAAAAAATTATTTGGTGGTCAATCATGGTCAATCCTATACTGCAACAAAATTTTAGAGTTTGCAGTAAAAAAAAATTCGAAAAAATTTTTTTTTGAAAATTTTGAAAATGTGAAGGGTGGTCAAACATGGTCAAACGATGGTCAATCGTATCCGATGAACAAAATGTCTATATTGGCTAATTTTAGCATTTTCGCCATTAGACCTCACAATATGGGTATAGCGTCTGTAGCCTAAACAAAAGGTGGTCAATCGAAATCGCTGATGGTCAATAGTGGTCAATAAATGGTCAATCCTTTCTAGCATTTTTGTCGATTTTTGACCACTTTGTGGTGCCAACTTCGCAGACCTGTTTAACATTATTCAGCAATTACTCGAGTAATGAGATGATAATTATATTCATATTAAATTGATCTGTTTTGATAGGTCCAGCAATATTTCAAATGATTCTTTTTACAGGTCTCCAATTTACTATGGACTTATTTGTTTAATTTGTCTACAAAGGAGGGCATATTTCCTACTGTGGTTAAAACAGACAAAATTGATAATTATAAACCCAATAGTCTATTATATGTTTTCTCCATGATCTCTTATAAACAGGAACCTTGTTTGATACTTTAGCTTTCACAGCAATTACTCCATTGACACGGCATTGTTTGATTTTTTCAAGAAAAATTACCAAGAGTATAGGACTTCCCAAAGCATTCGATTGCGTTAATCATTCGGTACTTTTACGCAAATTTTTAGAGTAGTGAAAGTTTGATTTGAGAACTACTGAAAATTTATGGGCAATTGTTGATCACAGTTAGAGCAACATTCGAGACACTAGCAAGGAAGAGTTGTGGGAGGTTATCCAAGCCTGCAAAACATATTAGGGCAAATATTTTCCATAATATAATTTTGAACAGTAGGTACATCTATTTTGTGCATGGTAAATTGTAAGACAGTTCTATTATACCTCACTGCCCAGAGAAAATTTATATCACACAGTTAAAATGAACTAAAAGAGAAGTTTCCTTCTGCACATGGCAAACGTTAGTAGAACAAATAAAAAAAAGTTATAATGTAATTATCCATCGCTAATTAGATACGCAATATTTTTATATAATAAAAAAAAATAGTGTCTATGTATGGAATCGAACCATTAAGTTTACTTACACGGCATACCCGCGAAACCATCGTGTAACTAGACGATTTGTTTCCAACTGCTATCTTCACAAATATATGTGAATGAGATGTAAAGGCCTTAGACAGTTCTAATGAAAACGATCGAATTGAGTTTTCTTTTGAACAAAAGCAGCATGATTTTAAGAAGATATTCAATGCAGAGTAGAAAAGTCAGATAGATGTTTGCTATAACTGATGACAAAGTCATCAATAAACAAGTAGGCATTGACTGGATCAGATTATTCAGAAAAAGACAACCTCGGCTTTCGCTTCGTCTACCTGAGCTAACTAGTTTAAACCTAGTTTTGAGACTTTACAGCTTATTGTACTAAAATAATGAATAACATATGATTGCAATGAAGCAGTAGTTACCACAATCTACAATCACTCCACAAGATAAATTCTGCATCAACATAACAATAATTATGAGTTGTAGTGTTGGACATAAATTTCTGCTTATTCTGAACAATCATGCGAACCACAGTGACATCAAGGTATTAAATTATTGTAAGCGAAATGGAGTGATTTTATTGAGCCTACCTTTCTACCGCACTCACAAGCTGCAGCCATTTGACATATCCTATTTTGAGCAATTTAAAGCACATTATAACACAATGGATCGTTGGCTTTTAAGCCGCCTACAGGCGAAACGATCGGTTATGCGACTTGTCGTACTAGACCTTAGAACCAACTACGGTGTTAGAACAAATTGAACGTTGATCGTTTCGTCTCTAAGTCGCTTTAAACCATCCAGGACTATTGATAGAGGAAGGCAATCCCTAAAGCCCTTGTATCTTTCAATATAATCAAAGCTTCTGGACTGACAGTTCAAAACTTTACAGAAGATGACAAATCGACGAAGATGGAAATGATTCAGGGTCAATATCAAACACTAATATCATAAATGAAAAAGACCAAGAACAATCTCTCAATCTTGTAATGGACAACTTAGAGATAACTTCGCTAAATATCCTAACAAGTCATGTCCAACCAGATCAATCTATGGAAAAAATATATGTACTCGGTAGAGCCTGAAGCATCCAAAAACATGACAAAATCATTCGTTTCACCAGAAGTTCTTAAATTGACGCACTATTTACGTTGTTTTTAACAAAAACACGTTAGTAGTGTTAATTCTACAAGCATACAATAATACACATGGATTATTATGTAATTACCAGTAATTATTACGGGTGTGTGAAACATATTACTGCTATAAAACGTTTATACTTGTTAGAAAATAAATACGAAACGAAAATGCTTGATTTAGCGTACATTTTTGACCTAGATTATATCATATCCAAAGAAAATATCTAAAATTGGATCTATAACTATGGACAAGGTTTTTTTAATTACAATATTATGCATTCGCTAAGAACTTTAAAAGCCATATTTATACTGATTGCAAAAATAAGAGGAATGCACATAATAAATACCGTATTTGTCAACGTTTAATTTGCAATTGGATCGCGAACAAGAAACTGATTCCTCCTTGACCCCAAATAAAGAACGGCGTCAATTGTTAAGGCAATTACAGTGTTAAACACTCTTCACTCCCCGATTTCGACCGAGAGCAGTTTAAATTCGCGATTGAAGAATTTAATAAAAACGACTCTCGTTCCGTTGAATTTAATTATTATTCCTTAACCTATTTGGTATTATGTCTGCGTGTTTATGCTATCTCGGGGAAAACCTTATTTCTAGACTGTCATAATTTTTATTTACTTGGAAATTTTAGTACCGTGTTTATTTTAATTGTGATAACTTGGACGCCTATTCGCGATAAGAGATTAAAAAAAATTAAAATAGAATTGTTAATGAATTAGTAATCAAATGAATGTGCAAAATGACTATAAGAGGAAAATCCATATTCTTGACCCGCAAGGTAATGTTTAGGGGTACAAAATTAAAATAAATCTAATAAGTCTCTCTTCTAGTATATTTATACAGTGGCCCGCAGCTTATTTGATATAGTGCCTATTTCACAATAATTTAAAAAATAAAAAGACTCGACACAAAATATCTTGTGTGATATCCTTTTACGTAGGTCCGCGAAGTTGGTACCACAAAGTGGTCAAAAATCGACAAAAATGCTAGAAAGGATTGGCCATCAGCGATTTCGATAGAACACATTTTGTTTAGGCTACAGCCGCTATACCCATATTTTGGGGTCTAATGGCGAAAATGCTAAAATTAGCCAATATAGACATTTTGTTCATCGGATACGATTGATCATCGTTTGACCATGTTTGACCACATTTTCAAAAAAGAATTTTGTTCAATTTTTTTAAAATACGAACACTAATATTTTGTTGCAGGATAGGATTAACCAACGTTTGGCCATGATTGACCACCAAGTAATGTTTTTGAAAACTTTGAAATAGTCGAAAAAAAATGAAGAAAACAAGTTCATATCTCTAATGAAATGACATCAAACGCAGAAAATGTCACGAACTCTTGCATCGCATTTTTCACAAATTTTGAGAGTTGGTCAAACGCTGAAAATAATAGGACTGATTGTCTCGTGTCTCTAGACCACAAAAAGTCGGAAATGATCTTGAAGTTACATACATCGGATAAAAATTAACCGGTGGGTGATCTAACGGTAATTTTCAATTTTGTGTAAACTAGAGACACGAGACAATAAGTCGTACCATTTTCAACGCTTGACCACCTCTCAAAGTTTGAGAAAAGTACGATAAACTTGGAAACTCTTATATCTATCTTCGAGATCGTATAAAATTTAGCCGGAAGGTAGTCAAACGATGATTTCCGATTTGTTGTGGTCTAGAGACACGTGAGAATAAGTCGTATCATTTCCAGTGTTTGACCATCTCTCAAAGTTCGCGAAAATTGCGATGAACTTTGAAAACTCTGTTTTATGTAATTTCGAGATCAAAAAAAATTTTTTTGAAAATATGAAAGGTGGCCAAACATGGTCAAACGATAGTCAATTGTATCCGATGAACAAATTGAACAACTTTGAAAACTCTGTTTTATGTAACTTCGAAAGAGGATAAAAATTAACCAGTGGGCGGTCAAACGATTATTTTCAGTTTTTTGTGGTTTAGTGACACGATAAAATAAATCGGATCATTTTCAGTGATGGACCACATCTCAAAGTTTGCGAAAAGTGCGATGAACTTTGAAAACTCTGTTTTACGTAATTTCGAGATCGGATAAAATTAACCGGAGGGGGGTCAAACGATAATTTTCAGTATTCTGTGGTCTAGAGGCATGAGACAATAAGTCCTATTATTTTCAGCGTTTGACCACCTCTCAAAGTTTGCGAAAAGTGCGATGAACTTTGAAAACTCTGTTTTATGTAATTTCGAGATCAAAAAAATTTTTTTGAAAATATGAAAGGTGGCCAAACATGGTCAAACGATAGTCAATTGTATCCGATGAACAAATTGTCTATATTGGCTAATTTTAGCATTTTCGCCATTAGACCCCAAAATATGGGTATAGCGGCTGTACCCCAAACAAAATCAATCGAAATCGCTGATGGTCAATAGTGGTCAATAAATGGCAGTGATGCAACAAGCTTTTGCGTAACATCAGTGGTAATTTTTTTGTTATTCTTCCAGTAGGGTCTTCTTCAACTCATCCTGGCTGGAGATTTTGTGTTTACGAATGCTGTTCCAATATACCTAGCCCATAGATTTTCAATTACCTTCATGTCAAGAGACTAGAACGGTGGTGTTAACAAATGCACAATTGCTGACTTGTGCTTCGGCATTTTACAATTTTTTTAAAAAGTATATTGAGGTGCATATTTTGTCGATTATTCCCGTAATAAATTCTAAATTTCCCACACTGAATGAATACAGGCCTAAAGCATCACACTTCCTCCACTATGCTTCACTCTGGCTTTGAGATTCTCTTTCTTCTTCTTTACTCATCCATTAAAATCATGTTCGCGCAGCACACGATGGGCTGTTTCAGCAATGCAAGTCTTCCCTAATTCATGTTGATCTTCAATAGCTAGCTTTGATTTTTCAGACAATGTATCGCTCTCAGGTGCATTGAAAATTCAAACGTTCAATGATATGCTACACTATAGACGCACTCAGATTGATCATCTAAGCAACGATATAAGACTACTGTATCAAATAAGCTGTGAGCAACTGTTTTCTTTCACTTCTACATTGATTGGATTTCGTCGTTGGATTATTGCACCATACTCACCTTTTTTTATCCATTTTAAGTACTCAGCAACGAGAAAATCATTTAAATTCCGTAAGAGGTCTTCGACGATGGAGTGCCTCGGTGCGTCCATTCTTTCGACTGTTCTTTGGTTCGGGGAATAAAACCGCGCAAACAATTCTTCAGTTTTTACTTGATACCAAAAAACGTCGACTATTTTTCATTCCCAATTCGTCAATTAAAATTCTGTGTATATTGTATTAGTGTATTGAATTACGTTGGCCTTTAAAGACCTAAATGTTAACCCTCGTGTTAGAAAACTTAATCGTAGTCTGTAGCTGTGTCACCTAATAAGATTTTAGATTGTTCGCATACGCATCTCTATACGAGGTGGTTCACCGAGAACTGCATCCATCGATTGCAGAAAAAAAAAAAACTAGATAATAACTTTAGATCATTTCTAGTTAGTTTTTCAGCAATCGATCGATGCAATTCTCACCCTGTACATATATAATTTTATTTGTTATTAAGTAGAAGACAGTTTCAAGGTAAATTATGAATTATGCTACTGATACCATGAACTAGTCAATGTAGATAATGTTTAAAAATATATAAATAAATATTTTGTGGATAATAGAGAAGCGAAAATAATAGAGTACTTACAAATAAATGCAAATATAAACTTTACTCGTTAGTTCCTATGCGTATGCCATGTGAATGCAGTTTTATATGTTTGAATTGAGAGTATTATGACAGGTATCAGGTACCACAAGTACTTACAGATCAACGTACAAATCAAGTTTTAACTAAAATAAATTAGTATTAATGTCTCAGCATTTTTATTCTAGCACTTTTTACATATTATAGGGTTGAGGAAAACTGATAATTTCAAGCTGCTATTCCCATTCAACGGTTTAATCTCCCTCGTACACTTTCCATAGGATATTCGGGTATAAACATGTAGATCAATCATTTAAAATGAAACAGCGTCACATCCGATTTTGCTCTGATTTTAATGATTGTTGCTCAACTGAAAGTATACTTTACCACTGCTTGCAACTTAGTTTTTCCATTGTTTACAAGATCGCACAAAACTATTATTTTAGTGCACTGTCAAACGCTTGTAACTAATTGACAGATCGCTCTGTATTGTCCTGTCATATTCAAGAATATTTAACCTAATAAAGGATACTTCGATAGGAAGGTAAAATAGATTCCACCGATTTTGCGTCATCTCAGTGCTAGCTTAATAAACTAAGTTACCGGTTGGACTATACCGTACTATAAATAGACTAGCCTTTTTAATTATCGAACGAACCTCGTATAATAAACAAGAGGTTTTTCTTTCTTTACAACGCTTACATATTAAAAAAAAACAATGTTTACTTGTTTTTAAACAAATGCATTAAAGCTTGGTCCACAATCAAAAAAAATCTTTCAAAGAATTATTTTTTAGTTGGTATGACGTGGTATGATTCATTGAAGGAATTGTACGTATAGAGGAATTAAAGGTGCTTATATTTAATGAAATACATTGACACATACATAATATAATCACTATGATTGAAAAATCTATCGTATCTGTATTTCTCCTATCAGAAACATTAGTATACATATTTCCTTGAACTGATCGTTATTTACAATTCGGCCAAGGGCATAAAGAAGAGTCTGTGTGAAGTTTTGAAAATCTATCAAGCCACCATACATTATTAAGAAAACTTTAAAGGTGGAATTTCTAACCGAGTTTTTCAGCCCGTTTGCGTATTTGTAAGAAATATAAAGAAATAAAACAAAAAAGAAAGCAATGTTATCAAAATTTTTACTATATTAGTTAATTATACAGATATTTTTTTTAAATAATAATAATTTCCGAGAAAATCTCACAACCTCTTGAATCATAGCACATCGCAAATCATCGTTTGACCACCCACCGGTTAAGTTTTATCCGATCTCGAAATTACATACAACAGAGTTTTCACAAGTTTATCGCATTTTTCACAAACTTTGAGAGGTCGTCAAACGCTGAAAATAATAGGACTTATTGTCTCGCGTCTTTAGACCATAGAAAACTGAAAATTATCGTTTGACCACCCTCCGGTTGAATTTTATCCGATCTTAAAGTTACATATAAGCGTTTCAAAGTTTATCGCATTTTTCACAAATTTTTAGAGGTGGTCAAACGCCGAAAATAATAGGATGGTATCTCTAAACCACAGAAAATTGAAAATTATCGTCCAGTAGTGACAAATAAGATTTTGAGTTGGCAACCCTGGCAGTGTGTGACAAGTTCAGACTTGCTTCACATCCTCAACCAATGCAGTGAAGCAGCAAGCAGCTCAGTCTGACTCTGGACATCAGTGTTGCGTGGATGTTTAAAGTAGTGATCTCTTTTTGATTTCTAGTTTGGCTTGTAATTTGAGAATCTAAGAAAGTTTTTTTTTATTTAAGTACTAATAGTCAGTGTATAAGTTAATTATTTAGTGGAGTGATTATGTGAAAAAAGGCCACTGCCCTCTAAAGGTTTACAAACCTCATCTAAACAAAAATATTTTTAAGTAAGAACCCACTACTATCCCAATTTGAAACTTTACACACTGCTTAGTGTTATAGTAAACTACTTTAGGGAAGTTTTTGAAATTTCTTAAACATGTGACTTTTTTAGAATTCAAATTCAAAATTTTAGTAGGTATCAATAAATATGGAAAACATTTTTCTCAAGACCCCCTAGGTGTTGCACATCAAATGAAATGCCATTAAAAATAGAAGAAAATAACACCACTCCCAAGTCTCTAGCTCAATTGGGAGAAGAGCTATTACAATTTTAGTAAATGCCCGCATAGCAATTTTGGGCGATTTTTGCAAACTTTAAATGGCAATAATTCAAAAACGGGTTGACATAAGAAATTAAAACTTGACATTTTGCGTGATCTACATGAACTTGGCCTCTGTGCCAAATTTCATCAAAAGCTGAGATGGTCAAGTAAAATTTTTTACTTAAATGTGTTGACCGACAAAATTCGAAGCCCTGACCATTTGTACTGCCCTACCTATGGCCAGCCACTCTTATCTGTGAAACTATGGAGCTGTTAAATGTTTCTTAAAATTAACTAAATATATAATTTGTTTATTGAAAACTCCTTTTTTCTGGCATTTAATACGTTTTGTACTTACAATAAGCATAACAATAATAACAATTTTCAAAAAATTAGTTATTTTTGATCTACCTATACAGGGTGTCCCAAGTTGAGTGGCGTATTAGAATATTTCCTAAAGTACACCAAAGAGAGCGCTGAAAATTTGGTTGCCTTGGTTTCCGGCCATGCTCTTTTTAAATAAAATAATTTTAAAGATGGCCGGCTTCCGGTTATAACGGAAATCGATAGGAACTTCGTTATTTTAAATGAAACACCCCATATATTAGTGGATTTTTGGATTTTACGCAAAATTTTAGGCTAACTTTCTTAAATAAACCTCGTGTTCAGCGGCTCTGGTTGACGCTCGTGGAAACGCTTCAAAATAAGCCAAAACCGAAACTTCATTATCTTCATTCCCAGTAACCGGAGCAGATGTAGCTTTCTTTATTTTAACGCTACCAGTTGTTAGAAAATTGGCCAAATACCTTCTCAATTTATTTTCTGTCATCGGTGGTAGTTGAGGGTAAGTTTCATTAAAGTTTCTGCATGTTCGAGCAGCCATTCTGTTACACTGTCCATGAATAAAAAACAAATTTAAAATGTCTTCGTTTGAATAATTGTAATTATCCATTATGGTTATTATTATTATTATTATTATTATTTGTATTATTATTACTCAGTGTATTGTAATCAAACAGTAAAAACAAATTAAAGGAACAACTATTAACTTAACAATAACACTCTTCGTAATTATCAGATTAGTTTTAGAGTATTTGTTTTATTGGAAATGTCATTTTATGATTCATGGCAACTTTTTTTTTTTCAAATCTCAGTCTGTTTTATAAAAATTATAAATAACTCAAAAACCTTAAGAGTTAGGTATAGGGAATGTAAATACAGATCAAAAGAGAATAAAAAGTCCTAACTATTGGCCCAATAAAATACAGGGTGTTCCATTTGAAATAAGCGACTTCCCAAGGTACGAAGTTGTCTACATTGGCAAGTGTATTTTGAACATCCTGTGTAAGATATTAGACTTTTTTTCCAACAACGCTTTACAATTAGACCTTAGTACTCATCATAAAAATTTTGAAGGCTGTAAGTCAAACGTTGTCTGAGAGAGGCCGAATGACGCCCAGCAATGATTTGTCGAATTATTAAAAAAAAAGTGGAATTATTCAAAAATGGTGCATTTTAGACATAAGGTTTATTTAAGAAAGTTGGCCTAAAATTTTGCGTAAAATCCAAAAATCCACTAATATATGGGGTGTTTCATTTAAAATAACGAAGTTCCTATCGATTTCCGTTATAACCGGAAGTCGGCCATCTTTAAAATTATTTTATTTAAAAAGAGCATGGCCGGAAACCAAGGCAACCAAATTTTCAGCGCTCTCTTTGGTGTACTTTAGGAAATATTCTAATACGCCACTCAACTTGGGACACCCTGTATAGGTAGGCAGTAATATACGATTTTTAATGTTTTAGCCCCAATTATTACATGTATTTTATTTTCACTACCGTTTAAATCTCATGGGACTGTAATTTATGGCTAACTTTGCGATAAGATTTGATTTTTGAAGTCATCTAGAGAAACACGAAACCTTCATTCCTGGTCCAGCGAAACATGCAACAATTCAAAAAATGGATACAAATGGTTCCTTATCGTCCGAATTTGTCTCCGAAACTTTGTATTAGAATAATCCCTTAACACCAGGCACAATGTAGGGGAGACGCCCCTCAAATTAAAAATAAACACCCACACAGTGGACAAAAATACACTCAAAATTTACTATTTAAGAATGGAAGTGAATATGTAGATACAATATTTCTCATTAACTAATCATTTGTTGAATTAATCAATCTGTATCACAAGCTTCGTTTTTCTTAATTCCAATCTCTTTTCCATAGTGATAAATCTTGATTTGAAGCAATGAATTAAAGCACATATGAAAAAGTAGAATCCTATGTACCTATTTTGCATTAAATTTCTAGTAAATTTGGATCCGATTCAATTACTAGATTGTCTTCAATTCATTAGATTCATTCAATTAGATGTTTCAAAACTTAAGCCAAGAGTTCATGATATATGAAGATTGACTATCTGGTAGTCTACACTGAGACTATAAACTCTTAAGATAGTGGTAGTTGCTTTATCAGGTGTATTAATTAATTTTATAGACTGTTTAATATTTTCTATTTATCATATGTATAAATTTGGTATTTAGTTAAATTCTTTACGAAGTAAATTGGTGTCAAAGATAGGTATACGCATTATGTTCTATTTAATATTAATTTTGTTGATGGAACTTCTCTATACAACCTATTAAATTCTTTTAAATTATTACGATTATGTTTTATATTGGAATTTTATATTTCCTGATAAAATCTTATCTAAACCAATTAAACACAACATTCCAATACAAAACAGAATTAACATCGATAATCAAGGTTTTATAATAAATAGAACAATTGTAAAGGAATCTCCCATTAGATTTTTCTAATCATTTAATATAATAAACAAGTTTATTTAAAACTCACCACATGGTATGTAACCTTTCCTAAAATCTCGAGATGTATGTGGAGAGTCGGCTTTATCCGGTACAGTTGTGTGATACCTACGTTGATTCTTCCATATAATAAGTTTACTAAAAACACTAATTATGGATTGCCGTAGGCTTAATGGTCTACGTTGACACTCACTACTCACTACACTCGTCTTAGATCTAGTAATATCATTATCCGTATTATCTATATTAATTACTGTCGTTTTCTGTTTGCACTTCTTCCTATTATGTTTTAAATGTTTCCTATTTGTAGGCTGATCATTCTCGTCGTATACCTCAAACACCTCCAATTCGTAATCCATTTTAAAACCGTACGTATCCTAGCCGTCATCGGAATCGCCTGGCCGCGAAATTTCGACTCGGTGCTTGAACGTCGATAGTAGTAACATGAGTAATAAGAAGCATTACGAACGTTTAAGTACGAATAAATTCGGGAATAATAATAAGTTACCACTGGCATCAAGTTGAATGGAGAAGTTTTAATGTATCACGAAGTGGAACGATTGCAATAAAAACATCTACATAGATTTGAATTGAATTACAATAATTTCCGAGAACGCTTACGACGACGAGTTGAACTTCAAGCGTCAAATCACATCTTGTTAGTGCTAAAAAACGTTTATAGTATTGTGTAGTAAAATACAACTCAACTGTCATCTCATCACCAAAAATACATACACACCACACATACTACACACACGCAAGTCAAAACGTAAAATCCGTGCCGGTATATCGGCAAACTGTTATTATCGGCGGTACAAGTACAGTTTGCCAAACCACTTATTCGTAATCGCTATTACTTCAGAGATGGCTGTAGCTATTGAAGATGAAATTTATTAAATAATTTATTTGGAATTTCTACTCTAATCAAGACTGTTATGTTACACAATTCCTATTTTTTAAATAATTTCGTTTCTATATTTTTTATATATCTTTCATATTAATAGCAATCCGTTTTAAATGCAAAAATAAAATGTTTTTATTAGTTTTTCGGAAACTTTTAAGCAGTACTACCAATCGCCGGGGAAATTTCGCATATTTTGTTTAAAGTATAATTATTTTTGTAAGAAATACCAAATTTGGAGAAAAATATGAAAATTACATATGTATATAAAAAATTTAAGCAGTCTCTGAACTCTGAATATTTTCTAATTCATGTAAACCTGACCATTCATTTAGAAATGTCATTAGTGCCAATTTCTTAATTCAGTGAAATACATATATGGTACAGCAGGAGAAAAAAGTATCCTGCCAGTGCATGTAAGAAAGACGCCCTTCACTCAAAATGCACGGGTACTTTATTGACTTAGTATACCTACATGGACTGTCTGCGGCACAGACATTATTTGTATACACTCTAGGATAATAAAGATCCCGTAGGGTTTGAGTAAAAAGCCTCCTTCTTTCGCGCACTGTCCGGATACTCTTTTCTCCTACTCTACCTGAGACGTATGGGATTACCTATTAGGCATTCATTGGACGCATTCAGCAAAAGTAAACAGTTATCGACGACAGGGTTACGAGTCCATCGGAAACTGATGAATTCTGCTGAAAAGGCATCTTTCTTAAAGTGATATGTTTCAAAATAGAATTCACGTTTTGATGGTTTTGACTTTTCAGCACAAACATGGTAGCTCTCAGCAATTAACGAATCGTTAAATATTATTCGAATAGTCGACTTTATAATAGGGAACATGACATATGTTGCAAAATCAAAATGTGATAATACCATCATGAATTATAAGCAATAGCTTATCGCTTAATCCATAAATTTTATTTCTTACGTTATATCGTTTCACAAAACTGTTCGATTGAAATTTCTCACAATTTCAAACGGAAAAATAAACGCGCCATTTTTACTTCGCTAGTCTAAACCATGGGAATATTTTATTATTAACAGCTGGGGACAGTGTGGTAGGTTAGCTATACTGCTAGATATCGAGTGGTTAATAAGGCCCGGTTTTTCAATCGGCGGTTAATTGTTTCTGTTAACTGGCTGGCAGTTAAGCTTAACTTCAAGTTAAATTGCTATATAGCTTAGATTATATGTACTTTCACCTGCAGTTGGTTTAAACTGTGAGATCGATAAACACTTTAGCCAGCAGTTTCCGGGCCTAAATGTTTCAAGTAAATATGTTTGGCAACCCTGAAACATTTTTAGGTTATAATTACTTAAGGCTGTTCCACAATACAGGTACGTAAAACGTGCGACATAAGCAAAATTCGTATTGTATTTACTTATTAGATGTTTTACAATTGTATGTAAACGTAAATATTGGAGCCGTAACCGTAAATGGTTACGAAATTTTCCGTAAAGTGAAATAATTAATAACTTTCACCCTGTCAAATTTTTGACACATTTGAATTAAAAAATCAGGCATGTCAACATAAAGTTTTAAAGTATTTTCTTTAGTAAGATTGACAACACTGCGATAGTTTTAAATTGTACTTTAAATTGTGACAGCTGTCAGTGACAAACCTAAATTAGAGAAGCTTAAGATTTGATTGAAGTTTGTAATCGAAAGTTACGTCAGAACTGGTCCAAAATTAAATAAATAATGTCATGATTGTCATCATAGATTGTCACTTCAGATCCATTTTCATGGTAGCCAATAGCGGAAAAAGCAACATCGAAATTGCAATCAAACCAACACAAAAAAGTATCCTATGGTATTGCGTGACGTCAGTAGTCTGTGTACTTCAGTTAGTTGGCCGCATTTTCATAAGGGCGCTGAAAAACGAAACATTTATATCTCGATAAATGATGAAGATATAGCAAAATAAACAAATACGGGTAAATTTTCTTTTACTTGTCATAGATATGATAAATTTCATAATCTATATTTTTTACTTACATGACTCATAACAAAAGCGGCTTTTCCCCAGTTTGCGATGTTTGAATAAAATCAATTCGGGTGAATTCTTGTTAATAGTAGGTCTGTTATTACGTTTCCAAACATAATTAATGTTTTAGACTAGTATGTATAATGTATTATATTATGTGAGTTGGTATAAGTTATCTAACGGAAACAGCTAATAAATAAATCGGAGAATAAATCAAAAATAAAGGCAAAACAACGTTTACACAAACTAGGCATATTAGGTTTTAATTGCAAGTCGTCGTTATTAATGTATCTATTGAAGTTAAATTTATTATAATTTAGTTTAGTATAACCGATTCAAGTGTTACAGTTCATTTTACGAGGTGAATATCGTCATTGCTAACAAATAATCGAAACTACTTCATCTTTTAATCTGGGAATAAGAACATCTGTTCAGTTTGTGTGTTATATAGAAATCCTTGAGTAATGTCGAGCATTTTGATACTTGCCCATTGATTTTTTTCTATCCGTTATATATACATTTATTACTAAATAATGAGCCGTATCAATACCGCTATTTCAAATCAAATTTCTGCTGCAATATCCGCAAATCAATTACGAAGAAATAAATAATGCAAGTTTAATATTTGTATTTGGTTAATTTTATGACTTGTATTGCTACAAAATGATGGCGAATTTGTTTTGACTATTTTTAACTGAATTGGTGCTTACTTCAAAAGTTATTTTGAGGTTATCAGATATAAGTAGGTACTGAATGACTTTTAGTTAGTTAGAAAATAGTCTTTTTAAAATTGCTAAAAACAAACGCCAAATGGCACGGGAATTGAAATTTGGAGTGCCTGGAGAGGAGCCAGCCAAGCCAACATAATCGCCAACCAAACCTAGAAGTTAATGGAGCAGTGAAAATACTTTCTGACAGTCTTGCTGCCCTTAGAACACTACAGGCTGTCAGGTTCGACACCGAAGTAGTACTACACTGCCATAGGACTCTTGTAAAACTGGCGGAACATTACAACACCACGCTGAGATAGGTACTAAGTCACTCTGGAATCAGAGGTAATGAAATGGATGACAAATTAGCTAGAGCTGCCAGCGAACGACTACTCGTGGGTCCAGAACCTACATTTGGGAATTCCTATGGCAGCATCAAAACCTTTGTCAGATCTGAACTCGCTGCTAGGCATTGCTCCAACTGGAATGCTCTTGCCGGTATGAGACTGTAAAAATATTTGGATTCGCCCGTAAGGCAGTCTTTATTAGCAGATACAGGTTGAGGTTCCTCACAGGGATCTTAACCTGTCCCCTGTGCAGAAACTGTGGGAATGCCGACGAAACTCCAGTCCATCTTCTTGCCGACTGCCCGACAGTAGACAGGGAGAAGCGGAGTTACTTTGGGGTCGATCGATTGGATGATCCCGGAGTAAGAAAACTAACTTTCAACCACTTTGCAGACTTCTGTGTCCGAGTGCAATCTGGTTAAGAGGACTAAAACAGCACGGGGGCACAATAGGTCTCTCCTAAAGCCGACCTTGCCTTTACGGTTTTCCAGCCCGTGCAATCGCAAAAAAAAGATATTAATTAAACGTCTATTCAACTCTAAGTTTGAAAGTGTTAATGGTAGGCGAAAACAACTTGTGTGTCAGACAATCGAAAACGCTTTAGTAATTCTCAGCTGTCAATACCTTCGGGCTGCTAATATTTATTAAAGGGTAATTTCTGCATGTGTGTCAATTTTTTTATTTCCTTAAATTTGCTCTCATAATGGTAGCTAAACTGTTTTTACTTTGATCCACTAAACTCGATAATCAAATTAAAAAAGTTTTTATGGATAGATTTTTGAGATATGAATACTTAATTGTCGCAGAGGTAGTTTGATTGTTTAGACCACACATAAACGACAAATATTAGTAACACTGATTTTAAATTGCATCAGTAGTTTCATTGCAATGGACCAAAATATGGAAAAACAGTTGTTTTGCTGGCCAAAACTGATAATTGAAAATTCACTCTATCAGCAGTACAAACTAGAAATCGCCCAGTTTTGTTATGTTCTTATTTGAAACTACCGAGATTCAACTTTTTCTCTTATTTGTGAGTGGAGAGCATCATCTTGTAACCCAAATTGTTTGGTTGAATAAAGCACAGTATAATATTTTGGCACCGATTGTTAAGACAAGGCTTACGCAAACTTCAATGGTCTAATTGTTTCAATGCATCAAGTATGAAGAAGACGATAGAAAGTTTAAACCTTATTTAAAAGACTTTCGTTTTTCGACGAAAGGAACCATTATTGTCATCCGATAAGGCTGCAGCCTGGAATTTGTTTAAGTTAATTTCATAAAAAACAATAAAAGTACGACAAAATTTATTTTCTTTTTATTTTTCCCAACAGCCATAAACATATAATTGAAAATCCATTTGTTATTATCGATATCTATTACTAGAAATATACGAGGGTGGGTCAATATGTCCGTGACTTTATGAATTTTCCGCTTCTTAGCTGAAAGAGTAATACTGCTCCTATCAACAGACATCTGTCAGTTTATTCCCGTTAATATTTGAACAAGCTGCGTCATTTAATTTGTGTTTTACAACCATTAATAGCAGACTACAGCTTGAATTGAGGAGAAAATGTCTCATTTTGTGGAAAAAAAAACCCAGACCAAGACTAAGCTTAATAAGTATTATGGAAACTCTGCATCATCAATTTCAATGATAAAAAAGTGGTTTATTGAATTTCGTTGTGGTCAGACAAGCACGGAAGATGCCGAACGTTCTAAACGCCTAGTTGAGGTCTCTACGCCCGAAACAATTAAAAAAATTCACGATATGTTGTTGGTGGATCGCGGATTGAAAGTGCGAGAGATTGTGGAAGCCATAGGCACATCACATGGCTCAGTGGTTTCAATTTTGAATGATCACTTGGGTATGAGAAAGCTATGCGCAAGATGGGTGCGGCGTTTGCTCACAATCGACCACAAACGCAATCGTGTGACAATTTCGCAGGAGTGTTTGGGGCGTTGTTTAACCGCAATATGGACGAGTTTTTGCGCCGTTTCGTAACCGTGGACGAAACGTGGATCCAGCACAACACACCAGAGGCAAAACAGCAGTCAAAACAGTGGATTTCTCGGGGTGAATCGACGCCATAGAAGGCCAAGGTGGGTTTGTCAGTCAATAAAGTCATGACGACCGTTTCTTTTGGGAGGAGGATTTGAAAAAAAACGACCGCATTTGGTCAAAGAAAAAAAATCCATGAATTAGGTTACGAATTGCTCCCTCATCCGCCCTATTCTCCGGATTTAGTGCCGAGTGACTATTTCTTGTTGTCAAACCTGAAGAAATCGCTCGGCAGAAAGAGATTTGATTTCAACGATGAAATCATCTCACAAACAAATACCTATTTTGATGACCTCGACAAATCTTATTTTTTGAAAAGTATAAAAAAAATTGAAGAAACGTTAGACAAAGTGTATAGAGCTCAAAAAAAAAATTAAATTAATTTTATATCCAAAAACCTGTTTCATTCATCGCCCTCGTAATTAACAAACAATTTAAACTGGAGGTCATGCAGGGTGCAGGACTGAGAATCCAACATCTAGTGCTCCACAAATTTGCAAATCAGAATGATATGCCTGCCACACATTTTGCAGGAAAATAAATTCAGAATGTACAAACTCAAAATCGTCCACACTCTGCCAAAAAGACACCGACATAATAGATTAGCTTTTGATTGCCCAATTTGATTCACGTCTAACGATACAGTTAATTCCCAAAATTGCCGATGGTGGACTGATGCAAACCGTCACCTAGTCATTGAAATTAGAAACCAATCTTATTTTAAAGGTAACATCCAGTGTAGAATTTTTAATAATCAAATCATTGAGCTCTATTTCTTAAGAGAAAAACTGTATCCCAAAAGGTAAGTATGTCTTGTTTTTATAAAACGATTTTGTTATGAATTAGAATATTTACCATTATAAGCAAGATATATGTAGATTGGTTTTTCATCAAGGAGGACCGACACACAGTTCAAGACGTGTTCAAGACTTGCTGAATGAAATAATATTTCTTGGAAAATGGATTGGAAGGCTGGAAGGTTCTCTGAAAATTCCTGAACACTAATATCTCCTGACTAGACGTTCTGCGATTATTTATACATACTATGAAGCTATTTGAAAAACAAAATTCATAAGGGCCTACCGTTCAGGGAGATCGAACAACTGAAAAACATCATTCAGGCATGTCTGGAAAAAATTACACTAAGAATCCTGGGCAAGAGAAATACCGTACAAACTTGATTTTAATTTCCAGTACGTACCTAGTTCATAGTTCATTTCACCAATGACAAACTTTTTATCTTTACTTTTCACACTATGGTTTTGAAGTTTGGTAAAATTTCAATCTGTAATTACTGTTTTACTTATTTGATTATCATCGATGTCACTGATAAATTGTTAAAGCAGCTTCTCTATGTGTTTTCTATTTTTATTATCCACAACGATTAAATAAAATCGTTTAACCGTTTAATTTTTTTGTTTTGAAGCCATTTTTAATTCTTTAACTTGTCAGTCAGTATAGGGGCTAAAATATGTTTTTAGACAAGCACAAATGAATAGGTACCTTAAAAGCTTTTTTCGAAAAATCAAAAATAAAAATGTTTCCCATTTAGCCTAAACTTTCTGGCAGGGGGTAAATATGCTCCTCAACCTGTTAATTTGCGAATTTCTTTTCAAATGAGGAGAAAAAGGCAAAGATTGTTAATTCAGCCCGATAAATTACAATGCTTAAAACGCCAGATCCCATTCTGTAATGAACTATGCAAGTCAAGATTACCTGGATTGGACCAGTAACAACATTATTCCAATCCAAACATTTCTAAACGTAAATCAGCATAGTTTTCAATAGTAAAGTTTATTAGTACTTGCTCGACTTACACTACTACTAATTCTATCATTGTGTATATGTATATACATATATCACCATCGACAAAGAAATAATAATGCTTAAGACAGCTAAAATCAACAATAATTTGATCATAAGTTAAAAATAAATCGTCGGTAAAAAAGACAATCTAAATCGGTGCATCGCTAATTCTGGATTCGTCTAATACGTGGCTACACGATCAGGAAGCTTTTAGTGACGATAGAGCGGAAACGTTGTTTGGCTACTGTAAACGGAATTCACGGAAAGACAACCCCAGGCAATCTGATAGTTAAACAGTGGCACAGCCTTAAGCAATATATTAGCGACTTCCGAATATAATTGTTAACTTCCTAGGTGTTCCTACGAGTCATTTACTGATGAATGCGACTGAGGTAATTTGCGTAATGGCTGTTCCCTTCTTTAGATTAACACTTCTTCAACGCGTTAGTGTTTATTACTGTCGATTGCATCAACTTTGTATTAGGTTAGGTGGTAGAGTAAGTTATTAGGTCATTATGGAATTACGTTAAATTAAGATTTGTAAAAATACCTTCTGATGTATGTATGTATGTATTGCATGTGCAGTCTGTTCCAAAATTAATGTCACCCCCTGTGCCGCATTTACAAGATTAGTATTCACTAACGAAAAATCGTATTGGATTATAGGAAACATCATTTTTATGGGTTTCTTTAGCCTTGGGAGCGACATTAATTTTGGAAGAGACTGTACATACCTACATTATTTTGTTTTATAAAAGATGTTTTTTTAAGTCCGATAGAACTTTAAATCGTAAATAAAAACACCAAAAATTAAATTTTGATCAAACAATTTTTTTATTCGAAAGATTAATACATAGCATTATCATTTGAAAATGATTTCGGGCATATGGCCACCGTGGCTGTTGTTGACGAAGCACATTTTGGACGACCAATTTAGGGCCACTTTTTCGAGCATTGCTGGCCGTATGTCACGAATAACACGAACAATGTTGGGCTCCAAGGCGTCAATTGTTGCTAGTTTATCAGCATAAACCAGTGACTTTACGCAGCCCTACAGGAAATAATCGAGAGGTGTCAAATCGCACGATCTTGGCGGCGAATTGACAGGTCCATTTCTCGAAACCCATTTATCGCCAAATCTCGCTCGGATCAATATCATCCATATTTTCAAACAAAAAATCATGGATCATGGTGCGGTAACCATCTCCATTGATCGTAACGCGAGCTCCGGCTTATTTTTTTAAGAAATAAGGTCCAATGATGCCACCAGCGTGTAAACCGCGCATTTTTCTGGATGTAATGGAGTCTGTAGGGTCTGTTGTGGATTGGTTTCACTACATATGCGGCAATTTTGTTTATTAACAAACCCGTTAAGCCCAAACGCAATTTTGCCATAAAACATGGGATCAGTTTCCAACTGCTCTAGAGCCCAATTGGCGAACGAACGACGCATATGATGGTCTCGTGGATTTAATTCCTGTCCCAGCTGAATCTTAAACAGGTGTAGGCCAAGATCTTTGCGCAAAATTGTCCAGGTAGTGACAATTATTATACACGAAACATATATAAATGCTCAAAGAATTGTAATCTCTATTTAGTTAAAGTAGTGAGTGTAGTAAGCTTGTATAACACGTGATTGTATAATGATATAGTGATTAATATTGTAGTATGCACAAGATTTTGCGGATGTTGACGAATCGTAAACCAAACAAAAAAAAGTGAAAAATAAAATAAAATTTCAAGAATTATTCAATCTGAAGACGCAAAAGAAAGCAGCTCTAATCGACGCAATCACTTTCCATTACTTATTTATCCAAACATTTCCGAGTCTTGTTTACAAACCTCAATTCTTCGTATTGGTTAAAAAAAAACCTTACTTTAATCCCACGTCGGGTGTATAAAACAATCAATTCAGATTTCCTTCGTTCTGACAGCTTTTGTGTTGTCCTTCTTCGTTCAATTTTTATGCCAACGCCAACTAGATGAATATCTGGTCACACCTTTTCCGGAAAATCGATAGAAGTTGTAATAGTGTGCGTATGCAAACATCCATAATGTACTACATACACCTTTGTTCCACTATACTTCTCTACGAAAAGCTTCCAGTTACGACAGAGTTTGTTCAATTTCAATTTCGCCCGTATTTCTTTCCTCGTTTGTTTTACGACGCTATCGTATTAAATACTACATTATAGGTACACGTATATAGTGTGTATTTACGGCGTCAATTTTTTTTTTAAGTTCGCCATTAAATCGTCGATTAAATCCGATGTAATACTTTTTTTTTCTAGATTAAACGATGTTAACGTCAGGTCATTGATTTTCTTCTTAAGCTACGTAAAAATAGTGTTTTTCTTTTAATGGAGAATGACAGACACGACAAGGCAGCATTATTATATAGTAGCATAAACAAAAGTAACTATATGTCAGAGCCAGACTTAAGATCATATGTTCATGCTTATGGTTTTACCAATATATAAGCAATTTTTAGTTCTAAACAAAGATTTGGTATGCGAGAGACATAATGAGCAAAATGGTTAGACTTTACTAAAAGCACATACCACTGATAACAGTCTTGGGGAATTAAGAGCCATTCCAAAACTTTAAAGAATGCCATATCAATGAAATAAAAATGTAAAGAATAAAGATATCTGTAGTGTTTAGGCTGTTCTTTGATAAGCAGTGTCAATAGCACTGAAATTAAATCATCACTTTCATTTGCAGCTCTAGAAATCGGTGACACAAACATTAAGTAATATGTCTTTTAAAAAGGCACGTTTTTATTGCTTTAATCAAGATCCTTTAAACAACTTTTTTATCAAATATTTTATATCTACCGCGTTGCATTACAAAGTGTCATATCTTTGCAACAGATGGGGTAAAACATGTGACGTTTTGTGAGGTGGCCCTTCTGGCCTGACGTCGATATGTGGGGCTTCTATAGATGGCTCATTCTGGACCTGATTCTAAATATCGGCTTCGAGGTTGCGCCTTGTCCTGACACGGGGTGGTGGCCCACCTCCCTCTGTAGCGTTCCTCTAGGAAGAGATAGGTCACGATGAATTTGTGCATTATTGTCGTACCAGGTTCAATCATGCGCAGCATCCGGTTTTGGAGGGCGTTGAGTCGCTTAATTTGTGACATTGAGGCGTTGGACCAGGTCAAGGCGCCGTAAATAAAGGCCGGAGAAACAAGATGTAATTCCAAATATTAATGTTAAGGCTCTGGAAAATTTTCCAACAAAATAGAAATTGTCAAAACATTTGATAATTGATAGGAAACGTATAATGTTGCATAATGTGATTTGGCGTTGCTTTCAGCCCATTTGGGTCTGTTCAGAATTTTGTCTCTCTTTTTGAAACAAGTTATAGACAGGGGAATATCTTACTGTATAGAAATGTTGGATCAATGTGGGTAAATGCATGATAGGAAAAAGAAACATCTATTCAATGAGTTATTGCAGATGCAGTTTCGTTTCTATAAGTGATTGTATTCTAACAGGTTATGTTAAAATGAAGAAATTGTACAACGTGTTGGGTCTCCACATCTATGTTTCGTTTTGTAGGCGAGTCTGATTCTAACTGACAGTTAGTCCTATGTCAACACATATACAGGGTGCCCACCTAGTACGCGGCAGAGAGAGAGATAATTGAGTGTTTTTTGATATGATGTCTTTACTTTTCTCAAGATCTACAAACCTAAAATAATGCCGATTATACAGGGTGTTTCGTTTCTCCGAGACGAAAGGCAACTTTGTTTTTTTTTAATACAAACCTATATTTTTAGCATGTTTTGAATCTACATGAAAAACTAATAAATTGACGGTGTTTGAGATATTTAGCCGACTATGTTTTTTTACTCAATTTTTGTTAATCATAGAATCGAGTTTTGCTTTGTTATTCCAATTAATAGAAAAAACACTTTTTGATCAAATGTTAAGCAACAATGGCTGTTCGAAATGCCATGTTAGAAAGTGACCTACAATGTAAGGGATGTGCAGAAAATCTTGTCAAATTTGACGAAGAAAAACTCGTAAAATCTCCGTTAATTCAAATGGAGCACCCTGTATATTATTAGTCAGTAAAACGCAAAATGAAATATTCTACAATTTTGCTATGGCATTCCCTGTATCTAAGTTCAACATTTTAGGTAAAAATGCAGTATCATAGTAAAAAGTGAGTAAATTTGAAGTGCATCGCGTCAAATTTACTCTATTTAATAGTGCAAAAAACCCAAAAAAAAATAAAAAAAGGCAGTTCAGGAAATTGTTCGGAATATTTATCGTTCAAATACTAAATCAATAACTTAATAATAATAATAGAATAATAATAATAATAGAACGGTGGACATTTTCAACAATTTCTTTAGTGTTTTTTAAGAGAATAAATTTGAAGTATAGACCTTTTTTAACGTAATTATGTGTTTTTACCTTAAGTATTGAAGTTAGGTATAGAGAAAGCCATAGCCAAGTTGTAGAATATTGCATTCTGCGTTTTACTGACTAATAATATACAGGGTGCTCCATTTAAATTAACGGAGATTTTACGAGTTTTCCTTCGTCAAATTTGATAAGATTTTCTGCACACCCCTTACATTGTAGGTCACTTTCTAACATGGCATTTCGAAGAGCCATTGTTGCTTAACATTTGATCAAAAAGTGTTTTTTCTATTAATTGGAATAACAAAGCAAAACTCGATTCTATGATTAACAAAAATTGAGTAAAAAAACATAGTCGGCTAAATATCTCAAAAAGTACTATACATAAAGTACCATTAGTTTTTCATGTAGATTCAAAATACACGCTAAAAAATATAAGTTTGTATTTAAAAAAACAAAGTTGCCTTCCGTCTCGGAGAAACGAAACATCCTGTAAAATTGGCATTATTTTAGGTTTGTAGATCTTGAGAAAAGTAAACAGATCATATCATAAACCATTCAATTATCTCTCTTATCAACCAAGATATTGGACTTCCGCGTACTAGGTAGGCACACTGTATGCAGGATAACAACTTGAACTACGAAAGCCTATTGATAGGAGAAGGTAGTGGGGGGTAAAATTAAATATATCCAATTTAGTATTGCCAACTGTTTGTATGACAGGAATGTCTGTGGTTATGTCAAATATTATGGCAAATTATAAAACCACTTTATAATTTGTACTTTTTCATTAATTGTGTATTCCATTAGGATAAAGTTTGATGGTTCGATAAAATATTTGACATGACCACTGACACTCCTGTCATATAAAACGTTGACAATAGTAAAATGGATCAGGCCGTCTGTTTAGTAAACGCTAGAAATGCGATGAATAGATTGGACAATTCTTTTTTTAATCGATGCATGCATCGGATGCTCATCGGATTCATCGGCTTTAGGAGTCGATGGAACCGATGGATTTGTAGTGGTTGTAAACATCTGATCGCGTTTGTTGTCATAAATGATCATAACCTTGTATGATTTGTATGAATCTCTATTCCTCTATTGTCAAACTCATCGGTATCTCATCGGGTGCGTTCTGTTACTAATCGGTAATCGTGCTCATCGGATGTATCTGGTGACGTCATTTGACATCCATCATAAATTAAGCGCTTCATCAGTGCGATGAATAAAAGTACACGCCTAAGTTGTTAGCCTGTATGTCCACGTCATATTAGTAATAAAGACTTTTGTTCTCCGTATTTCTCGTCCGAGTTTTCTTTCCGAACCTTAACCTTCATAGGTTATAAACATATTTCAAAATAAATGTAGGCATTTATAGATTTATATCAAAATAATAAAAATAACTGTTAAGATGGCTTCACATGCAAGCTCTTTAGCGGACAACGAACAACCAATAGGATTTTAGATTTCCAAAATTTTAGAGTTTCAAGGTCAGTATGTTAATCAACTTTAACTTTTGGCGTACGAAAATGACTGAAAACGATATAAAGCTGCATATATTGACAGTTTTGTGGTTGTTTGGTGTGTGCTGTTTGATATGTGTTACTGATAATTTAAGTTTTTTCTATTATTTTTTTCAAATAGGTATACTTCGAACCCAATACTTCCTCTTTTTTTTGTTTTTAATAATTTGTATAAAATAAATAACTTTAATATACGTTTTTTATTTTGCATTTGTGCAATATTTGTATAGGCATTTATATTCATTTTACGTGCATATAATCTCAACAACAGCAGTCAATGCATTTCTAAAAGAGTTAGGTTGTAGTTATGATTTTGTTTGAAGTCAAGTTTTGTATGCTGTCATGTGAAACATATGATAAAAAAGCTGCGTTTATTTGCTATACGCTGTCTGCTAAAAAGCTTGCATGTGAAGCCACCTTTAGTGTAATTTGACAGTTGTCAAAATATATTCTGTATTCTTTATCTGGACTCGTCAGCGCAGATTCTTTTTTTGAAAAAGTACTAATCTTCTTGGCTTCTCAGAAGAAGCATTTCACGTAATATCGTTCTATCGTCGAGATCTTGAGGACGCATGTCTTGCACCCACGTGAACTTGTAAGGGTGCATGTGATAGTTTCTTCAACACCCTCTGGATTGAACTAACGTCTAAATTATATTCGGCAACTCTGATAGATAAATTTGTATTGATTTCTAAATAGGCTAAGATGTTAATTGCTTTCGAGTAATTCTGGCATTACTTGCTTTCTTTAAAGCGCTTCTAATCTTCCAAATTTATCTTTAATCAGTCGCGAGTTCTACTAAGAATTTCCCCACAGTTTCCATGGATAAAATCACAATTAAACCACTCCAGCTCTACGGGCTGTCGTGATTTAAATGCTTGTCAAATTGACACTCATCTTCGTCGCTATGCAACAAGCATTCGTGAAATTATCGATAAATTCAAAGCTCTTATGGTATTATGTACTACAGAAAATTTCATCGTCAATCAGATTCTAGAACAAAATATAGAGATTCGAAAAAAGATGTTTTTTAAGTCTCTAGATCAATATTCCTTTATTCTAAAATTTAACACCCTGTAAATATGCTTTTATTGGATGAAAAAAATATCTGTTCATATAAGAAAAAATAATGTAAGCAAAAGATAAGATGTTTTTTTCCACTGTATATTTAAGTATGTGTCACATAAAGTTGTCCGGAGACATAAATAACGACAATGACAAGAAAACTAAACATGTGAAATTGATGGGAATTTTTTATTGCTTTTTATATTACTTACTACATATGTTACATTCATAAGCGTAATGATATAGCAGTATTGCATGCCTCACAGCAACTTAAATATCATTATCAAATATCATTACGTTTTAATAGATTTAGCGTAATGCAGTGGTCGATTCCGGTAATAATTTATATATTGGGGTTTACTTTTAAACTTTTGGCATATTCTATTATCATAGGTGTTGAATAAATTAAAAATAAAAGCATTCTTAAGGTTCTAAAATTGTATTATTGTATTATATATAATGTAGGTGTTTTATTTCGTTGTATAATTTTTATACAACATATGTACATAATAAAATTCTAATTCTACCTCTTACCGGATACAAGATTTTGTATGAAAATGAGTTTATATTAAGGCTATAATTGCGATGGCGGAATAAATAATTTCTGCGTGCTCGTGACCATGTTGCGTCCTTGACCATCGTGGTTAATATATCAATAGAAACGGCTTATTATTTTTTTTCAACAGTTTCAGAGATTTCATAGGCTTTGTTTCGCGTTACATAAACACTATATTTAAAGGTCTACATTGATGATGATATACAGGGGTGTCCAGCTAGTGCGCGGAAGTCCAATATCTTGGTTGTTAAAAGAGATACACTGGAACCTCGCTTATCTCCGCGCTCACTTATATCCACACTCACTTATGTCCTCACTATAGCGCTCATTTATATCCGCTCGGCATCCACCACCCGATAGTGCACGTATTCACATGAGCCAATCAGCGCGTAGCACAGCCTTTCCTCTCCGCTAACGAGATAAAAATGGAGACTCCTCTTGAGAGGATGTAAGTGAATGTTTACGTTTCCCGAACGCGGATATAGACGAGGTACCAGTGTAATTGAATCTTTTTTAATTCATGTGTCTAGTTTTTTCAAGATCTACAAGCCTGAAATAATGGCGATTATACAGGGTGTTCCATTTCTTCTGCTTTTTTAAATACAAACATATGTTCTTTATCACTTATTTTGAATCTATATGGTTACGCTAATTAACAGAAAAAATATATTTTGAACAAATGTGAGGCAATAATGGTTCTTCAAAACACCAAGCCAGGAACTGACCTACGATATAAGGGGTGCGGAGAAAATGTTGTCAAATTTGAAGAACTTGAAGAAAGAAAAATATGGACGATTAACTCACCGAGCATGGAATACTTATATACCCAAATGAATTAACATGATATTTTTAATAATGTTCAATAAAAATATGAACTATTCCTTTTTGAAGTCTTTCGCAAGATTACAAGTCTTTCAAATTTTGCCGTTTTTTTTCGCCCTTAAATGAGTAGGGTGCTTTGGAAAAATGACGCCAGAACTACTGTCAATTAGTGTCAAACGAATTTTATACATTTGGTGGCTATTTTTGATATTTGTTTAAATTAAAATGGGCAGAGGAAAAGTTATCGACGAGAAAATTCGATCAAATTTTTTAATTCTGGAAAATCTAATTCTGAAATTGGAAATTTATTGGAATTATTGGAAATATGATTAAAAATTCAATAGCTCCAAAGGCTAGAAATGTAGGAAAAAGTAAGATAACTGCAGGTGATAGACGAGCATTGACAAAACTTATTGAAAAAAACTGTCGTGCAAGTTATCTTGAGTTGAGGGTATGTGGTGTGAAACTGTAGGAAGACGAATTTCCAGGGCCACGTGTCACAGAGAGGGCCATAAACAGTGATATCGAACTTCAAAGTAAGTTAAATGAACAAGAATGTGTGAACAAACTTTACTAAAATTTGAATTGTCATACCAGGCAGAGGAAAAGCCACTTTTGACATTACAGTAAAGAAAAATAGAATAAAATGGGCAAAAGAATTGAAACTTTTATAGCTTTCGTTTTACATGCGTTTCGCTTCAGTTGTGACGTCAACTGAAGTATTATGGAAATGCAAGAACGAAGTGAAACACAAAAACGAACGCTTCTTATAGGTTAGGTGAAGCGTATCACAACAAGTGACGCGCTATTAGTCTGCTTCACATTCATCTGAAGTGCTTTAGTAAAGTGCATCGTAAAAGTGCATTTTCGTATCACTTGATTTTTAAAAAGAACGCGGTTGGTAACTGAAGTGAAGCAAAATTTCAGAAGCGCATATAAAACGAAAGCACCTTTTGTGGCGTGAGATGAAGAAGGCGCTTCGAAAACATCCCCTGAATTGAAATAAAAACTTCAAGAAATATGGGATTCTTTTACGCCCGAGGTTTGCCAAAGTTTAGTCCACACAATGCCACAAACACTTTCAGATGTTGTAACAAGAAAAGATGATGTGGTAATGTGTAATATAGTTTTAATCTCATTTTATATCATGATTTGTTTGTTTTAGTTAATTAGTTTAGTTGAATAGTTTTCTTTGTTATCACGTTTTTTTTTGTAGATATACGATTCTAAAATATTGGTGAATTGATAAATTAAAAAAAATTGCACTCATTACTTATATATTTGTACTTTAGATTGAATTTTTGAAAAATCTAATGTTGGGCCGAAGTGCACCGGGTTGGCAACACAAAAATCCCTTCTTCGATGAAAAATAGTTCAGTTTTATTTTGTTGGACCTGTGTTGAACAGGTTTAAGCTAGCCCCTCAAGCCTTGGTTTTCAAAAAATAGGTATTATGAAAGAAAATACATAACAACTATTTGCCGTTTGAGATTTCATCATAATCACTTGAATGTGCATTTATACCGGTTGAAGCTTGTAGAATCGCCAAATTGTGTCTGTGGAGAGGAGGAAGAGGTGAATCATGTATTCTTTGGGTATACGATGAGGGAGGCCCAAGCAGCGGAGTTGCAGACTGAGCTGAGGAAACTTGGACAACGTCTACCACACAATATTAGCAGCTTGCTAGCCAATGAAGACGTAAAAATTTTACGACTCCTATACAAATTCATCAATTCAAATGGAATCAGAATAGCATGGGACAAAATCGAACCTATATTCCAAATTCTGCTCTATATAATGTGCGTTTAGACACGTTGTAGAAATGGAGATATGGACGTGTTCCAGGCGAGCTTTGTTGCTCAATCTCCAAGGGTTGTAGATGGCTGAGTGGATCAAATGAAGATCACGGTGCCAACCAAAGAAGAAGAAGAAGAAGAAGCTAACCCCTCCTACTACTGTCAGTTTTCACTGTCATTATGGCATTTACGTTTTTGTTAGTGATTCTATCAGCTTTTGTGTTTATTAACTAAATTTAATGATGATTAGTATTTGGTTTTTTTGAAAAAAATGTTATGAATTCAGTGATGGATAATCTTAACGTAAGATTTTCATTTTTGACAACTAAACATAATAAGAATGAAGTTACCCAGTCAAAGCAGGAAGCAGGCAATATTACAGTCTCACCAAATTAAACCTGGAGTTGCCAACCTGGTGCACTTGACCTTGGACACTTTGTATACCGCTATATTAAATAGTACCTAGTATATGTCACAGAATAAACAGAGAGGACAAAAGCCTTAAAATTGATGTCATGGCTTTTGTGCGCATAGCTGGCAGACGCCGTTTCTAAAATACGTCCAAATATTCCTTGAATGTTGTTTGCATGTTTATTGCTTGTTTGGAGGCTAGTTCTTAGTTGTGAGTTTAGTAATTTTGTGATGTGTACGTTTTACCTACTTAGTTATTTCTAGTAACTGCAAAATTTGTTGTTTGATTCTTGCTTAAAACCTATTTTTATATAAAAGGCGGGCCACTTAAAATAATGCACTAGAATTACGGTCAAGCTAAATAAAAATTAGGGTACCAAGTAGACTTATAGTGTTCGATGAGGAGCACATTTTAATAACAATGTAAATTTTATAACATTCATGATGACGTCACGCCGAAATCAATTTGCATTTTATTAAACAGCACATGTATGTTTTCTGTCACTGTATTGTAAGAAGATGGTATTTCTAGCACATCACAATCATTTATTAAATATTTTATCCAACAATGTTTACAATTAAAAAGAATGAAATTTGATTATTTAAATTTAGCGGTATCAATGTCTCAAGCTTAGTTTACCGATATTTTCCGTAAAGCATGTTAATGTGTATGACATTTGTCAGATTTGACTTAAATCACTATTCTGCCATTTGGTTATCTTAAGTGTAACTTGCTAAATTTAAAATATAAAGTGTAAACTATGAAATCTACAAAAGCTACAAAACGAATAATTAATTGTGAAAGTTTGTCAGTTGCCAAGTGACAGTTAATGACATATATCTAGAACCCAATTAAAATTTTGCGTTTTACGTAAATATGCATCAGGTAAATAACAATATTTGCGCGCTTCAAAATTTGAAATATTGGCGGCAATTTCAATAAGTTGTTCATTTCATTTCTTATTAAAATCGGTAATATTTTATACAGTTATACGTTAAAAAATTAGCTGTTTAAGAAATTTCAAATAAAAATACCACATTCTATTTAAATAAATGCAAATTGATTTCGGTATGACGTTATGATGAATGGTATAAAATCCCCATTTTTATTAAAATGTGCTTCCCTTAGAACACTATAACTTTACCTGGTCCGATTTTAAATTTCTTATTTAGGTTGGCCATAATTTCAATGCATCATTTTAAGTGGCCCACCCTGGCTTAACATTCTTGGACATATTTTGAAAATGGCATCAATAGCCTCAAGGTCACGAAAGTGGTTGCTGGACCCCAAAGGAGCACCAGCTGCCGACCGACCGTTAGGTATGCGGCAAAACAGGGAAGTGCACACACTCCTCAGGACAAAGAGGCACGAAACCAGTTGCCCGCACGAGACCGACACCTCGCGGAGAGGCCCGGCGAACCGGTGGGCTCCTCTCCCCCGTGCTACCCATGTTAGACAAGTTCTCTTGTCAACGTTGGACGGGTCACCGTTGGAGACGCTTTAGCGAACTCCTACCTCACATCTAACCCCACGGGGCCTAGGCCTCCTTGCGGACGGCTACTATCGGCCAAGCGTGGGAAACGGAATCTGGCCGTGAGGTACAACCAGCCCGCCCGTGAATTAAGCCTGAACTACGGGGACGGCCGGGCAAAAGCCCTACCCCAAAATGCCAACCGCGCCAACCCTTTCGCCCCTCCGGCGATCAAGTATCCGCGGCAGCTACAGTGAAACCGTAGGGTCCCAGAGTCACCGAGTTGTTTTAGGATGAAACCGAAGGTTTCCCAAGCAGACAACCAGCGGTCGGACTACTCCTCGGCGAACCGACTTTTATCCTCCCCTACTATCTTCGCCAAATTCTCTCGTCACGCCCGTTTCCCTGAGTGTGGCCACCAAGGATGGGGTAGTGCAGCTGCAGAGTTCTCTAGGTAAGCGCCGTAGGGTGCCTCACTTACCCACCGTATATTCCGACGGTTAGCGGCCGGACTGCCGGAGCGTATGCCCATGCTTACGCCCAAGAATCCTCCCCTATATACGAAGTCTACTCCCGCCACGCCCGTTACCCTGGAACTATGAGACCAGGGATGGGGTAGTGCAGCCGCAGAGTTTTAAGGGTCGACGCTATAGGGTGAACGACGACCCGAAGCCTCAAGGTCAATCAGAATCGTCAAAAAAACATCAAAGGTACCGACAAACTTGTCCTTTCTGTTTATTCTGTGTAGATGTTAATGATCTAAACAGACGTTAACGATCCACACTGGTTTCAGCATGATGCTGCTCCTTTGCATTCCATATTATTGGTAATCTTTTCCATGCATTCGGTATTTATTCTTCATAATAATTATTATTTCAAGTTAGGCAACATTCAATTGTCAGGTATCCAACTAGATAGTTACCGCAACATCGCAAGTTTGAAGAAGAAATTTTCAAAGTAGGGTGCTGAGAACGGAACAGCGGACATTTCAAACACTCTTTAATTCGAATTTTTTAAAGTTTTCGCAATTTTTCCGATATGACGATCAACTTGAAAATTTTACATCAAAATTCCCTAGTTTGATGGTGGTTTTGCACCTCAAAAAGTATTCTGAAAAACTAAACAGAGTCACCCCCTCACATTTTTAAGACAAGCAGTATCTATGATTTAAAAAGAGGTGGATGGATATTTTTGGACACCCTATATTACGTAATAATTTTGATCATGATTGTAGAGTTATTTCTGGCCTTTATTCCGTTCTGATCACCATAATTAACAGCATTAGTAAAAGCTCATGTGATAGAACCACATGATTCTGAAAAATATATTTTTGTACTCGCTTATCAAAACCTGTCATTTCACGATTCGATTTGCGTGCGTAAAAAGTCACTTTAAGCACGAGTGCGTAAAAGTAAAGTTGGTACTTACTGGAACTTGATTAATTTAGTGACATTTTAAAATCATAAATTCCTAACCTTAATACTATGCTACCCAGTTCGTTGTTTTTCTATGAAAATAAAAGGAAATGAAATAGAAATTGATATATTTGCAAGGTATGTAATTCAATGTCAGAACAGCAACAAATATTATATAAATTACCATTTTGAATTTGATAATTTTAAATTAAATGTCATTTCAAATAATCAATACTGCCAACTCAAATTTTTTTAATTAATATCAAGAGATTAGTAGTGTGTCATACACGATTACGTATTTAACAATATATATTATTATTATAGTTCTCGTACAAAAAATATTGTACAAACTTCGTGCGTGAAACATTTCGCGAATTCGTGTCCATAAAGCGCTCGCCTTACGGCTCGCGCTTTAAACTGGTCACTCATTCGCGAAATATGATTTCACGTACTTGGTTCGTAAATAACTATTGAAGTTAAGCACGTCTGTATTAAATTATTCTATTTGTGAGTTTTTCTATTCAATCTAAACCGCTCTTACAATTTTTTACGATTTTTGTTTTATTTAACAAATATTTGAATTAAAATATAATTCAAATTTACTCACCTGAAGTTAACGTCTTCCTTCTATTAATAAAAGAAGCTCTGTACGAAGCCCTGTGCGATGACCTATGCGAGTTCCTGTATGAAGACCTTTCCATAATAATATTCTTGTAAAAATCTCAGACTAGTTTATATTCAGAGGCGCAATATTTACATAGGATAGGAAAATGGGATAGTACACCTACCATGTATATTTTAAGATACAGAGGTGCGTGTATTAAGGCCACTTCAATTTACTTATTTAATTTGTAAAAACTGTATACTTAATATGCAATCGATATAATATTCTATTATCAATTCGTTCTATATTAAAAATATAAAAGATAAGGCAACTTCTTTCGGGTTTTATTATTTAAAGATATCGTTATAAAAATTCTTTAGGTCCTTGTATAAATTAAAATCAATATAAAAAGTGAATAAATAATGATTGTTATTATTACTATAAAAATAAGAAAATGATCTACAGCGATGCGACAATAATTAAATTGTCAAGTATATTTCTATCAGATGTACATTCTGTATTATATATCTAATAATTTAAACAATTTTTTATTGTTATGTTGTGTATTGCAGAGGTAGAATGTATGTAATAAAATGCATTTCTTGTGCCGTTGATGCTATTGGTTCTCGTTTTATATCTTTAAAATGTTTTTTTTTTAATTATTTAGAATGAATTGTGTATAGGGTAGACGATTTTATGGCAGTCAATTTTATTACGGGATGGGTGAGGAAATTAGGAGATATAATAGAGGAGCGTTGGCGTTGACCACGCTTGTACGGCAAGAAGAATTGGCCAGCATGTGTGCCTGGTGATATCAGAAGCGCGTCCATGGACTGCACTGTAATGTAAAATAAGAAAATTAATGGCATCAATCTATAAAACATCAATAATCTATAATTATTTACTTTACTGTTAGTATGCTGTTAGTTTATTTACGCTGCAATCACACTGTAAAGATAATAAATGGCGGTCTAATGATATAAAGAATAAATTGATTTATTGCTTGTCAACATATAATTATGTTATGGTATGGTATGTTTCTCTCTACATATTTTTTCGATTTATTTTCAGTTCAAAACAAATTTTAGAAAGTAATGACTAATTGGTAATCTAGTAGATAAAATTCTTTTTGTACTCGCTTATCAAAACCTGTCATTTCACGATTCGATTTGCGTGCGTAAAAAGTCACTTTAAGCACGAGTGCGTAAAAGTAAAGTTGGTACTTCCTGGAACTTGATTAATTTAGTGCCATTTTAAAATCATAAATCCCTAACCATAATAATATGGTCATAAACGATAACGTATTTAACAATATGTATTATTATTATAGTTCTCGTACAAAAAATATTGTACAAACTTCGTGCGTGAAACATTTCGCGAATTCGTGCCCATAAAGCGCTCGCCTCCGGCTCGCGCTTTAAACTGGTCACTCATTCGCGAAATATGATTTCACGCACTTGGTTCGTAAATAACTATTGGTTGACAATTTTTTTAGCCGTTTGACATGTAGTTAAATATGACAGATCGAAAAACCTGTTTTATTTTATTTGTGTCAAAAAGCATTAATAGCATAGTTCAAGTAAATTAACCATAAAAATACTATTTTCCATACAAACCCTCTTTCATCCCCTTCGGAGACCAATTTCAACAAATGCCTTCTTAAACGATGCCTACAATAGAAAATCAAAATTGTCTCAAAATCTCACAGTGTTACCCTTAGAATTTGGGCTGGGAGTTGATGGCATTCCCATTTGCTTGTCTGTTGTGCAGATCAGTGCAGATATTGCATTAACTCGATTCACTGGTCGGCAAGAGCAACCTTTTTTATAGTAACTGTCAAAATCCAGACGTCTACTGTCAATAATTTTTGTTTAAGTGTGTTTAGTGTAACAAGCAAATGAATAAAATCGAATTCCGTACGGTGATAAAACACTTCTGGATGGTTGGGAAAACGGAAACGGAAATTCGAAAAATTTTACTAAAGATTCATGGCGGATCTACCCCATCATTTTCGACTATCAGCTTCTGGGTAAGCGAGTTCAAACGTGGTCGCACAAGCACAAGTGACGAACCACGCTGTGGACGCCCAAAAACCGTTAGCAACGATGAAATGGTCGACAAGATTCATGATATCGTGTTAGCCGATCGCCGATTGGAGCTGAAAGAGATAGCAGAGGCAAGAGGCATATCAGAAGAACGCGTTAGCCATAATCTACACGAAAAAGCTTTCGTAACCATGGATGAGACTTGAATTCACCACTACATACCGGAGACTAAGGACCAGTCGAAGCAGTGGACTTTTCCGAGCGAATCAACTCCGAAGAAAATAAAGACCGTTCCATGGGTCGGAAAGGTCATGGCGACCATTTTTTGGGATTCCCAAGGTGTGCTGCTCATCGACTATCTGCAGAAGGGAATGACGATCACGGGGAAATACTACAGCGATTTATTGACACGATTCGATGCAGTATTGACGGGGAAACGGCCTCGTCTGCAGCGGAAAAAGGTGCTTTTCCACCACGAAAACGAACTCCAAAGCGATCTCGATCATCGTCTGACAGGGAAACTGAATCACCGACGTCTATTCTACATGAAATTCAACCAACGCCGAGACTTGTAGAGCAACGGGAGGAGCCAAAATTCTTGCTTCGAAGAAGCACCAAGAGCAACTATGAGAAATAATCGCAAGGAAAAAAGACGCGATGAAAAAACAGTTGGCGAGAAAATCAGGCAAACAGTCAAAAATTTAATTCGCATTGTTTCTTGATTTGTATTTTATTTAATTCTCATTTTCTATAGTTTGTATTTCGTTTGTATTTTTACATGTCAATATGAGTTTATTCGAGAAAAGATCGCGAAGAAAAAACGACTCTTGAAAAAGAATCTGGCCTTAATTTGTGTTTATATTTGTAAAAAAACTATATAATGTTCTTTTTGTACTCGCTTATCAAAATATGTAATTTTCCGGTTGGCATTTGCGCGTGGGAAAGTGACTTTCCAACACATGTGTTGGAAGTAAAAATTGCATTAAAGAAATAAATCATCATTACAGTAATAAAGTATAATTATGAAAATGTCCATTTCACCTAAATTTGGTGCATTACAACTTGTTAATTTCATAAAATTAATTAAAAACTATAAAAAAAAGTCAATGGCGCCATCTATTACATATAGTTGTAATCACGAAAGATGATCCCTGCGTCACTTACATATAACTCAATCAACGACATTCAAAGAATAATTTTCATATTCAAATATCTATTTCTATGACAAAGACAGCCTGAATGACAGTTTGTATTTCGAAACTTTGCCTAGCACAGACGTACGGCTCGTGCAATTCACTTGAATATGACAAAAACGAGATTAGTGCGTTGTCTGCGCTTGAGCTATATATTTCCGCTTCTTCACTTAAAAATTTGACAATGCATCTCCGGAGACATTTGATGGAACTGTCATTGATTTCGTTCTTACAAATACGTATTCGTTTAACAATTTTTTGAAGTCATTTATTTTTAAACTATAATGGCAATACATAGTAGAACATTACGGTAGGTACAATTGCAACAACTTGTTTTAAATTTTTACGGCCTGTCAATAAATCCCCACGCACTTAACCCAAAAATGAAAAATGTCAGCTGCCATATTCATTTTGATATTTACAGTATTTAACATGACGCCGAAGTACTGATTTGATTCAGACAAATCTAATTGATGACGCAGGGATCATCTTTCGTGATTACAACTATACATAATTATTAAATGCTGACTCAAAACGACAACGAATTCTTAACCTCAAAAATAATGTATGTTCTGTAAATTAGTATTTGCGAAGTTTTGTTGTATCAAAAATAGGTATATGTGGAAATGTTTTACAGAAATATGTGTTAGCGGTAAATATTTATTAATTTAAATACGATAAAAATAAAAAATACGTATATAAATTATTTAATACAACTTGTCATAATATATGTACTTGACAGTGACAGAATCGTTCTTTTTTGCGTTAGGTACTCCACAAAAAAATTAGTACCGATATAAATATATTGTTTATTAATAAAATTGTTAAAATTTTGCTCGTTACAAAAAATATTATACAAACCACGTTCGTGAAGACCATTTCCAGCACTCGCTGCGCTACGCTTGCTCGTGCTTTAAATCCGCGCTCATGCTGGAAAATCGTCTCCCCGAACTTGGTATGTAAATGACTAATTTTTTATATATACTAAATATGATAGTAACATTCATTTTTTTCTTCGTGATCCATCTCCTCGATTTTCTTGTTTTCTTTCAAACGTGTCGTATAGTGTCATATGTTAATAGAAATGGATCTTGATATAAGTAGATATATGATTCTCTTTACAAGCAATAAAACTTAAACTTACAAGGAATAGTTTTTTTTTTCTTTTCGCGAAATCTTGACTGTAGATGGGAAAAATTAAAAAAGTGATCCATCTCTCCTCGACTTACCCTATGCGTTCATGTAAATTGCAGATGTCTAAAAAAACAATGACAAATGCAGAATTTAATTTGTAACTATAATTTGGACAACATAGTTTCCATTGCTATACGCAAGTTAATTTCAAAAAATTATGAAAAGACGTCATAGAAACTGGGTCGTTTAAATAACATGTTCATCCTGGATGTATGAATAAATGATACTATTGTAATTATTGTGTCCAGTTAACACAAGTGGAGCTTCAGTCCTTCACAAAGTCCACTGACCAGGTGCAATTTCTCTCAGACTCATTCATAAGTGATGAACACCAACGTGTATCGATACAACCAGTACTGGATATTGATGATAAAGATATTTACCTAGTAGTACATACTTTAAATAGGTATTAAACTGTTTCTTTTCAAGAAAGAATATTTTATTTCCTATCGATCTAGTACAATAATAATTGATATAACCTTAGGAAGGTTTTATTAAATGATTGTCAAGAATAGCTATGCTATAAAAAAAAAGAAAATGCGAAATAATACTTTCTAAGAATATCTTTGGTTTTATTTTTAGCTTAGCATTGATATTTTAATAACTTAATTAAATCTGATTTGAAGCAAGTGCCTGAGATATAATAAAAAAATTAAATAATTAATTGTGAATTGTAGCTATTCTGTAAATGATGAGAACAATCTTTAATCTCCATCTAATTCGTAAAGGCCCTTCCTAATGTGTAATGTATCTGAATACGATTAAGAGTGTATATATATAGCACATGTTTTAACGTTTTATCCAAAGGACAATGTTAATTATCTCGTCGTATAGGACAAGCAACCTCGTGGAATACAAACCATCGATCAATATTTGTGCCAGGTTAACTATCAAGCGAGATATAAAGCTTACTTTAGGAACACACGACGAGCAAATATATCAAATACTGATATCGAAGCAATGTAACGACACTAATATCAACAATGACGGACTTTATTATGTTTTCATAGATCCGATACATGCTTACATGTACATATGTCAGGTATTCTAAGTTACGAACACCTAAGTTGCTCTAGTTTTCTTAAACGAGCAATACAAAACCCTTTTAATCTAATACGTAAACTATTTTCGACTAAAATTCGTCATTCCGTGTCAACGAGTCGAGGATCCATCCATATTTTTATAAATTTATCCCAGCGGGATTACGTGGCCAAGCTGAAATCGACCAACGCTGGGAATGTAGGTTTCAAATTAATTTATTTCTTTGATACGTTCGCGATAGTGGTTGAGGGAGTGCCGTTCCGAAAGCTTCCGTGTTTCCTCGTTGAGGACACAGTGGTAAAAAAAGAATAAAATGGGGAACGAAATGCAACGCCTCCCTGTCAGATTTGCGGCCGAATAAATGTATGTCATCACTCTTTAATAACGACGTCATTCCTTAATAAAGAGTTATTGTATATATTCCTCTGGATTTAATGAATCTACAGTGTCATCTAATGGCATTTCTGTGGATAATAAAGAGAATTGAAAGCAAACTTACATACATCTAAGGTAAGGTATATGATTATTATTAGGATTAAATGAAGTAAGTAGTAGCCTGTGGTTGTGATTTAAATGAGCATATTCTGATTCGCCATCTTTATGAGTCCAAGTCTTCTAAAAAACAAAAAATAAAACATGGCCAAAAGGGACGATCAAAAATATCTAACCCAGTGAAGAGCAGATCCTCTATTTAAACGATGGCTATACAGAAGCAAGCTAACGATCCTTCAATATTGAATCTTACACCAGATCAATCTTTTGGCCATCTTGATGCATCTCCGATCTGAGTGGAATGCAATAGTTGCTTCCAGTGGCGCACCCACGGAGGGGTAGTGGCCCCCCCCTCCCGACCTATACAAGGAGAAAATTAAGAATTTACAAACTCTAGCGAAATATAAAAAATATATACAGGGTGTTTCTGAATTGATACGAAAGATTTGAAAGGGTGATTCTTTAGCAAAAGTTAAGGGGGGTCCTTCATATAACTTTTTGTTCAACACCCTTTTCCCTCCAAGTTACAGCCCTTTAAAATTAGGTAAACAAATTTGTTTTTATTTAATATATCCACTTTGAAAAAATTTAGAAGAATGAAATTTGACAGATAACTGATGCTAATAAAATGGGAGTTTTTGAGTATTTTTGTTACCCTAAAACGTAATCACAAGAGGCTGAAAAAAACAACCCCTATAATATTTTGCATCAGAACATTTTAATGCGCCTATATTTTCCTATTTAAAAAATTGATTTAAAAAGACAGACTCAATCTGCAACATTTTTATCATAAAATTGTTAGTTTGATCACAAAAAAATAAAATACTGCTCAGACTCTTTTCCCATAAATTCACAAAGAGGTTATTATTTATTAAAAAAAACTCAAGTAAGCTGCTGTCAAATGAAGTCATATGACAAATAGTTTTATTGTTTCACTCTTCTAAATTTTTCCAAAGTGGATAAATTAAATAAAAACAATTGTGAAGGAAAAGAGTGTTTAACAAAAAGTTATATGAAAGACCCCCCTTAATTTTTGCTAAAGAATCACCCTTTGAAATCTTTCGTATCAATTTAAAAACACTCTGTATATAGGCACCTACTTTAGATTCTTTATTAAATTGTATGTATTACAAGATGACAACCCTAAATTTAGCCTCTCTCCCAAGAGATATTCCTGAGTGCCCCACTGGTTGCTTCACAAACGATTTTGAACACTAAACCTGACAAAATTTTGTATTTGTCCCAAATAAATGTTTTTGGGACTTTAGTGTTATACTCATTATCAAAAGGGTTGTTTTATATGTTAATATGTAATATCTAGTTAGTTAGAAAAAACATAATAGACTGCATCAACGTCAATTAGTTGACAGTTGTACAAAATTAAATCGTATTACCTATATTTTCTGAGAATAAAAATTATACATTACGGCAGTTGCGTTTAATTCCGAGTTTTATTAAGATAACTTGGAACTAAAACATGGTGTCAGGTGTGGCAGTCAATAAACATTCGGAACAAGAAGTTTATTAATAATTATTGTAAGACCAAAAATGGGTACGCTACAAACAATAATCATGGATACAAAAATATTAGAGCTGAAAGCTAAATAGACAGAAAATTTGACTCTATTAAATGAACAAATAAAAGTAATTGAAAATCAACAGAAGGAAAATCATGATATAAAAAATATCAAACACCATAGAGCAATGAAAAATTATGAAAAACAAAATGAGATGGGACAAATTTTAAAATTAAGAAAGTTTGATATGAAAAATCATGGCCCGTGGAAGAGAATTGAAAGAAAAGTCAACTATTTATTGCCAGTAATAGGTGTATTAAATACTTGACAGAGGTCTAAATTTGCAAGCCTTGACGAGGTAAGTTGAGGAAATTATCAGAAGTTGCTTCAAATTCCAAAGTAAATAAAGTCAGCTTAGACCAGTTAGTAAAAAAGAAAGCACTTTGTAAATTTTGTGCGGATTGGCATGTTTTCGATAAGAAGAACTGCAAAACTTTTGGTCAAAAGTGTAATTATTGTAATAGAATGAATCATTTTCAAAAGGCTTGTAAAAAATATCTGAAAGGCAAGTTTTATAAGAAGAGAGAAAAGATAAAAAAACAGCAGCAAATAAAACAAGACGTAAAGCAGTGAAAGAGCTAACAGGATGTGATAATTCTTCGGCAGATAATGCTGAGAATATAACTATAAGAACAAAAAGTATTAAATCGAAGTCCATAGTACGTTTTCCCATTGTTCTATTTCCAGTCTTTTTGAGTGTTACTCCACTGGAGACGTTTTTGTTTATTCCTACGACGTAGCAATGGTGTTCGTGCAACATTACGGTCGTACAGGTTTGCTTCTTTTAAACGAGGCTTCACTGTGCTAACGGATATTATCTTCCTGTTCTTAACCCGATTAATTTCCACAGTCCTTTCAGGGGCTGTTAATCGTCTATTTCTCTTACTAAACAATTTCATGGGTTCATCGTCGCCCCCTGGATATTGCTCAAGGATGTCCTGGACGATTTTTGCTAGCAAGTGTACCAATTTGTTCATCAGATCATCACCTCACATCTCTCTTGCCAAAATTTCCCAAAAGATTATCGACCAGTCCTTGGTTTATCTGGAATTATGGGTCCAAGTTTTGCCTCGGCAATTTCCAGCAAAGTCTATCAGAACCATTTCCAGAAATTCTACACAAAATCCTTCTTCTGTTTAAAGGATTTTTCAGACCTAAAGATAATTGATGATACTATCAAACTGCAATCTTTGCGTACCATTTTATAAACAATATTAGATTATATTGTTGACGTGATGGATTTTAGAACAATAAAACCTTACAAATGATATTCATTTCTATTTTGAATTAAATTTATCGACATATTTCGAGATACCAAGGCCTCACTTAATTCCTACCTGTCTCAGATCTTCTAATACGCAGATTCCAGAACAAATTTAAAAATACGTTTACCACAGAATGCCAACGGACGAAAAAATGATTGTCGCTCTACGAAGAAGTCGTGAATTATTGAACAGTCTTGAATAGTTAACGTATTAAGGTCAATAGACAAACTTAATTCAACTATATATCTATCGAATTTATTCTTCGATCCATATTCGATGTGAAACGTGCAAGACTTCGTGAAGGGCGTCGAAAAATACTAAAAACTATGTAAATTATGTCAGGCGACGCGACGATTAAGTTGCGTGTGACAAAATTTAAACTGAAAAATTCATGAACGGAATATACTAGGAAAGGAGCTACATATTACAACCGTTATAGTGTGGAAATAGGGACAGTATGTGTTGCGTGTGTTAGTTTAAAACTATGGCTCTAATGATATACGATAACCTATCATTATAATGGGAATTATCTGGTTATTCAGCGAATTGTGTACATAGTACATACACCCTAGATCCGTGCGACAATCCCATGTGGTGTCGTTGAATTTCCAGAATGATGTATATTTTTATCTAAACGAGACTATTCTATTATTATCGTTAAAAAATATGTGGTACCCCAATGTTAGGATTAGAGGGCACACTAAAACAAAGGATATCTTTAAGCGTGGGAGAGCATGCAATGGTCTTCCAGGCAGAAGTATTCGTAATCGCAGCCTGCGCAGAACAGATTGTAAAGGAAGGCTGTACGAGAAGAAAAATAAACATAATGACTGCCACTATCAAGGCAGCTTTTCCCAGGTCAAAACTGGTTAAAGATTTGCAAACAGTGCCTCAATATACTGGCACAAGATAACAAGGTATCTTTGATTTGCGTGCCCGGCAGTATAATAGCCGATGAACTAGCCAAGGAGGGTTCTAAAAAAAATTTCATAGAACCGGAGCCCATATTTGGAATCACCACCGATTCTACTAGAAGCGGAATTTGGTCTTGGTTAGACAAAGTAAGTGTAAGGAAATGAAGGTCGACTCCACAGTAAAGCGCTAATAGGGGATAGCGATGCTAAGTTCTCTGAAAACCTAATTAGGCACAATAACAACAAATTAAGACCATTCTTGGGTTGATATTGGTCGGCATTGTCCTTTGATTACTGTAAACAAATCCAAAAATGTTAATAATAATAAATCATTGGTAACAAGTGAAATAATTGCGGGTAGTGTAAATTAAAAAAATATGTTTTGGCTGGTAAAACAGAGATAGAGTTATTACCACTAAAAAACAGTATTACCATCACTACATAAATGTTAATACACTACAGTCGAACAAAAAAATATGGATCCTCGTTAATCAGACAATGGCCCAACTATAGTTAAGCCATTGGCCTACATCATTAACAAGTCTGTGGACAATGGAATATTTCCAGAATTACTGAAGACGAGTAAAGTTTTGCCAATACCAAAGAAAGGTAACTCAAGTCACATAGATAGTTATAGACCTATTATCTTATTAAATGTTATTGGTAAAGTAATTGAAAAGGTGATTTGTAAAAAGGTAAGAAACTTCCCTTCCTCGAAAAATATGCCATTATTAGCTCATGTCAGCATGGATTTTGCAAAGGTCGCTCCACAGAGACAGCGGTCTATGATTTCCTGGCATATACTTACGGCTGCTTGGACGATGGAAAGTGTGTGGCCGCTTTGTTCTTTGACCTGTCTAAAGCATTCGATTGTGTCGCTAGAAAATTTGTTTCCGAGAAACTATAATATATGCAGTTGGTTTTAGGGGTAAATTTCTGGAAAGCTTTGAATCCTATATGCATGGGCAACACCTATGTGTTGAAATGAGTGGTAAGCGGTCGAATTGCTATGATGTGAGGCTGGGTGTGGCACAAGGCTCTGTACTCGGTCCACTTATATTTTCTCTATTTATAAATGACTTGCCAACAAAAAATATAACTGTCGGTAAAATTATATTGTATGCAGATGATAGTACCATCGTAGTGGAGGCTGAAAACAGATCTGAATTAGAAGATAAACTTAGAAGAGCCAGTCAAGACTTCTCGAACTGGTGTTATAAAAATCCCCTTATTGTTAACGGCTCAAAATCTGTTAGTATTCAATTTTTCAATAGGAAAAAATTCGGTGATGTTACTGTTGAAATTGGCGGGGTGCACTTGGCTTTTTCTGATACTGCTAGTTTCTTGGGAACCTACACCGACAACGATTTGTCCTGGCAGATACCTATTAATCACGTATGCACACGATTGAACAGTTGTTACTACGTACTGCTGCAATTGAAAAATATCTTGGACAATAAGGCAATGCTGAATGTATACTACGAAATGGTTTACTCTATTCTGAGGTATAATATAATTGCCTGGGGCAACGCTACCAATATACACAGAACTTTTATTCTGCAAAAGAAGAGAATTAGAACACTAAACACTTTAACCCACTGAACACCAAACAAGTTTTAACTAAAACACCGACGCGTTTCAACAGCAATGCTGTCATTATCAAGGCGATAATAAAACAAAATTAAAATAAAAACTACAAAAACAGGTAACCTAAATGTTATGCACGCTGAATCCGATACGCATCATTAATTTCCGATTACGAAAACAATGACGAATACGGTATAGGTCCATTGTCACAGTTCATTACACATGACTTATTTTTATATATTTCTAAATTTTCGAAAACATTTAGAAACTTACAATTGTTTATTTGTCTAATTAATTTAACATTCGTATGATCGATGTTGTGATCTGTTTCAAAAATGTGTTGGGCAACGCTCGATTTCTCCATTCTATTAAATCTAAGATTAGTCATATGCTCTTTGAATCTAGTTGAGACTGCTCTCCTGGTTTGCCCAATATATGTTTGATTACAATCTTTACAATTGATTTCGTAAATACCTGACTTTTCTAGAGGTTGTATTTTATCTTTAGGGTTACCGATGAGACTTCGTAAACTAGTCCCAGAACTGTAAACTATTCTGAGATCTAGCTCTTTGAAGATTTTACTCAAACCTTTAGTGATAAAGGGAGCGTAAGGGAGGGTCACAACGGGTGAAGCTAGATTCTTTCACAGTTTTCTTATAATTAAACTTCCTAAATAACTTTAACATCCTCTCCAGCTCTTTCTCATACCTCGCCTTGTTCAAGGGAAAAGTGAGAAGTCTGTGGACCAAAAAATTCAGGCTTGCCATTTTGTGTTGAACACAATGAAGGGAGTCTCAAGGAATGTAGTGAAGTGTACTGGTTTCCTTTCTATACACGTCAAACTCTAATCTATTGTTATTCGTCATTGTTTTCGTTAATCGGAAATTAATGATGCGTATCGGATTGACCGTGCATAACATTTAGGTTACCTGTTTTTGTAGATTTTATTTTAATTTAGTTTTATTATCGCCTTGATAATGACAGCATTGCTGTTGAAACGCGTCGGTGTTTTAGTTAAAACTTGTTTGGTGTTCAGTGGGTTAAAGTGTTTAGTGTTCTACTTCTGCACCAAGAGATCCAGTGAAGAACTTCGTAAGAGAATTAGGTTAATATTTAACATAAAACCAAGAGATAGTTGTAGACCAATATATAAACATAGTATATTGACGCTCTCATGCATTAACATATTTAAATCTATAATGCATGTTGCCAAACATACTCAGATGGAAAGAAATAGTAGAGCGCACAGTTATAATACTAGAAACGGCAATCATGTAAGAACGGAGAAGCATAAAACAACATTATTCGAAAAGAATCCTTCATACATGGGCAAGGATTGTTACAGTTGATCAGTTGCCTAAGGATATATCGATGATCGGTGTTCGTATGTAAACTCAGGGAATTTCTAGCAAGAGAGTCATTCTATAGTGTACAAAAATTGTTTCATTTCAGAGAGCCTCGAATCTCTATATTTTAAAATTAGTTTTAAGCTGTTGTACCTTGTGATTTAAGTTATTGTAAATTAGCATAATTGGAACACTGTTTATTGTGTAGCTTGCATTTTTCTTCAATCTGACGTTCTGATATCACGTTAATGATCAATCGGAATAAACTTTTATTATGTTATTATGTTAATTATGATAACTAGACACTGTCGCCTGAGGAAGCATCTATATAACACGGGTCGGGTGAACGAACACAACATTACACAAGTTTATATGCAAACTGCACGTGTGAAGAATTGAAGGTTTTCAGGCGGAAAGGATCTACTGGAGCCTTCGAGGGTAATCAAGTTCCCACTTGGCAAGATATTGGACTTTATACAGGACACTAAACTTCTCAAGTAGAAGAGAGAGTTTTGATAGGAATGGTACAAAGAGTGTCCAGGTTAAGTGCCTGGACTACTTAAATAGGAACTTATTTTGTACCAAGTAATCCAACAACCTTGTTCGAACAATACTTTCCAAAATTTTTTACAACGCTGAAAAAATCGAAATCGATCTGTAGTTTTCAACTAATTGCTTATCACATTTTTTATGTAATGGCAAGATTTTAGAGATTCTGAACAAAAGTAGGTACTTTGCTTTTTCAATGAATGTGTTAAATATGTTCTCAAGTGGCTGAGTGATGAATCTGAATCTCATCATGACCAGTAGCCATCGTATTGTTGAGGTTGATAATTGATTGTTTTATTTCCTTAACTGTTGTTGGAGATAAGAAAAAAGAACTTGTTGAAGGAATAATCAAATTTAAAATCAAATTTAAAATTTCCTTATTACTAAGACTGCCAGCCAGGAGGATTTACCAAACATTGTTGCATTTTGTGTCTGTAGATAACCGAGCAGTTCAGCAACATTGCTAAATAAAAGAATGGCATCTACGATTGCGTTGAATCCTGGCCAGACACTGTTCCGAAACGCTCACCCGATTTCGTTTTTGCTCCGGTGTGAGCAAACAAAATTTCGTGTAGGATATGGCCAACGCGTTCTTCTGAAATGCCTATTGTCTTTGCTATCTCTTTCAGCTTCAATCGGCGATCGACTAACACGACCTCATGAATCTTGTCGACCATTTCATCGTTGGGGGCATCGTTTTTGGGCATCCACTGCATGGTTCGTCACTTGTTCTTGTACGGCCACGTTTGAACTCGTTCACCCAGAAGCTGATGGTCGAAAATAATGGAGTAGATCCGCCATGATCCTCTAGAAAAATATTTCGAATTTCCGTGGCCGCTTTCCCGGCCATTCAAAAGTGTTTGCACGAAATTCGATTTTATCCATTTGCTTGCTACACAAAACACACTCTTAAATAACAACTACTGACAGTAACGTCTAAAATTTTGACAGTTGCTATAGAAACTTCATAGTGCTTCAATCTTCGTTCGCCATCTCTTGCCGATTTCGGAAACATTTCAGGTCGCCCTCGTATATATATAATACTATTCTGTTAAAGAATATTAGATACTAAATAACAGCATACAACAGTGGGCGTACATACCCGTTAATGTAAAAAGAAAACACGTTTCTACGAATGTTATCTAAATATAGTATCGGAAAAAAATTAATCTGTGAGTATTTATTTTGGATTAGTCAAACTAGAGATAAGTAGGTACTGCGATTATAGTGAAAATATGTATTTCACGTTTCGTAATACCCACGCAGAAGCGTCAAATACTCTTTGGCAATTTACATACATTTACCTATTCAACAAAAGCAAATTTATTCAAGTTGACGTATTTTCGGAATGTGCAGTTTTAAATCTTAACTTACATTGAACAAAATAAATTTTATAGAAATGTGTATTTATGTACAGTAGCCAGTAAATATTATAAGCACCTGAATCAAACATGTATATTGTATCATCACGCAGCACAATTAGGAAAATATGTCCAGGTCTCAACGCAACGCACCCATTTCGGTACATACGGGCAGAAGTCGGTTAAATGTAGCAAATTTACGAGCCCGGAAACTCCGGCGTAAGCCCCTGCTTACCGAATTACACCGTAAAAAGTGTCTTTGGTGGGGAAGAAAATATCTACATTGGAAGGTAGATGACTGGGCCAAAGTAATTTGTCATTTGCGTAACAAAACTTAACGTCACTGTTTTATCCACCAAAATAAAAATATTCGAAAGGGAAGGTATTTTTGCCAGAATGTGTTGCACTCAGTGTTAAATATGACGCTGGAAGTATCATGATTTGGGGAGTTATGACTGCACACGATGTTGGAGAAGCTCGTATGTGTGAGGGACGCATGAATCGAAAGCCCTGTATTGACATGTTGGACGAGGTCCTTGAACCATCGATTTGCGGAAAATCGGATGAAGCTTGCTGGATTTATGGTAGATTAGAAAAGAAAGGATTCATAAACACCAACATATCTCTAAAGAAGCACTGAAACGGGGGATGTTTCAGGAATGGACGTCTCTTTCTCCAGAAATTTATTATAAGCTTCTGGTACTATGCCGAAGAGAATAAAGGCTGCCATTTAGGCCAGAGGAGGTAGCACTGATAGTGCAACCAAGATGGGCTGGACTATTATAACTAAACGGTGAGGAATTTCGAAAAACCTTTTTGGAACTATATGGGCTACGTTTTAAAAATATTTTCTTTATACACGGCGATCGAAGCAGTCGATAGACGCACTTAGGTTTTTGAATATTCCTATAAGTAATAAACTCAGTTTATATGATCCATCACCGTTTACGTAAGTTAAAAACGTTGCTAACTTTGCTTAAGAAGTTTTATGTCTTGGAGCAGTATTCTCTTAACATTGTCCCCAGTAGCTTTTTTCCAGCATAATGCTGACTCCGGAAATGTTTCCGGAATCGACAAGAAAAACACGATATTGGTGTGGTTTTTTATTTTCATTTTTCGATGTAATCTTCTCGAAGATCAATACACTTTTTTAAACGGTGCTCCAGACTCTTGGAAATCCCAAAAAATGGTCGCCATGACCTTTCCGGCCGATGAAACGGTCTTTGCTTTCTTCGAAGCTAATTCGCCCGGAAAAGTCCACTGATTCGACTGTTCCTTAGTCTCCAATATATAGTGGTGGATCCAAGACTCATCCACGGTTACGAAATGCATGAAGAAATCCCTTAGATTGAGTTGAATCATGGCCAGACACTCCGAAACGGTCACCAGATTTCGTCTCTGCTATCTCTTTCAGCTTCAATCGGCGATCGGCTAACACGACATCATGAATCTTGTCGACAATTTCAGCGTTGGTAGCGGTTTTTGATCGTTGTTTGTGCTTGTGCGGCCATCTTTGAATTCGCTCACCCAGAAGCTGATGGTCGAAAATGAACCTCTAGTAAAATATTTCAAATTTCCGTGGCTGTTTTCCCAGCCATCCAGAAGTGTTTTATCACTGCACTGAAGTCCGATTTTATCCATTTACTTGCTACACAAAACACACTCTTAAACAACAACTACAGACAGTAGATGTTTGAAATGTTGACAGTTGCTATAAAAAAGGTTGCCTTCGCCGACCAATGATCGATTCCGGAAACATTTCAGGTCGCCCTCGTAGCAGTAGGTAATAGACCGTGTACTAGTAATGCACCCTTTCATATTAAATTACGCAATACCTTTTGCCCTTTTTCGCAGCAAAATAATTGTAGTAGGGCTTGAGTTAAACTAATGTTTTCGGAAATTAATGCCGTGTGTATTCTCTAAAATGAGAATATGAAACTTAAATTGAGGTGGTGACTCATCTAATTGCAGAAGCCGCCATAGAAAATTCAGGCAATTATCGAAGTATAGAAATATCAATTCTCCTAATAAGAATATTGAGTATTTGTACCATTTGCACGAAAATATTAAAAAAATGAAACTATAGAAGTTGAGAGATGTTTATGAGAGACAGCCTCAAAAATCATGAAGCATGAACAACACTTAGACAACATGACTAATAGTTAAACTAAAGGAAAACGAAGGATTTAGACGTTAGGCACTATTTCAAAAATATCTACCATTTTCAAAAACGCATTGAAAAATATTTTAAAAAGAAAACGTACTATTTTTCCGTCAGTTGTTTTTAGCGTAACATAGAGAGAGAAAAATTAACACCAAATTCAAAAAAAGGGAAAAAATTGCTATTAAAAGAAGTTTTAAAGCCAAATATGCATGATCTTTTTAAAAAAAGATACTCTTGGGAGTGCATTCCTGCCACTAGAATTAGAAACCAGCATGCAAATACTATATATTTAAGCACTTTTATCCTAAAAAATTACAAAACTTAACTTACAAACTTAAACGTTCACCCATAAAATTAAAAAGATTCTTCTACATCACTTTCACTGTTCAAATCAAACACTACAGTCGATTCTTCTTTTAAAGTACGTACTTGTTAAATGAATGCTTTATCTCAACCTTCATAATAATTGTTACTATATGTGAACATTAGAAGCCTTGTTATTCCACACATTTTTTAACGAATACTCTTTCATAACTACATTAAAACGCTTGTTTCTAAACCTGTTTTCTTTGTTTTATTTCTGGTTTTATCTAAACAATCGTAAACTAAATAAAAGTAAGTGTCAATAGCAAGCCTTGGCTGTCAAGTATCTGTGACGTTTGAATGTACAGTGATGTTTTAGTACTGACTCACCCGTCAGGGGCTGTCCACTATCTATGTAAAACCAAATGTTTCTCGAATATGCTGGGCCACTGTAGCAAATTAGAGGGGAGAATGAAAGTATATGCCTTGAGAATTTAAAGATTCTATCATAAAATGTAAGCAATGTGAAACTTTTTGTATTGAACTATCTATAATATAGGTAGGAATATGATTTGAATTGAAATACCGACTATTTTTGTTTCTTATTCGTATACTACAGATAGTTTAGTTTTATATAATTAACAAAAATAGAAAATAAACAAAATGATTTACCACAACCTTTCTACACGGCAGAGAACCCAAGAACCAAAGAGAAAGCCATCAATGAAAGCCTGAAGACTAATATAAACAATGTTTATGTAAAAACAATGCAAGACAATACTTACTTATTGAATTGAAAACTACTGGTAACTCTTAATATTAATTACAAACTTTAAACAAAATGTTAAACTAATTTATCAAATAATAGAATATTCATATCAGATCAGTTTTTATTCTAACTTTCAAAGACATAATCACATTTTCAATAAATTATCAATTTCGAGTGGAAGGTAGACCAATTAGATTAGCGACAAAATGCATTCTTAAAATTAGAATCTTACAATACAGTAAGTAGGTTTTCAATTGATAACTGCTTAGTTGCAACTCTAAAGTAAACTTAGTATATTGTTCATTACGAAGAAGCTTAAATCTTTAAATCAATTAAATTGACCCGAGTTTCAATGTTAGAAATAAATATAAGATCATTTTAATTACATGCCATAAATATTTTGCAATAAAAAAAATATGAAATCAGCTTACATTATATAAATATAAAGAAAATTGACATTTCTAGATTAAGATACGTATTTGATTAATAATATATCATATATCATAATATAAACACAATATTAATTTTTTCTATGCTTCAAAACTAATTTAAAAGTACTCAGTCATATCTCTTAATTAATAAATATTAAGCATATTGGTCAAGCTGTTATGAGAAAAAAATGATTCGTTTTTTAATAAAATGCGATCTTTATATACAGCGTGTTTAAAAAAGCTGCGGCAATATTAAAGGGGGTGATTGCCCAGGTCATTTTATACAAAAAAGTTCCTATAAACATAGGTCCGCAAACGCTTCGTTACCGATCTACAGCGTGTTGAAGTTTAATTAAAAAAAAAAGTAAAAATTAGATTTTTCCAAAACGACTTGAGATATCATAATGAAATTTTAGGCGTATTAATAGCTGTGGGAGACACATACTTTGCAATATAACACGATGTTTTAGTCGTACCAGTATTATAAAACAGGACTGTTTAAAAATATTTTTGTACGCATGATAAATGGATATGCACTAAAATGTTTTTTTTAACTAAAAAACGGTACGTCGTACGATAAAAAGTTAAGAGAGCTTTTTTCTTCACAATTAAACAAAGAATAAAAGCATATTTTTATTTTTAGATAAATCACCGGCGTCCTATTTTTTCTTGAAAAATAGCCTGTAACGTGCCAATACGCGCGCCACTGGTACGACTGAAACATCGTGTTGTATTGCAAAGTATGTGTCTCCCACGGCTATTAACGCGCCTAAAATTTAATTATGATATCTCAAGCCGTTTTGAAAAAAAATCTTTTTTTTTAATTAAACTTTTAGATCGGTTAGAAGCGTTTGCGGAATGAAACTTTTTTGTATAAAATGACCTGGGCAATCACCCCCTTTAATATCGCCTCATCTTTTTTAAACACCCTGTATAATTTAAATTTCAAATACAGATGCACTGTTTTAATACAAATTACGTTCAGTCTACAGCAAGTAATACAACAATGTTTGTATCTAAATAATTCTCCTTTAAATGGGAACATAACCTATGCCAGGTAGTACGGAATCAACCAGTTCGTTATCCTATATAAATCGAATATGGCACTTTGAATCAGTTTTAATGCACATCACTGTACATATACTAGATACGGATGAAAATAGATCTAATTCCAAATAATTTTTCCGATAATTTCAAGAAAGGTGAGAAAATAATAACGTCCAGAAAGAGATCAATTATTGAGAATAGAAAGAAAGGAATTTTTATTTTAAATACGTTCAAAAACAGCAATAATGTCTTTGTTTAGATTAGGGATAAGAAATTTAACGGCGATGTCAATTATATTTGATTGAACCTTTTCCAAAAAGGCTCGAAAGATAGCCAGGGACAAGCCAAATTATTGAGAATAGAAAGATTGATACAAGTTTTTAAAGACTGAATTTTTATTTTAAATATCGTTCAAAGAAATTGCCATTTGCACTTAATGCTGAACACAGTACGCAAACAATTTTCAACATACCCTTCCATTGTTTATAATCGTTCAACCAGCTGTCACCAAGGGATACTATCAAAAAAATACTTAACGCGTACCAACTTTTTTCATTGCTCGTTTGTTTGGAATCTTAGGGGTTTCCTCATCTTCATGTATCCAGATTCGGTTTTCTTAGCGAGTGGAAACATCAAAAAACGGTATGTACGTTTCATCGCCAGTTACAATTTTAGAAATAATTTGATGGCCTCCGACATTCAATATATCTAAAGTTTGTTGGCAATTTCTAACACGTTCTGCTTTTTTGTAAATCTGTCAGATGATGCGGTACAAACCGAGTTACAACCTTTTTCAAATGTAAATGTTCGTGCAATATTGGTCTCACTTGCGAGGATCCAATCTTAAGATTGGACTCTATCATTGCATAGGTAATGCGGTTGTCCTTCACACACATACGCGCTCAAGCCTTTCTTGAAATCGACCGAATTACACAAACTAAACTGCAATTGAGAGATAAAATAATGCAGTATTTAATAAATAACAATTTGTTTTGCACGGGTAACTAGATTTTTCAATTGTCAATAATTATAGATTACTCGTATCAGAAGGCACAGTATCAAAAATTTTACACGATAATTTAGTAATGTCCAAAGTGTCAGTACAACGGAGCTTAGTTTTGGATGAAAATGTTTCTTCTGGTATTTTAGAAGTTATAAAAGAACGATATTAATGAAAATAAAACATGGACAGCAGTACAAACTTATCATAAATCGTCATTGTCAATAAAACTATGGTTTCAATTGATTTTATTCTATCTATTTGCCTTGCCAATTATATATCTTCCTAGAATCAACTGATATAAGAACAATTTAAATTCTATTGACCTCTTAGTGGTATTTTTTACAGCATTAAAGGAATGATAAGGATTAAGGTCGTTGAACATGTTATAGCACTTGAAACTTGTGTTAGTAATGAAAAGCACTCATTTTAGACAAATTCAATTAAAAATATTTTTTTAATTATTACAAACTTAAACAACCATCATTTAATTATTGCAATTAGCTTTTCAATGTATTTTGACTACAAAAAATTTATCTATTTATCTGGAATCTTAATTCGTTTAATATTCAGTTATCATATCTGCTAAATCATCGACGTATACAAACGTTTGATAAGGTTTTGGCATATAATATACATACATATTACAACATATTTATACAAGAACTCCTAATTTAATTTTTCATATTAAACCGATTGAAACGGCGAATTTTTCCTGATAATCGAAAGTTTAATGAAAATGTTTACTACAGATATCTTACCATGTGCTTACAACTAAAACAGATCCATTCCAACGGCCAGGATAATTGTAACTTTATCGCAATCCAAATCAACATTTGAAAGTACAAAACGAAAGCATTCAAGTGAGCGTTGAAACAAATGAAAAGCGCGAGCCCGTCGAAAACGTGGAAAAACTGAAAAACGGAAAGGAAAAACGCGCTTTCCGTAGCCGCTACACTTCTATCACTGAATGAGTGTAGTAGAGGTGCGCGCAAAACGTGATAAATATCTAAGGTAGGTGATTCCACGCCACGGAATGATAAGGAATATACGATATACATATATACAGTAATATAATCGGGCGTTGCGCACTTACTCCTGGTCATCATCAGCGTATAAAAGACGGATGAAAAAAAAAAGAGAAACGAAGGTGAATGTCGAGCTGTAATATAGACAATACAGGGTGTCTTGCGGGAATTAGATCGATCGATATGTGACAGAATATCTATGTGATAAATTTGGACATTTTTCCAGTGAGATTCAATCTGTTATAATAAATGAGAAATATTCACGGCTGTCTTATAGCTCTTACTACTTGATTTGCTTTAAGAATGTAGAGTTAAAATAGCGTGAAATGCTTTATCAACATTAAAAGGACAGCCTTTCTTCGTAAATATAAGTTTTATCTCCTTGAACAGAATTTTTGGTATGGCATTTAAGTGTTACGGTAATTTGGGTACAATAACGATGTTGTTTTTTGTAAATTTTGAAACATTTTCCTAAAAGTATTAAAGTGACATTTTTTTTGTTAAGTGGGATTCGTTACCTGCAATTGGTCCAGTATAAACTATGAAATATTAGTCTTAACAATTCCATAAAGCCTACGGGCTACTTTTATAAGGTTCGTTCCAACACGCAGTTTGTGTATCGTACAATGTATTGTTCATGAATCACTTTATGCGCATGCGTTAACATTGTACTACAGTTGACTGATCCGCTCATCGCTTTGTGTTGGAACCATGTTGGAACGGTCTTAATGTCATCAGAGAATCCCTCCGTATCTGAACCACTTATATATGATAAAACAAAATATCAAATAACAGTAATAACACACAAAAATCAAGTATAGATCAAAAGAGATACTGACAGTAGTTGCTGACATGGTGTGGCGACTAGACTAAATCATTTGAACGAGAACAACAGCGCCATCTCCCAGTCATACCAGTACTAAAAGCATCGTTAAATCTCGCACTCAGCGCGTAAATTTACCTTTTTTCGGCAATGCAATGGTTGATTTGATTTGAATCCTGGAATTGACGACTTTCAAATATTCGCACTGTCACTGATTGTCATCATACTGTCACATTATCTTTTGTATTCTACGTTCTTCCGCCTCTTTTCTAATTGTTATTATTTGTCTGTTTTTATTTTCTTTTCAATTTGTCTTATTATTTGGTTCGTATATTTTATTAAGTAAGCCCACTTTTAGTATTTTTGTCTACAGATTTTCAAATCAGTTCTTTTAAGAACTCTGAGTGACTAACGCTTTATAAGCGTTCACATTTTTGGTAATTTATATAATTTTTAACATGATTTCATTTTTCACAAAAAAGGTGTTTTTAGGTAGTAGCAAACCGAGGTATTTAGCTATATCGTACAAAAAGAAGTGTTCTGTAAGAAATTGGCAGATATTGCTTCGCCAAGGTAATTTGCAAATATTGCTTTAGAGTTTAATAAATAAAGTGCATATATCAATCATAGACACCGACTCCCAGTGAAGGAAGGAAAGATATTGAAGATATGGTTGCAGCGAATTGGTGATCAGACATTGTTGAATTATGATTTTAAACATTATACAATTCATGTTTTATCTGTTCGAGCACATTTCATCAAGGAATGTTTAAATGGTTCCAGATTAGCACCTCATCGAACAGTAACAAATTAGTGAAGCGAAGAAGAAATAAGGTATATAAATATATCAACATCAATTTTGGAAACCTGAAAAACCTGATAGCGTAATCAGTGAAACGTCAAATGCAAACCTATTTTACGCGACAACACCCGGAAGACTTCAACGAAGAAAAATATATGTATTGTATGTTGATTAATCAACGTGAAGTTAAGATTTAATTGGGATTTAATAGTTTAGTCAGTTACATTTAAACATGGAAAATGCTTACCACATCCAATGCAGAAGATATTTCGAGCGTTACCGGATTTGCGTACGGCCGAAGCGAATAACTACCTTGAATAGGGCCGGAATTTTCTAAGTTTAGTTATATTGTAAATTAGTATGTAATCATATCGAAACTATATAAATATGTCACCATCGGAAGCTTTTAACCGTTGATCGTGAATACACTGCGTTTTCTTTTTCTTATAATTTAAATTAAATGCAAAATTACATACGTAAGAATGGCATGTCAGGAATTTTCTAAGTTTAGTTATATTGCATTGTGCTAACAGTATATTGTATTTACTAGAAATACATTCTTACTTTGTATAATATAATTTCGTTGTAATTCGTATGTAAAACGTGAAATAGTTTTTTTTGTGTTAATTGAAGTATTAACAGCATTTTATTACTTCTTTTCTTATTTTCTGACCTTATCCATACTAAATTGACATTCCATCAAATTATTGCGTACGTTAAACATTCTATTTATGTCTCAAATCGCGATGTGACTAAAATTTGAATTTTTGTCTTGAATACGCAATTATTTAATAAGAAACAAAATTTCAAATAACCCGCGTCAAAATTGTGCCGTAAATTTTACCGGTATGATGCAAGAGGCTTTTGCAATGTTTTTACTCCCAATGCCGTACTTTTTCTATTGTTTATTCTAAAGTTGCTGACTATTATATGGGATTTTAAATTCATTTAGTAATAAACGTTCTAATTTATTAGCCGGGGCTAAACGGCTCGATAAAAAACGTAAGTTTGATCGTAATACCGATTCATGTACCGCCTAACAGTGTTGGAACAAGCGGCTGTTCGTAAATATCGGTCAGACGTTGTGTTGGAAACACTAAATTCATTCTGCGCAGAGACCCGTTCGTCAAAGTAACGATCGAACTTATTTATGAACAGAACTGTACATCCCTGTACATATTCTCTTATTGTTCAATTTTGAGAAATGATTCGTTCTACGATAAAAGATTGCTTTGGAATTCTGCTATGTCTTTAATTCATCGTTAGTAGTTGAAATTATATAAGTTATGTAAGCTAATCAGCTTGTTAAATACAAATAAAGTAATAAATAGTAACAATACTTATGTCGTCGAGTTTAAGAGTTATTTCAAATGTAATGGCCACCATTTTCATGCAAACACAAATTTCCTCGCCTTCCATATTTTCAAACGTGTTCCGGAGCATTTCGGGCATAATATTGGCACATTCTTCAATTATTTGGTTTCGCAACTCAGGAAGTGTGTGAATTAGTATTTTAAAAATGGTGGTAATCTAGGATAGTCAAATCTGGTGATCTTGGCAGAAATTCAGGTTCGCAACCTAAACTAATCAGACGATAGCCAAAAAATTGTCGTAAATAAGCGATAGATTGCGGAGTCGTGTGAGAAGTGGCACCATCTTGTTGGAAATATTCCTGATGCAGCTCGTCTTCGTCGAGTTCGTTTATGAAGGATTCTAAGATGTTGTCTCAATACCTTTTGGCATAGTTTCTTCAGAGATTATGGGTGCCTTTATGGTTTGTGAATTGATATACCCTGACAAATAAAACCACACCTCATCTGTAAAAAATGCCAAATCGTTGTTCAATAAATATTGGGTGAACCACTGGCAATATAACATGCGCCTGTTATGGTCAGGCGGTGACAATTCATGATACGCCTGCATCTATAAGGAAATAAAGCAATGTCCCTCCTTAAAATTGTTCTGCAAATATGTTGTTGGTGCTGCGTTAATAATTTCTCAAACATTTTCAATAGTTTACTCTGTATGGACTGTTGGCCTACCACCCCCGCTCTTATGTGTTATACTTCCTGTTTTTCTGAACACGTGACTAGTTTAACCCGTTTAAAAGCAAAATATCGGGTAATATAATAATTTAGGAACGTTTTTTTAAGTCGTTTCAAATTATGACAGATTAATGACAGATGTTTATTACTTCAAAGGTTGCCACGGCTCAGGTTGACTTTCCGAAAACGCCCATTGAAAAAGTCAGGTTCCAAGGACACAAAATCAGAACAAGCTACAATACTGTATCTCCATTCCCAATCTTCAAGATTTCCTTTACGAAAATAAGATTCAGTGACGAATCGCTTATGTAATTGTGAAAATACCATGTTGAGTAAACTTCAAATCGAAACGTTAACATTAACAAAAAACTGAACCTATCAAAAACTGTTTTTTTTTTTAATCATAGCAATCCCTTATCTAAGTTTTGCTCATTTGGTAGTAGCAATATCATTTTCAATTTATATGAAATAATGCGATAAATGCAAATGGTGTCTTTGATTTATATCAAACTTGATGTATGTCAGCTCCTGTGAACTTGACACAAACCATAGATTAATCCTTAAGCGGAACAAAAAAAAAACACAGTTTAAGGTTTAAACTTGCACACGTTACAATTAATTCTTAAACTCAGTTTCTTCAGAATATCACAACAATTACTATATGGTTTGCAAAGATCGTTGCAACACAACATACAAAATCAAAATGACAATCAATGACAATACAATGCCATAATGACAATCAACTGGACACTTTTTTGTATTTCAAATGTCAAAAAATAATGCTAGCGACGTCTGACGAGATGTATGAGTACTAAAACCTTGACGACAATACATGGGACCTTGTGGCGTATCTATAATCCATTCATTTTAAGAAATAAGTGGTCAGCTGTGGTAGTCAGCGCTGCGATCAGCGACTGTATCACACCGAAAAATTTTTGTGTTTGTAAAATCAACTGTCATATAAATGTGTGATAAATTTCTTTTGTAAGCCATTTGCTTTTGTCTACTACTAATACGTTTCCCTTGAAGATTTTTTGATGAACCAGTGGGAATGTTAACATTTTGACCAACCCTAGTCATGAATCGCATATAGATATATGTACCATTAAAAAATAGCATTAGTAAAACATTACCTGAACTTATTTAAAATATCCGATGATTTAGCTGTAATAACAACTGTTTTTAGTAAAATTTGTATATAACACAACAAAACACAAAGATATATACAATACACAATATTAAACAACAATAGCAAAATTTAATAAGTGACAGCGAATCAAATTCAATAATATAGCTAACAGTAATTTTTTCATTTTATCCAACTTAAATTTGATACAAAGGTAAGATTTTTATTGTGGAGTAAACTTGGCTGGGCTATCAGCCAATCAGAATCCAAGAAATTATTGCCTATCTTACCTAACACTGTTTTCTTAACGTGAACGTAGATACAGTACGTTAGTATACAGGGCGTTAGGTAAACATGCGGCAAAAATGCAAGAAGTTATTCTTTGACCTATTCTAAGAATATTTTGTGTCCTCTTATAATTTTTGAAAAACCCCTTCGCATTTGTTTCGATTGAGTGACGTTTGGCTGTTTGTCATAAACATGTATTTCATTAATATTTTTTGAAGTCCTCTATCATGATCATGATCTATACGAACGCCGAGATGGCAGACATGCATTTCATCTATGAACGAGATGACAGACATGCTTTTCATCTATGAACTTGCTGATGGCAATGCATTAAAAGCTAGACGGTTGTATATTGAACGATTTCCTGCCTGTAATGTCCCCGACCGAAAAATCTTCGAAAACATTCATCGTCTTCATGAAAAAGGCTCATTGAAACGAAGGGACAATTAATGACTGCAAGAACCACAGCAAGAACGGTACAATTGGAACAGAATGTGCTGGATATTATAGAGGAAGATCCTGGTACTACTGTGGATGCAAGTTATTGGACAGTTTGGAAAATTCTTACGGACAATTTATTGTAGCCATACCACATTCAACGCGTTCAGGCACTACTACCTGCTGATTTTCCTTCACGCATTGCATTATGTCAATGGATATTGCAAACATTGTTTTTACTGATGAAGCCAGTTTCTCAAGAAATGCAATACGGAATTTTCATAACAACTATGCGTGGGCAGATGAAAATCCGCATCAGATATATGAAGATCGTTTTCAACATCAGTTCTCATCAGTTGAATGTTTGGGTTGGAATTGTGGGTGACTATCTAATTGGATCGGTATCGGAGGTGTATCGCAACGTTTTGGAAGCAACGCTGCCTGAGTTTCTCGAGGATGCACCAAACGCGACAAGAATTGCAATGTGGTTTATGCACGATGGTGCAGCAGCACATTTCAGATTGGTTGCTCGACGTGGGTCACACGTATGACCTGCTCGATCTCCAGACTTAAACGCCCTGGATTTTTTCTTCCGAGGATCTCTGAAGTCTGAAGTTTACGCTACTCCAGTGGAGAATTTGAACGATTTGGGAAATCGGTGTAACTCAATTAGAAACGACCCTGCTGTATTTGAAAGAGTTTGGCAGTCAGTCGCCCTGTATTTTCGAAACAAAGAGGTTTTCAAAACTCATCATGGGACAAAAGATTCTTAGAATATAGGCTAAGAAATAACCCCTTGCTTTTTTGCCGCATGATTACCTAACATCCAATCACGAAATTAAATTGACAGGTATTTAATTACTTGATAGGTTTCCTTAGCAACGCAGGTGAAATGTCGCTATAAGTAAAACAGCGCCGTTTCTCGTCGAGAGACGCAAAACCTCGAACTAAAATCTAATACTTTTTCCCCACAATAATTTTTTTCTATTCTGAAAAGATTGGAAGAATAATGTAATTTCTGAGCTGCTTCAATGTCATTAAATAACTATGAAGACGAAGACAAACACTGATTTAATAAGCAACCAAAATCTTTACCTAACAGCATTAGAAGCTGTACGACCAAAACATTCAATACGCGTTTTCTCCGCTAAAATATTTTTTCCAATAAAAATCATAATTGACCATTCGATAAAAATAATAGGAAGTATACATAGGTATATCCATAAAACAGGAAACAAATCAATCGTTGATGTTCCCCCCCTAACGCAATGTGTGTTATGTTATAACGTTTTCGAAGAACTCACATCTCACGCACCTTCATGATGACACGCAAAAAGAACTGTAATAGCAGTGCGGGTCTATCCTTGACCGGGTGGTATATCGCACATTCATTTTTTATACAAAAATGTTGTTCGATAACTGCATATTATGCTTGAGTATAATACTCCCTTATCGTAACTTGATTGATTTGGCGTATGCATATTTACATATTTATGTAATTACCTAGTTAGCCAAAAATATAAATTAACTGTTGTAGTTAATTAACATCAATTTCAAACACACGTTGTTTATCGAAAACTACCTTTATTTAATACAATCTAAACAAAAAATAGTATCAGATTTAATCCTGACGCATTAGCAGAAGGAATTAAGTTTCTAGAACACAGTAAGTAAGGTTGATTGCGCGATGTTGTGATCCACTTTTTTACTAGATTGACACGAGGGTTGGGCCGACATTATATGCCACCTAAATTGAACTTGGCCATTATCGTCTGGAAATCTACTTTCTTTGCTTTATCTTATCAACAAGCTTAGAAGTATTACATCACAGAATGTAGGTATATATCCTATTTCCAATCTGACGTTTATTACGTGATTTCACGATTCTATTTGTAAAATTGTACTTACATAGAATTTACTACAAAATAATAACATATTAGTTATATTTTAATAGGAAAGCAAGCTATAGTTAATAACACAGTATTATATATTATATTATTATTGCGCAATATTTCATATAAAATATGTATATTGTTGCTTGATTACAACTATTTACCGAGGATATAAAGCATTTTTATTTTCCATATATCTTCTTTAAAATGTGCCTCTGATACAAGTAATCTTTAAACATTCAATTTCAATCAGTGCCCGTTTCTCGTTATCACTTTAAATTAAATCCGTGTATAAATATTTAAAGTGTGTAGAATAATATGTTTTCCTACAAATAAAATGGATTATATTCACTATTTACGATCTTTGTCTATATTATAAATTGTGCTTCACATTTTCTTTTTTTGTGGTAACTGGCAGTGTTTGCTTCTTTAAAACATTTAGTCAAAGTCCAACAATATCAACCACCCCCTAAAAATTAAGCTTTAAACATCTCTCAACTCTCTCTTATAGTAATTTTGATGCTACGATGATAGTAAGAAGCGTTTATGGCAGTTTGGTATAAATGAACACTAATAGAAAAGAAGCTTTTTTTCAAAACTGAGGGCCTAAACATCGACAAGGCATGTTTTTAGTGATTTCGAAGAAATCGAAGGATTTCTATATCAGTTGGGGTTGGAAAAGAAAAGACGAAATAAATTGGAGAAAAGTTTGGCTACAAACATTTTACTACATACATCTGGATGGATGGCTTCAAAAGTGGCGTACAAAAAACAATATTAATTTTAAATTGATTTCCAGTGAAGCAGCTGACTAAATAACAATTGATTCATCAATGGAGAAGCTTGGCCTTGCAAAGCCTATGAAAGCGATAAGATGCTGAACTTAACATCTAAGAAGTGTTCGGGGGATGGGGATGGGGGAGGGAGGGAGTGCATTCCAGAAAAAAACACTAACTGTGTTTTTTTTGTGCAAGCATGATTGGACAGAAAGTAAAACTATTGATGATTGAAAAATCAACTAAGGGCCTAATATATTGATCTAAACACCAGTGCCTGGCGTATTCTGACGGTATAATGCTTATGACTAGATCGAGGAAAGAGAGAGAAAGAGAACGTGTGTTCAAATTATTATATTAGAAAGCAAGACAGTATGGACTGGAAATCAATGAACAAAAAAAACGAAGTACATGGTAATGAAAGATATGAGCAAAGGTAGCAGCAGAAGGTAGAGCAGATTGAATACTTGGGAGTTACATTGACTAACAGGGGAAACGAGGAAAGGGAAATAAATAAAAGAATAGCAACAGAAAGCAGAGCGGCAGGAATTTTTAACAAGGATGTTAAAGAGCAGCAAAAATAAGAATATATCAGACAATAATAAAACCGACAGTTACATATGCCTGTAAAACCTGGAGTATGAATAAGAAGGAGCAGGGTAAATTATAGGTGTGGGAGCGCAGAATCCTCAGGAGAATATACGGGGGAGTCAAAGAAGGCGAAAATTACAGAAGAAGGGCCAATAAAGAAGTAGCAGTATTGTATAACCAACTAAATACAATGCCCTGACCCCGTTCTGGTGCCAATTACATAATTGTTGTGAGCGTTTGGAAATGTGAGAATTAATTTGTGGAATATTGTTTAAAACTCTTTCTCAGGGTTCAGATGGGTTCTTAGACTCTTTTCTCTCATACACACAATTGAAACACAGGGTTTTGGTTTTAACGAATTCAAATTTATTTTTAATTTCGCGCCTTAAACTAGGTATAATTTTGTGTTGGTAAACTTTTATAAAATTTAATTTAAACTGTAGTTCTTCGACTATGATCCATATGGGTTGAATTAGTGTTTAATAAGTGCAATTTTATCAACAAAATAACTTGAACGACGATTTTACCATAAAAAATAACAATGTAATTAAATAATTAGTGTTTTCACAGGTAAGAACTCTTAATTGCTGATTACTTATGTGTAATTAGGAAATTATTATTATTATTAGAAATTTATGTGTGAAATAATGTTTTTTAATTTATTGTTTACTTTTCAGAACGAAATTTGACATAGGTCTGGTAGCGTTGATGGTTCGGACGCGTCTGTTTTTAATATTTTTTCCAAGAAAGTATTTTTTGTCATTCATGGCTGTCTGATTTTTTGGATGACAAACGTCCAATTGGACTAAAAAATTAGATCTCTTAAATGGGTTCTCAGGATCAACGAAATTAATTTATATTTCTTTGGAAATTGTGTTAGATGATGTCGCATGAGTAATTGAATTGTTGTATACCTTATTCCAAATAAGAAAGGAGCGTTATAAATAGATAGGGTCTAAAATAAACGTCTGTGAATGGTTAAAATCTAGTGCACATTTACGCAACAATAATTTGTCAAAATTGCATAAATGTCAGAAACATCAAAAAGGTTATATTATGTGAGCGTAGTTTGTGTTCTATTGCGATTATTGGGCTTTATTGTTTTCTTTATCCATTTCATCTTGATTCTTCATACAAAATGGTTTTTTAGAGCGTCTGAATAGATAGGTAGATACTTTATTTCTCCTAATAATATACACTACAGATATACAATAAATGCTATATTGTAGTCCCAGAAGCTGCAGCTAGTATGAGAAGAAATGTATTCTTACTGGAATTTATTTCTAACTATTCATTATTCCATCTATCATGTTTCTACTTCCCATTTCCTTCAATTTACAAATTAATTTTGTATTTTTTTCTCGTAAAATAAAGATTTAGCTGTTAAAATACACTGACAGTGACAGTTGTCACATCACATGTCATAATATTCGCTTATTGAAGGTATACTATTTGAGCAGTTTTGCTTAAATTTTCTTATTTATACATCATATGGTTTTGATAAACGTCAATACGTGAATATGTAATTATGGCTGATGCTGCTCTCACAGGTTCCTCAAAAAATGCAAGATGCGGGCATGTAATAAGTGGGCAAAGGCTTCATCGGACAGCAAATTAAATTGTGATTAGCAAAAAAAAAACTCTAAAGACACCATCGGAGATGAGTTAACTGCATGTTAACTGGAAACGCCACCGAAGAAACGGATATGTCAAATGAAATATGACAAATTGGAGAAAGCTCATAAAAGTGCAATTAGAAGCATTAAATGTGTTTTATTAGTGTTTGTAAAGATGTTCTTCTACATAGTGGACAGTCAATTATCAGACAATGAAAAACAAATTTTAAATTTACCGCGATTTTTGCAAATCACAAACTTGTTCTTGTGTGATATGTGCTCCGATTGTAGCGTCATCTGCTCCATTCTTATTTGGAATGGACAATAGACGGTTTTCCATTTTGACAACTATAAATTTTCTGAAATGTCATTTGGGTCACTTGTCAGTTCTTTAGTCCGATCTGTCATTCATGTCGGCAACTTAAATCTAGTTTCATATAATTCTACCAATTTAACAATTTTAATATTTTTACGACATAACACAAGTAATCAAGATGCAAAGAGCGAGATGGCTGGGGCATATAGCTAGAATAACGGAGGACAGATGGGTGAAACGAGTGCTAAAGAGCGGGGAAGGGGGAAAAAGGAGAAAAGGCAGCACGCTGGATAAGACCATTGGGGATTTGAGAACAGTGCGACTAAAGGACTGGCACAGCGAATCGAAGGACAGGGAGAAGAATGAAAGATCTCGGACACAAGGGCCACTAGGCCTGTAGTGCCCACGTGGAACTCAAATAAAAAAGTCTATTATGATTAAGGGAATAATGGGTAAATGGTTGATTGAGCTGAATCGAAAAATGGACATTGAAAATACGTAGACATTATATACATACTTCCTAAGAACATCATGGCTAAAGGTTGGTCCAGCAACAATAAAAAACTGTGTGAAAAAATATAAAATCAGAAAAGCAGATACGAAATTTCCCCATTTTGACTCCGAAAACGATTTACTGTTGTCTGTCCTTGCAATAATGACAAGAATTGCTAAGGAGGTGAATATTGCCAATTACCAAAATCTAGGCGAATTTATAAACATCGATCAAAACACACCAACAGAAGATGATGATTTCGAAAATAAGATTACTTGACTCAGTCAACATAATGAAAATAACGAGACAATTGATAAAATAGAGCACACTCAAGAAGAGGAAAATAAAATAAAGTGCTACGATGAAGCCTTAAATTACATTAGAGAACTGGAGGAGTTTTCTAAAGACGATTGTGTGGCTTTTGAACTAATCAAAATCCTGGAATGTCATTTTCAAAAATGTCTCTGCCGATTTTTCTTCAATGTTTAGACTTTAAGGACTATTCCAGTCAGATATTCAATACGTTACTTGATTCTCTTTTTTTTCGAAGTTAAGGTAGCACAATATTTGCACAGTAATAAAGAAAGGTAGATTATAAAGAGTAAATAAGGAATATTAATACGGCAAACAAAACATATAAAAGAAAATTGAAAAAAATTAAGAAGTTGGTATAATAATTAGCGATGGTATTTTGGCAGAGTAATAGTCTGTTTTTTTTTGTCTTATGGTCGGTGTTAGTTGCAGCGTTTAATGGCCTTGTGACAGCACTATCTCGCCGTTTATACGAGTAGTACTGCGCTGTAAATCACTTTGCGCCTCCAACAACAAATGGTAAATCGCTCAGAATACAATTCTCAGAGAAAAATGTTATCGCCCTCTGGAAGAACTGAAAAATCCAGCGATCTCTCACATTGCTTTTTTCGTAAAATAAAACTATTATATATATCATTTAATTTTTTTTTACTTCACAACAGACCAGAAGCGTGCAACTGTGAAAGTATGACGTTCGATCTGTGCTCGGTTTGAAAATGATGCAGACTTTTTAACCCATATTGTTACTATGGATGAAACTTGGCTACATTTATACAACATAGAAATAAAGCAATAATCGATTGCATAGAGACACTCTGGTTCCCCAAGGCTTAAGAAGTTTCGAATTCAAAAATCTGCTGGAAAAGTTCTTGTTATTTTTGGGATTGTCATGGAGTAATCATGTTCAATTTTGTGGATAAGGGTGGAACAATAACTGGGAATTATTATTCGACGTTATTGGTCACTCTACGAGAAAAAATGATGGGGGGGAAAAAGCAAAAAGTTTTCCGAAGATGTTTTGTTTTTGCACGACAATGCCCCTGCACACAAATCGCATGTTGCCATCCAAATAATTCGTGATTTAGGCTTTGAATTACTCGAATAATCCCCTTATTTACCAAATCTGGCTCCGTCGGACTGTCATGTCTTTCCTCAAATGAAAAAAAAGTTTAAAAGGTCGTAAATTTTTTTCTAACGATAAGGTAACAGAAGCTGTGAAGACCTAGTTTGCAGAGCAAGATAAAAATTTCTATTTGAAAGGTTGAGAGGTGTTGCAGACTCGTTGTAATAAATGTATGCAATTAAGAGGCGAGCATTGTTTCCTTACAGTATAATAGCCGTCAAAATTACCAATGAAAAGTTAATCTTAACATTTGTTTAACACTTCAAATATAAAATGTTAATGATTACACACTTAAAAGCAAAAAAAAAGCTTTAATGATGGTATATTATATATATAAATGTATATCTAAAAAATGTACTTTAAAACACAATTTTTAACAAGACTTGTTACAGTTATATCTATAGGTAAATGTACCCTTTAAATTTGAAAACAAGGGTGTGAAAATAGAACACCGACAGAAGTTAAAGGTAACAATAAAATGTCATGACATTAATAAGGCATTCGGAAGCTCGATTACGTAATTTTCCAGGTACGACAAGCATAATTTTTTTTGTTTTATAAGAGAAAATGTGAGGAGGTATCTAAATAATTATGTAAATATCTAAATTATGTACTTAGGGTTTTTTATAACTCATTAAATAATATGCATAATGTTTTATTGATTAACCAATCAGCTTCGAAAAATTCCACTGCAGCTGTTGAGGTACAAGAAAAGGCAAACATCCTAAGACAAAAAATAAATAAAGCGTAGAATTTGTTTGTAATTAAATAATTTAATTTAAAATGGTAGAACACAATAGTTTATTTATTCTTAAATTTAAACCAAAGGACCTAATATTGACCTTTATACTCCAAGATTTATCAACTTCCTACTCGGTGATATCCTTAACATGATCAACTAGATACTTCTGAAAATAATAGATAATAGATTGATGAATGGTGGCTTGCTAATTGACCAAGTGATTATCTCGAACTTTATTTTGTATCACAAAAGTATAATTTTCAGAGAAATCTGACAAAATAATGGACCTTCTGATGATGGTAAACACAGATTAACTTCTGTTTAGCACAAACAAGCCTGATCCTTTATAACAATTCCGTTAATTGGAATCCGGAATTTAGAATATAATATATTTCCAGTATTTTGATTAGTTTGAAATGACATTGACAGGTTGAATTTGACGAATGATCTATACTATTAAATAAATTGAATTTAAGATTTCATTTATTAAACAAAGTAAACATGTAACGTTAATAACGATAAGTAGAGACCTGTTACAGGTAAAAACAATATGATTTTAAAAAAATAACAGTTGTTACATTTGCAAGGGATCACACTGTATACAAAAAGACACGTACAGAAACTACTAGATACTATTTATTTATGTTTATAACCGATTTGCCAATCTCGTACTATATTCCTTTCAAATTGCCAATATTTCCATCGTAAAATCCAATCTTAGATTTAGCAGTCAATCGAAATCGTAAACACCTTTACTCTTTTCAAATGTAAACAAACGCTTCCTAACCTCTCTCGAACGTTTAGTACTTCTTGTATGAAGGTTAAAAAGACGATGGAATACACTCGTCGAAAGTTACTTACCTTTCGGTTGTGCTGCACACAATCCAGATGAAATCAACCGACGATTAAATCCTATCCGCACAATTCACAACCATATTGTTTCACTGTTATTATCAATTTACACCTGTTCGTAATATGCGAGCAGGTATATATTTGCCTTCGTTCGGTTTTTGCTCAATCCGTTTGAACGGCCACAAAACTAAATCCCCCTAAATACGAAAGTTCACGGGATTCTTCATAAAAATAGCACAAAATTGAAGGTAAACATGTTGGATTTTTAAATTTATAAATACATCAATTTACTGTTCAAAATATATTTTAATCCTGAATAAAGAAAACATTATCGTACAGTACAGAAGTTTTTTTTATTTGAGAAGAACAAACATATGGATATAATTTATTATTTCAGTTTAAATTTATTGTTGTTTAAACAGAGGATAATTCATTTTTAATTGAGGGACTTAACTTGCGCTCAACGAAAAGCGCTTATCGTTTTAAGATTGAAAAAGTAAACTCGCGGGAATTAATTACATTTTATTTTTATTTACAAAAATGGTTAAGATTCTCTACTGCAGCAAATTTAGTAAATTCTTTAGAAGTAAATAATTAAAAATTGAATTGTTTGAATTATTTTCTGTCAAAATTGTCGAAATTAAATTGGTTGAACGTTGATTATTTTTCTGTATATCTCCAAAATAATTTTTAACCGTTGTGGGCAATATGATAATTAAACAAAGACAATTATTATTAAGTAATGAATGTATAAATATAATTATTGCCCAATATAACGCAATTGCGTGTGTTACGATAGTTTAATGAAACTAATTTGGATGAATGTTAACCTAACTCAAAAATTAAATAAAAACAGTGATAAAATCGTAATTTCTACGCAAAACTTTGTAGGTAATGTGCATACTTCTCAACTAATTTATACCACTCATTAAAAAATTGAAAATTAACAATGTCTCATAATATAATTGAAGGTTAAAAACACACATGAGATTTGGGTGATTTCAAAGAATGGCAACTAACAAAACATGGTCCGGTACAAGTATTGATGATTTATATGAAAATAGTGGTCCATACTCTTTTGTTTATCCACCCGTCACACCCTCGAAAAATCATGCAGTACTTTACGAGTTACCAGTGACACTTAATTCACCTCCAAAACCCCATCGGAGCTCGCAAACTCATCACTGGGAAGACAATTATGTCAAACTACCTTACTCCCGCAAAATGTATTCCCCATTGAAAATAATGTACGTATTAATATATTAATTACGGAACAATTTTAAACAAGAATTTCTAGGAAACTGGTGAAAAAATATTGAAAAGTCGTTGGGAAATTATTGAGAATTCGTTGTTACAACCAATAAAGTCAAGTCATGAATTAGAAGCTGCTATAAAATGTTATAATACTCGTTTATCGTCTTTTGCGGCACTTCATTATTTTTTTGAGGAGGTATTTAAATTATTTCTGTATTTTTTTTAGTTATTTTAAAAGGATGTTGTAGGTTTTAGACGAAGAAGAAGGCGAAGCATTTTTTAAAACGCTATTGCCAGGAATTGTAAGATTGGCTTTAAAATTACAGGAAATATTACCTGGGAATCTGCCACTATTACAGAAACAGAAGTGCAGTTCGATAAGCTTGAGCCAATTACAAATTGCATCGTTGTTAGCAAATGGTTTCCTGTGTACTTTTCCTTGGAGAAAGGATGTTTGTAATACATATCCTGGTCTTAATTTTGCTAGGTATGTATTTAGATTTTAATTGAAAGGTTAGAACAATTGTTACAATCTTAAACCAACAAAGAGAGCATTAAGGTTTTAATTTTATCTTAAATCTTATTCGGAAGGCAAAAATTGCTATTCATCAACTTGACTGACATTCCATCTGTTCTTACTGGAGATATTTCTTTGGCTAAAAGAACATGTTACTACAAATTATTACCTCCTGCCCCATAGACATTTTCTACAATTATAACTAATACTTTTCAGATTGTTCTCAGCTCATTTTAGACCTAAACGTGTGAACTGTGTCATCGAGAAGATCAAAGCGATTTGTCATTACTTCAGAAGAGTTCTCACCAAAGGTTTTACATAAAATTATATTTTATTTTGTACAAAAAAATTAAGCTTAACGTATATTTTAGCACCTGTAGGAACTGTTACTTTTGAGCGGAAGTACCTACAGAAAAATCAGTTCCCTAGATGGGATAAAATCGAGAATAATTTGGGAAATACTAAAGTGCACATCTGCAGCAGCGAAACCATAGAAAACGGCCATGGATTGTTACAAGTAGACTTTGCTAATAAGTAAATAACACTTCTAATTAATATTATGATTTATATTTTCTTTGATATTAACGTTACAGATTTGTTGGAGGAGGTGTTTTGGGATATGGTTGCGTTCAAGAAGAAATTCGATTTATAATCTGTCCAGAACTTATAGTTAGTAGATTGTTTACTGAAGAACTTAATTCAAGTGAAGCTCTTGTGATTATAGGTATTTCATAGTAGAATATTACTATTGTTAAAATTATGTTTCTTTTTTCTTACTTTAATTAAGCAATGCATAGATCTTAATGTAATTATGGCTTGATATAATAAGATACAAGGTGTTTGACGACTTTTTCTGCATTTCCGCACTACTAATTATTTTTATATAAATTCTTATTACCTAATAGGTGCTGAAAGATACAGCAATTACTCAGGATACGGAGATACCTTCGCGTGGGAAGGTGATTATCAAGATCAAACACCGTACGATTGCTATGGAAGGAGAAAAGTCAGCATACTAGCCATTGACGCCATTAAATTTAACAAAGCTAGTGAACAATTCAGCACATCACATATGTTACGAGAACTTAACAAAGTAATAGTCACCAAACATTTAAACTTTATTTATAATATTTTTTTTAACTTTTAGGCTTACGTAGGATTCCATTCTAATCTAACCGGAAAATTAGCGCCTGTAGCAACGGGTAACTGGGGCTGTGGTGCTTTTAGAGGCGATCCTAGTCTAAAATCGCTAATACAGTTAATGGCGTGTAGTGCAGCGAAACGGTATATGGTTTACTACACTTTCGGCGATACCGATTTAGAGAAAACGATATACAATTTATACACGTTTATAGGAAATAACAAAGTTACTATATGTAAGTTTAAAATTGTTCAAATTAATCAAAATTTTAATCTATTTTTATTTCAAGGCGAATTATGGAGAATTCTATGCCGATTCGTCGTATCAAACAGCAACCAAAACAACTTTATACCATACATACAACAAGCCTATTTCGATTTGCATAATCAACCAACTATTACACAATTTTTCTCTACAAATTCTACAAATAATTCCAAGAATTCCAATTCAACGCAACCGTCTACTTCTTTTAAAAATTCTAAGAAATCTCCAACTAAGAATGATAAGGTGAGAGAAACTGCAACTGTTACATCGACGTCGGCAGAAGTTTTACATAAAACAACTTCTCTAACGAAACATGAAGCTCGCGAAGATGAAATAGATACAACGTCGGATGAAGATAATAGTGAAAGTATTCTTGATCTAATTAGAATTATCGATGGAGATGTGGATGATAAAAATAAAGAAGATCCAAATGAACAGTCTTTATTATCGTCGATAGATAAATTTTCGAAAATTAAAGAAAGGACAACTAGTGATTGTGTTAAAACTGGTGAAAGTGTTGCTATAGACATGGATGTGGATGAAATTAATAGTGAGAAGCAGAAAGTTGTTTCTAAACGGAAAATTTCAGATTATTTTGTAAAAGTAACTAAATAAAATATAATTTCATTTATTTCAAAAGTTTTTATTTATACCAAACTAGGGGTAGGAGTAGATAATTACTACTATTCTACTGCCCTCAACAATGATGTTATTTACATTAAAATCAAATGTAATCGACGTCATTGCAGAGCGATCAAAACTAATGTAAGCTGTGTGAATTTATTCTGTAATGACGTCAGTTGCATTTGGCTGAAGTCTAAAGTACGTAATTGCGAAACAGTCATAGTAAACCATCTCTTTGGCGGGAATTTAAACTGCAGAAAATAGAGACAAATCATACTGAAGTTGCTGTAAATATGACTATATTTTAATAATTCATATTACGTCTAAAGTACCAGAGACTACCGTCAATTTGTCACGGTTTCTAATGCGCAACCTATAACAGATCTGTCAACTGTCATAGGTTGCGCATCTTTTATGCATTCATTGAATCAACGGTTGAGTTATAAGTACATAATAAGTTATAGTTATAATTTGGTATATCTTTATACTAATTTCGGCCTAATCTCATCTGTGAATATGAATGAGGCGAGTATAACTTTGTAAGTAAGAATCTGTATAAAGTTCTTTAATTAAATATTCTCCATCACCTTGTTCACTTCTGCGTTTATTTATTGACCGTAGCCAATATTTTTGCTTACATTTTATCTTTCGTTTTTTATGTTTTAAGTACAAATATGCAATTATACATACATGTCCTGGTTATATAAGTATCCATACTATATCAAGACTATTCGTATTTGATGTTTGCTCATGACAGATTATGTTTAGAAAAAGACATAACGAAAGTTATTACTATCTTTTTCTAAAGAACGTAAAAAGTTCAGCACAGACGAACTTTTTGCAGTGTTGCAATTACATTCGCGGTTACGATGGTTATTTAAAATGAACCAATAGCAGTCAACAACGAACGACGCATGCATGGAAACCTACCTTTACTTTTCGTTGTGATGTCCCATTTACATCATCCTCCGCCCATCTATTAAACGTATTTTTTATCTTTTTTTATTGTATTTCTTTTCTTTTATTAGTTACAATGTTACCCAAGATTCCGTCTAACCCCACACATTTCTATTGATGATACAACTGCCGAGAAGACGTTGGAAAGGATTGATAGATCTGAAAATTCATTGATCAACAGACTATGAACCTTGGATCCGGACAGACCACCTCCCATGATCCACGTTAGGAGAGCCATGGCACTGGCTGAAGACGCCGCAGCATAGCGTAACAACAACCGACGCAAGAACACCACCATCTATCATCTCCCTGCCTTGAAGCAGCAAAGACCGAGTTACCTATTCACCCAGCCCTTGAAGGGAGTCCATGAAGAATAAAAGGCTCAAGAACCGTGTTAGGCCTTAGCAGGAGTGCGGTTGACCATAGTATGATACAACTCGTAAAGTTGCGCAAACATGAATAGTATATGACTAAGCCCACGAGATGTCGTTGGGAGGTAGTATACGCAGTAAGTGCACAGGTGCGGATGCTCATCACAGGATTTCCAGGATTCGTAGCAAGCTGTTTTGACAAACATCTGTTTACTCACCATTATTGTTTTTGTTGTTATGGGTCGTAGACATCTTTTCGTAGTGTTAGTGTATGATTTGAATGAATAGCTATATTTCTTTTCGCTGTATCTAATATTTTCACAGCGTTTGGGTAACACAATAACTATTTCTATATCTTCATAGCGTTTGTGTGAAAGATATTGTAGCTTTACGTAGTTTTTCTATTGTCTAAGACCCGATATAACCTGTTAAAAGTCCTGAAGTCGTGTTTTATTGTCTGTTTCCCGCATTTACAATTATGTGCAAAAAATATACAAATTTCTGTATTAATGCATAGACTTATGGTATATTTCTAATAAAAACAAGATATGTTTATACAATAGTTGTTCTTTTCACCGTTATTAACGGAGATTAATTTAGAAATCTAGTTCATCTTACTACTCATTGAGAGATGAACTAGACATCTCAATTAATCTCTGTTAATAGCGGTCAATGAACACAAATTTTCATAATACATCAATAGAATCATTCATATTACCCGCCTTCTCCATTTAGTTCATGACTAAGGACGTAAGAGGGAGTACATGTACTTTGTTCCAAGTGTTTACACGTGAGTTTCCGATATATTGGTACCTTATCTATTGTAACACACTACGGGGAAAATCCCGTACAATATGGATGACTAAAAACAGAGATCTTTCATATTGGCGATTTATAGCAGCGCGATAATCGCTGACGGATTTTACCGATGTATTCCCTATTCCTATGCACACTAGCGATTCAGCAGCGCGGCTGACTGTGCAGTAGCGACTCCCCACGACTTAATCGCGTGATTTAGTCGCAGCTACTCCTTCACACAACTCAGTCACGAGTTGGTCGGGAGATTTTTTTGCTTCGTTTTCTCTTAATTCCTTATATAATGTAAAATAATGGCCATATTTTTCTCGTGAAATTAAAAGAAGAAGAATCCAATACTACTCGATAACGTCTTTCGCGCCTAAATTTTCTTTCTCGACTCAGCAGCACGACTTAACCGCATACAAAGCGACTAAATCGCACTGTTAAATCGCCCATGTGAAAGAGCTCTTAGGGCTCTTTCACACTGGCGATTTAGCAGTGCGACTTAGCATCGCGATTTAGTCGCTTTCTATGCGGTTCTATGCACAGTCAGCCGCGCTGCTGAATCGCTAGTGTGTATAGGAATAGGGAATACATCGGTAAAATCCGTGAGCGATTGTCGCGATGCTAACTCGCACTGCTAAATCGCCAGTGTGAAAGAGCTCTTAGGGCTCTTTCACACTGGCGATTTAGCAGTGCGACTTAGCAGCGCGATTTAGTCGCTTTCTATGCGGTTCTATGCACAGTCAGCCGCGCTGCTGAATCACTAGTGTGTATAGGAATAGGGAATACATCGGTAAAATCCGTGAGCGATTGTCGCGCTGTTAACTCGCGCTGCTATAAGGGCTCTTTCACACTGGCGATTTAGCAGTGCGACTTAGCATCGCGATTTAGTCGCTTTCTATGCGGTTCTATGCACAGTCAGCCGCGCTGCTGAATCGCTAGTGTGTATAGGAATAGGGAATACATCGGTAAAATCCGTGAGCGATTGTCGCGCTGCTATAAATCGCCAGTGTGAAAGAGGTCTAAATCGCCAGTGTGAAAGAGCTCTTAAAGGGTTTGAAGTCCAACCCGGGAAAAAAGAATAGGGAGCTTAGTAGTAGTAGAGTAAAGGTGTAAAAGCTATTAATATAAAAGTTTAGGCGTATAAGGAGGAGGAGATGTTTAGATATACAAGGTGTTACAAAATAACGCGACAAATGAAACTTCATTTCAGGTGAAACACTATATATTTTTACTATTTTGGATTTTTTTTACTTGTCTTTATTGTAATATAGGTTTTAGCTATGTTGTACTGGTTACTTTGAAAGATATGCGCACTTCTATATGTTGTGAATTCAATAGCAAAATGAATGCTCTACAGTAGCTGTTGTTGGCGTCAAATCATTTGTATGTGCCAGAATTATTTCTACGCCTAATTCTAGTCTAGTTCTGTAAGAAATTATTGGTTTTTGAAAATATATTACCTAACAAGATAGGTAACTTTACCTTCCATCAATTAAGGTCAACCAAGCTTCTGGGATTATGGGTTGATGACGAATTGAAATGGCATAAACAAGTCGATGGCGTGTATGGAAATATCGCAAAAATGTATTTCGCACTAACAACCTTATCCCGATACTGTAGCAAAAGAGTTTTGCTGGATTATTACTTTGGATGCATTTATCCAGTTTTAAAATATGGAATTATATGCAATGGGTAATGTCGGCGCAGAGAAAAGAATCTTCATTCTACAAAAGTGAGCCATAAGAATTATTTCAAGGCATAAGTCAGAGAGAATCCTGTAGGACTCACTTTCAAACTCTAAAAAAGTACTTAACTTTACCTTGCATATATATTTATGAATTGGTATACTACGTACAGTCTGTTCCAAAATTAATGTGCCCCCCGCAATTACAAGATCCAATAAAAATCATCTTCTCTATAACTCGACACAATTTTTGATTGATGAATATCAATATTGTAATTGCTTTCTAAAATAAATCTCGGTCAAACCTAGTGCATTCGTTTCGCAAAAGAAGTTATAATGGATCTTCCATCACATCAAGCGACATTAATTTTGGAACAGACTTTTCATACAAATTATGAATTATTTAAAACTTTCAATTGTCTCATCTATATCTGACACGCAATAAACAAAACTTGGTTCCGCCTCAACATAGATCAACGTTATTCCAAAAACAAATTGAGTATTCTGGATGCAAGCTATACAACAAATTGCCGGATGATATAAAGAATCCGAAAAATTCAGTACGATTTAAAAAAATTCTGAAAGCTCTATTAATTTCTGGTTTGATTTGCATACTGTATACACGTATGTACATGATAGTCCCAACTTAGGGTTAGCATATTTGACGTATTTTCTTGAAGGGGTATCATGGGATTTACATGCTTGTTTTTGGGTTTCCTATGTAACTTTTCTGCAAATAAAGATATTATTATTATTGCAATATTTGTAAACAGGGTAAATAAAAACACGGAATATTTGTTCTCTTCATAATTTTTTATATTTCTCTTACTATGCACTAATGTCCCACCCTATATCGGACATTCTCGTACCAATATTCTACTCCATACAGATTAGCCGGGCAGTTATCTAGGAATAGGTAGCGATCCAATGAGTACGAGTGAATAGAGCGTAATATGTGTTAATATTAAACAGACGAGTGCGGCGATCCCTTGAGCGCGTGACTAGCAACAACGCAAGTGATCGTTCTATCGCCGCATGTACGCTCTATTCACTCGTACTCATTGGATCGTTTCCTATTCCTAGATAATTGCCCGGCCAATTTGTATATAGGTATAGGAAGAAATATCCATAAGAGAAGATACCTATTGGCTGCATCAAATTCATCAAGACACCTTATCATGGCGAACAAAATTGGAGAGAAACGGTAACTAACTCTACTTTATCTTGTGATGGTCGCAACACTTGCAAACACAATTGATAATCTTTAAAATTCAATTATATTACAACTTTTGGCAACACCTGATATTTGATATCAATAAAAATTATATAAGTAAACGTCACTGTTATATTTAGCAGCATCAATTTTATCGATCGTATATCTAAAATGTTAGCTTCGACTGAGAGTCATGACCGTTCGAACAGAAACACTGCATTAGTGGACATTTAATTAATGCGTACTAAATGTACTAACGGAAAACTTTGTAATACCCCGGATATCCGCAATTATTTTTAGTAACTACAACATAATCGTATAAAAAGAACTATTAATCTGAAACAAATTTATAGGTCACATGTTTCAGCGTTGAAGTTACTAAAAATAATTGCGCGAAATTTGAATTTTGTTTGTTGGGACCCCAGGATATCCGATACGTGAAAAAAATATAGACTATTGCAACTGTTTACTCGAGTCTACAAATATAAATGGTAAACATACCATTCGGCGTTTACACAAATATAAAGTAAAAAGCATGTGTTCCGAAGAGAAACAAACCACTATAATACTTCGGTATCACATTTTATCCTTTTCTCGCCTATAATAGACTCAAGTAAAAAAGGTGGAACAGTTTGTATGCTTTTTTTTGACTTCGATTACATAAATAATTACAGATGTGTGAAAAAATATTTTATTTGAACTATTATATAAAAGTATAGAACTGTTTATTCCAAAATTGTAAATAGATTGAGTATTTTTAAGAATCACAGAAAGTTTAAGTAATAATTACAGTCTACTTAATATGTAAGTTCATAATCAAAGCTTTAATACTTAAAATTGATGTAAAATTGTAAAATATCAAAAATAACAATATTTTAGTAAATAATAATTTGCAATATCATTGCTTAGTCTTTACAGAATACTATTTTTATTAACCAGACAATGTTATACCCAGTTTAAAAGCGATGTCTATTAAATTCTGCGGGATTGTGTCTTGATAACAGACATACATTTCTCTAGGATAAGGCATATAAAACAGTCTCCTAAAAATAAAAAAAATAATCCTCGAGAGAAGAATTACAACCAAAAAATTTATACACACGTACCCAATAACCCAATAAGTAATTTTAAGTGGCTTCGCCCTGACACAATCATCCTTATATTCGCATTCAAAAAGAACTCCATGTTCTTTAATGGCAATTAAGCTTTTATTCATTAGAGATTTTGCCATATCTTGAGCAGACATATTCTAAAAAATATATTAAATAGCCTATATATTCAAATCTAAATGTTTACATACCTTAAATCGCAAAGTATTTTGGAATAATTTGTGTATATTATGACTACAATTTCGAAAATTCTGTAAAATTGTATTCAACGTCAACGAATTAGCCCTGCATTCTGGAGGTAGAAGTAAAATCCCTTCAGTGCTATCGAAATGAACATAATGATACAGGACATTCTCTTTTCCAGCAGTAAGACAAAGTGGTTGAACTTCTTCCATTTCGTTCAATAGACTTTGCCTAATATCCGATAAATCATAGCTGCCGTTACTTAATTGACTCCCTTCCTGTAATAATGTAGCATATAAATATATACCTATTTAAAAATTAAACAAATTTATTTATTACTCTATAATCTTCAATATCAGATTCTTCCTCATCCGATCCCATATAATTCTTTCTTTCTCGTATAGCACGACGGCCCAAAACTGGTTCGTCACTAACTTCACTTCGTTCACTGTACCCACCTTGACTATTGGAATCTTCAGAATGGAGTTCCTCATCAGGGAGTGAGAACATGGAATTAGCATGGGAAAGAATGCCTTGATCTGAACTGCGCCTTTTAAGAATCGAGGTGACTTCTGTGCGTCTTGAACTGGTAGTGTTGCTATCTCTTGATTGGTTTTGCGGGGTGGATTTAGTAAAACCTAGATGTATTAGAAAATTGTATTAAATCCATGATTTTGAAATAATTAAGATGATTTACTTAAAAAATCAGATTTTTCTTCCCATTGGGTGCTTCAGGTACAGTAACTTGCTGTCCAGGATTTGTTGCCAACCACCTCTCAACTAAGTCCGGTATACCTAATTCTTGTATGTGCGATAAAGTAGCTTGTACTTCTTCGACATAAAACGCATCCGGTCCCATCTTATCTTCAGCTGGTTCGGTACAACCCCGGCTTCCATGATTACAGCTAATAAATCCTAAATAAATTAAAAACTGTTTTAATAAGCCATCATTTTATTAACGACATTACCTTTCCGCTACCTATAATTAATAAATATCTTCTACCGTTTGGTATTTTGTAAGAACTATCTGGATTTTCGATGCTTCTATTGCAAGAAAATGGAAATACTTCCCTCCAAAGTACTAAAGATCTTAAAGGTTCCGTTTTAGATAGATGAAACAGTCCTTGTTGTCGACAGAATGAATGCACATCAATTAGATCTCCGTGTATTAAATGAGATGCTAATAAATATCCTGAATGGTATAAAGCGCTACCTAAAATGGTGAAAAGTCTTTGGCAGTCCAACGGTTCCTCATTCTATAAAGTGTAGTAGATTTATTTTTATTATGTTGAAAGTTAAGTAAAATTAATTTTTACCCAGTCACGGTAATCACTAGCTTCCAATTCAGTCAACGCATCATCAATTTGCATCTGAGTTTCATTTGGTAATGGAACAAAGGAAGCAGCAGGGAGTACTTCTTCAAAACACATTTGGTATGGATGTTGCAAATTAATATTCAATTCTTTAATCTCGGTACTGGACCAATCACCATGACTTAATATTTTAGTGAAAAATCGTGCAAAGAAATGATCGACTTGCATTGTAAATTCTCTGGATTCAAAACATTTTTCTATTGTTTGATACATGAATTCTAACATTCTTATCAGTTCAGCGGTAACAAGCTTCACTTCATTAGCACCAACGCAATGATCGGGTATCATAATTAAAAGCAATTTTCCATTATAGTTATTGTATGTTATGTGAGTTAATATATCTTTATAAGTTAGCGATGATAGTGTAGGCTTAGATTTAGTTATCTCACACAATAGATGACTTAAAGTAATGAAAATTCCTTTTGTTTGACATAAAATATTTTTCTCATATGGGCGGGGGTAACAGTAAATTACGCCTTCAAATTCAGAACCCTCTTCAGTTAGGTTTTCAAGATCTAGGAATAAAATTCCGACTGCTGCAGCAGATATCATTTCCATTATTCGAGATTGCTCTTCGTCATCATAATTTAAAAACTGATATACAAAGTTCGACTGATTTTTGAGTTCGTTTACCGGAGGCTCTTTCGTGACCTCAATCCCTACAACACGTTGCAATTGCAGTTTAACTTCATTCTTATTCGAGAGTTGTTCTAACGTGATATTGATATTATTAATATTCACTTCGATATCATCAATCGATCTCAACCAATCGCCAATTTTTATATTTTTCTCATTTTTTTGCTCGTTAACGGTCGTAAATCCAGCTATCATTACTCTATTACTATTCGGAAACGAGCTTAGTGAGATTCCCAGTAATAATTCTGATAAAGTTGTCCTACGACCATATTTAGAAGAATTTTCACGATTTATTACGAGATAAACCTCTTTAATTTCACCATTTTCATGATCTTGAAATGTAACTTTCCCGAAACTATTCGAATCTTGAGACGATTCGAGGCTACGACTTCGTTTACTACGTCTTTTACTATCCCTTCGCCTTAATAATTTTAAAAACTTACTCCGAGTACTTTGTCTTATTTGACTCTTTACAAACGCATTTGTCGGTTTATCGTTTTCTGTTGCTTGTGATTGTTTAACAAAGGGGTGGCAATCTATATATAGAACTTGACCAGATGTATCTAAAGAAGACTCCCATTCTGGTACTGAACTAAAAGATATGCATTATAATTGTAATTCTTTAGAATAATTGCTGCAAAACAGGTACCTGTCAGAATCTGAGTATTCTGAATTAGAACTTGACTCATCTTCAGACCATTCTTCTTCCGAATTATCTTGGTGATCTTTAGGTGTTTCCTTTATTAAACATTGCTGCTCGTTCATTCTAAAAAATCTAAATAATTTCGCGAAAGAAGATAAACAAAGCATATAACATAAGAAAATAACATAACCTATGTAAATAAATGTCAAGTATCAAACAAAACTGATCACAAACTATTTTTCTTGCAGCCAAATCTAAGATGCGTTCCTTAATTATAACTTTTTTTTAAATAGAATTATAAATTATAATAATTCGTTAGGTCTAAAATATAAGTTAAACTTAATTAAAATGTTTATTTTAAACTTGTTATAAATCTAGTATTATTTTTATGTTTTTTAAATCAACCCCCAAAAAAGTTCCATCTCAAGTAAAATGCGTTCAGTCATCCCCACCTCTAATCAAGCGTGAATCAACAGGTTCATTCCACTCAGGCTTTCGGTATATTTCAATTTTTCGAGGTGTTTCTAAAGGGTTCTAGAAAGATTTTGGATTTTTATACCATTTACGAAGAATATAATCTTTGTTAGTTAATAATTCATCGCAGCGGTGAGTGGTCCACAATTATAAATATTTATTTTCTTGTGTTTTATGTTATGTGGGTGAATTATGTGTATCCCCGAAAAGTGTTGTGGTTTGTGGCTTTATCATTTGTGATTTTTGTTATATAAAAAGATTTTAATTAAAGAAAACACTATTATAAAATGAGTAATAACATTAATAGACTAATCGACTTGTTTAAATTTAAATAACAGTGCGTTCAGTTCTGAGTAATATTAATGAAAATTTGCGAGATGTCAGATAAGCGCTTAAATATATTTCTAAGATTTGCATTTTTTCAAGAGTATCGTTAGATTTAATGTGATGATTACTAAATTCTACGAAATGATGGCATAGTAAATAATTCAAATGAATGAAGTACGTTAAGGGTCGAATTTGATGAGTCATATTTTGCTCTAATATGACGCAATCGTAATTTGAAATGACGTTAGAGGAGAGGTGCCCTTATCTATGAGCGTGACTGTTTGATGTGTTGTGTATAGATATGAGTCTTGAAAAAATGGTGCGAGTGTTAAATGTTATATATAAATAAACTATAGTTCTTTTTTAACTACTCTGAGTATATAACAAGTTTCAATTTTTATTTTTACCGTAGAATGATATTTATGTTTTGTACGTTCTTATATGATGTATCTTATAATATTTATTTAAAAAAATCTTTGTAAAAAAATCTACAGCCTCTTTTCCCAGTATGCAATAGTAAGATAGTATAATAAATACTAAGATTCTTTAAATTTACGTAATCTTTATTATCTTTGGACTTATTCCTAGAATTTCTTGCTGGAGTAGATTTTCATGGAAGCATGAAACGTCTGATTCTTGTTAGTTAATAATTTGCAGGAAATTGGGAAATACTTATTCTATCTTGAAAGCTGATAATTATGTTCTAATAGGTTTTGCATTTCCTCTTACAGTATTTTTTGAAGTTTTGCTCAAAAACGGTTGCAATAATCTCGATCACCACCCATTGTCTTAGCATTTAACAATGTCAGGTTAAGGGCCAGGTTTTGCCTCAATGGCACAATAAGTCGTCGAAATTCCAGATATTGGAATCAAGTCCTCATTGGATAATTGAGTCACATGCTCAAGCTGATTACAAATCAAATATATGGACTGGAGTAATCTAATAATCTAATCTGGAGTAATCTAATAATAATAAAATGAACTATTTCCCTGTTGGAGATTTTTTGAACAATTGGCACTCGAGAACTAATAAAACCGCCGACCGGTGATATCCTGAGATCTTATACCCCTTGAGTTCTTTTTAGGAAGTTGGAGTAGTAGAAACAATTTCTTGTCGAGAGGTCGATGGATGACACTTTAAACACTTAATTTAATCATTTCCTTTGCTTGACAACGCATCTTCTTCTTAATTTTTGTTAAAAATAAAATTTATATTTTCTAATATTGTATGCAATTGTTATTTTCTTGTAAAATTTCTAACGTAAGGTTGCAACCATGTTGCAACGTTTCTATACTATTACCGTCTATTACTTTGAAAACAAAAAATCTTCCAAAATTAGAGAAAAAAATGGGTGTTGTCATTAAAAAAAACAAAAAATAATGTTAATATTGAAAAACATGACGATCGAAAATTGACGTTCACACAAAAATATGTATTTCTACAGATTAAAATTGACCTTTTTGAGGATTTTCTGCTGAATTTGTTCCATACTTTAAGGTGCACACTGCTGCCACTAAAATTCAGTTTTTTTCGAAAAATTCCCGGCTAATAAAATTTAGTTTTTATGAAAAATGCTGTTATTAAATTTCGTTTTTTTTTTAAATATCTCCACGATTATGTGAGATAGGATCATAATTCCTTCGGTACACACAATGCTCAGGGCATTCAGATGAACCTGGAACACCCGCCAAAATTTAAAAATTCGAAAAATGCCCGGCTAGTAAAATTTAGTTTTTATGAAAAATGCTGTCATTAAATTTCGTTTTTTTTTTAATATCTCCACGATTATGTGAGATAGGATCATAATTCCTTCGGTACAATGCTTAGGGTATTCAGGGGCACATGCAACACCAGCCAAAGTTAAAAAATTCGGGCATTCAGCTGAACATTCGTTGCTGACAAGTACTTTTGTACTTAGCGATTCACGAGGTTCGTGTAATTGCCAGTATAACACATTAAAAAAAAAAAAAAACTAATTATGCATCCATGTCAAAACTATACCTTATTTCAAAAAGAGAGAGACAAAATTCTGATCAGACCCAAATGACACTTGTTTCTTATTGGCTGAAAACAGGGCAAAATTACATTATGCAACATTCTGTTATTTCTGTTCATTGGCAAACATTCTGACATTGTTTATACCACATTACATTAGTTTATCGATTTTTCGGTGTAGATTAGTTCTCTTTTACCTTACTTATCAGAGAATGTCACATAAAATTTATTTTGCAAATTATATATTGTAATTTGGGCTGGGGGTCTGTTCAGAATTTTGTCTCTCTCGTTTTGAAATAAGGTTAATAGATATTAATGAATGCATTATGTAGAGGCAAACGTGAATAAAAAAATAGTCTCTTTCTTATTAAATATGTGTTTAATTTTGATGGGAAACAACTCATTCTTATTTTATCATGAGCGCGAGAAAATGCCACTCTGTCCGGAAGTCGCTCTTAATAAATTCTTTTCCCACATAGCACAATACATCTAATAAATGATAAATTTAATGATAAAGCAAACTTCGATGGTTACATGTGAAACTCGCAGTTAAGTTAGTAATCATTTTGACGTTTAACGATATTTTGAAAAAAATTTAAATTCTTTCAGATTTGCAGGTTATTGTGATGCAAATATCGGTCGCATACAGCAGACGCCAGTAGTTGAAAGTGGCTACATAGCATTCTGCTGTGATTGGTTAATTGCGACCAATCGGATCACAGTGCTACGTACCCGCTGCCAACTGTTGGCTTCTGCTGGATGCGGTCAAAATTGAGAAGGACAGATTTTTTACCATATAAAAAATTCTTCAAGATAATTGCAGATAAAACCGTAATCTGAATAATACTGCAGTTCTTGTAAGAGTACTTTAAATCTATCTCACAGGGATACTAAGTGAGACAGATATACAGAACACAAAGTCGTCGTTTCAGTTTTTTTATGCTTTCAGGATATCTTAAAATGGAAATACGCCGAAAGTTGTCAAAAAGAATCTTTTCAACATGATTATATGAAAAAAAAAAAAACCCATGATTATGAAAAAAAAAACCGGGAACCCCTATGGGAAGATATAAGGAGAATAGTAAAGAATATTACAATAGGTTCAACTCGCTTACTTTGTACGTAACATTAGAAAGACGCTTTTGCCAGGTAAGTAAAAATCGTTTCAATAGAGAATGGGCTATACGTATGATACGCATCCACCAGATATACCACATGTTTTCATTTCAAAACCAACTCATTCCTAGATTTGACTTTTTTTTTTTTTTTAGTGAGGAAAAATGCCTTAACGCACCATCAGGGACGAGACCCGTCCCCGGTGTGTGGGGCTCGCACCCACTAAAAAACCTCACTTTGTCAGGTGTAGAATCCATCCCGGAACCGCTGGTCGCATTACTTCAGGATGGCACCTCGTAGTTAGCCTCGATCGACTGCCTCCATTGCTTGGGTCTGTTTCTTCTTCTCCTTCAGCACCTTCTCGACGAACGTGGCGATCTTCTGCCAGCGGTCGTGTCCGGACAGCATCGTTTGCATGACGTTAGAGGTCCTACTTCGTCTTGTAGAGCGTCTCTGTAGTCACTCCACCTCTCGCATTCGAAGAAGGTGTGGTGAGCATCATCTTCCGCAGAGTCGTGATACTGGCATGTCGCGTTTTCTGCTATACCCATCCGAGCCAGGTATGCGTTGAAAAGATTTGACAGTTATAGTTATTATACTTACCACAATAATAAAATAAAATATCACCTTAAAACTCAATTATAGGAGATTAACAAAAAATCATTTTTATTATTAAATTTTATTTTATTACACATTTAATAACTTACAAAAACATTTCTCATTATATTAATTAATAAATATGAATACCGTGTGTTATCTTTTACATATTTTTAATTCCTTTTTTTATGAATGGTACAAATTTCTTTAGAAAAACTGTGAGTGTATCCCAATATGAATAACAGAATTTGCTCTCACTAATATGTTATATAATATTATAGACGTGTTTGTATTTAATGAATGTCATAATGATCATTACAATATAAGAACTATAAAGGTACATTAATATGAGATTTTCTTGAGATGTGTAATAAATTTAAGCGTAATTATTATTTGAATATACTTTTTATGTAATTTATTTTAAATTCTTTTTTTTAAGGAAAAAGCGCAATAATTGGAAATAAATATATGTACGTATATTCATCGTCTTAATTACGACATTAAAATCCGTGCTTTCTAAATATAAATAGTAATTAATTGTATAATAATTATAAAAAGCGTAAGTTCTTTTCTTTCTCCTCATTCATTCACCTTTTTAACGTTCACTGAAGTTACATATTTTAAATTATTATATATACAAAGGTTGGTTTATAAATAATAAATTAAACAAACATATTTTACCACTGGATTCGGTTTTGTAAACCGAACACAATAGGAACTATTATTAGATGTTAAGAACGAAATAAATAAATATGTTAACGTCATCAGTGAACAGTCAAAATTTCACCTCGATTTTTTTATTAAATCTTAGATGAAATCGTAAGAGGGTTGTAGGATTATTTAACATTAATTCACCATATTATAAGACTCAGAATACTAAACCTAATCACCTAGAAACCTAAACATATAAATTATATTTGTACTACAAAGATGTGATTTTTGCAGAAAAATATAAAAGCATTTTTTAATAAAATGAAAATTATTTTTTTCAGGAAGGGTGTCGAAGGATGATTGGTATTAGGTGAAGTAGGAATCACAGGAAAAGGATTTACTTTTATTTTTGGCGAGAAAAAGGATAGGAAAGGGTATAGGAATTTTTATATATTTTTTATACAAAAATAGATTGATTTTATACTTTTTTTTGTGTTTTGACTATCTATTAGATACTAAATTTTATATAATAATACATCAGGATCATTTTTTGTTTTGCGTTTTATAGGCTTTGTTTTTCATGTCTACAATCTAAACGCTAATTATTTTATATATATAAATATTAAATACAACAAATTAACAACAATTATTATTCCATCAATCGATCTGATTGAATTGTAGAAAACAATTTATATTCCGTGTAATATTAATATGTACATACATGTATTGAAATTGTTGTTTTCTATATAGTTATACCCTTATTTTGTTGTGTGATATGACAAAAAGCAAAATTCTTTTTTGTTTTGCTTTTTTTTAGTAGGATGTTTGACTAGTTCTTCAATAACAACTTTCTCTATTGATCGTTCCATCTGCTCACATTTACATTTACGTTTCTTTTAAATAAAAGGGGACTTCTTGAATATAGAAGATTGCATCTTCGTATTTTCTACATTTTCTGCGCCAATTGTGTGGTACGCAAATAAATCTGTCATGAAATTTATTCACGTCTTATTTATAATTTTGATTGATAATTTTGGCAGAAAAAAAGCTGTTAATCACAGTTAAATGGCATTAATTTAATTTCCACGGCTGAAAGACAGTTGGCTACTTATATTTAAAACGGATTTCCCGGCTTTTTACGTTCAAATTCTTATTTATACAAATATATACACTATACAGCGTTACTAAAAGAGGAAGCATTTTTACCCAAAGATTTAACCTTGAAATGATACGTCAATGTCAATTTTGACATATGTCATATTGTAATAATAATGACCTTTCCCTTTTAGAACTTATCGTTTTTTTTGTACTTACTCTTATTTAAAACAAAGTTAGTAAATTATAATTTATTGGTAATAGATTCAAATATTAATAAAAAATAATCAGTCTTTTTCTATAAAATTAAAGCAAAATTTCTGTTTCTCGAGAGAATTTGAATGAATACGCAATTCTATATTCGCAAAGTCCACCTAGATGGTACATCTACTATGAAATCCTTTTCAAGTTCGTCGTTCTTTTTATATAAAACAAAAAAGAAATAATATACAGAGATTCTTAAGACATGATAGCCTTAACGTACGCTTTGACTTCTTGCCGACAGACTGGACATGTCGAAGCTGTCATCCCGCAATCAACGCAGGCAATCATGTGACGGCATGGCAAGTATAGAACTGACCTTTCGTTTACATAACAGATACCGCATAAAGGAACATTACCGACATACTCTTCGTGTTGATCTTTGGTTTGGGCGCAATTTGTATTATTAACAGGAGTAGCAGCTTTCGTCTTACAACAATTCAATGATATCGCACTGGGATTGGGTATGTTTATATTCAGACTTGTACAGGCTTCTTTCTCCAGTACACCGTTTGACGTCGATGGATTAAAATTCGAGTTGCTTTCTTTATTTACAAGAACGGCCGCGTTTTTAGCAACTACTTGGGAAATGTATTCGTTACCTTTTTGCAAGCGTAAAAACAAACATTTCGAGGACCACATCGCGTGCTCTTCCCACGGTTCATCATTCTCCTGCCAGTCTTTCAAACCGATACCGCAATGGAAACATATCGTTTGATCTCCCGATCCAGTGTAGAAAAAACCAGCCCCCGCTAGATCTTTCGGTTTTTGTTTCATGGAGATCGGCCAATCTTTAAACGATTCTACACGTTTATCTAGGATGGCGTATTTCGGATAAGATACATTAGAACCGGATTCTATACCTAACGTACTCAAGAGCGATGGTAGTTCAACTTCAGGAATTCTCTGCCCGTGTTCAATATTAAAACCACAATCATCCATACTAATTTGACTGCTATTCGATTGGCTGTTCTGGCCGTTATTTCTAATCGCTCCTTTCACCAAAGGACAATTCGGATTCCATCGTTTATGTTCGGTGTTAGGTACATCCCCGGTTTCCCAATAGCCGACCTCTAACTGACAGAAGGCGCACCTCACGATATCCCCTTTACCAGTATAGTAGAAACCATCCTCGGCTAAGCAATTCTTCGATATGAACGTTAGCGGCCAATTTGTAAAAGTTTTCAAGCGTTGTTGTTCATCTTGCATAGGCGAACCATTATCTGTCACTGTCAATTTATTTGCAGTCGTTGGAGCCGACGTCACTATGTTATTGCTTGTTAAATATGGCGACGATACTGAATTAGAATGACTAGGTTGATATACTGCAGTTGACATGTTCAGGTTTTGATTTATCGCTGCGTATCGTTTTTGGCAATCTTCGCTTGGGTTATCGTTATGTTGCTTGTACTCTGTAACAGAAGAGATATTCATTTAGTTTATAATGGAATATAAGCAAAAATATAGGTTTAATAATTTAATTTTCTTAAGTAAATATACGAAATCAATGTAATATCTGGTGTACGGTAGATATAATACGATCCTCGATTCAGTTATACATACTTCTAGACATATCAGCAAGATAACTTAGTTTTTGGAGAATAAAGTACACGTCAAGCCTTGGCCTGCACAATCGCCAAACTTTGGCATGAAGTACAGAGAGCTTGGAATTCCAAACTGGTGGATTTAGTTTTCCCAAAAAATGTCTTGCACCTATTTTTTTGCACACCAGTGTGTGATGAATCATTTTGGTTATTATAAAAGCTTATCTCGGCGAATGCTTTATCTTTTTTTCATATTTATCCGAATAATAAAATTTATTTTTAATTTGATAGCGGCATTATCAAAATCACGTATTTCTCCGAATTTGTTTAGACAAATTTTTATTAATATTTTATCATACAAATTATATTTCACACATTATAGCTAATATAATTAAAAAAAAATGATATCAATATTTACAATGCTAAAAGCTTTCGATACATTTTGTTGTTGAATTTGGTGCTAATTTTGCATGTGGATTTATTAGATTTTCATGCAAGTGCTAATAAAACTTAATAAAATTTAATTAAGCAATAAACTATTGTGCAAAAATTTAACCACAATTTTAATTTGTCCAAAATAAAGTTTAAGATCATATTGTACAGTTTAGACGTAGAAGCAATTTACATATTAGGAAAGATAACGCGTTAACAGGAAGTGTTTATGCGGTTTTTCTAATTTCCGATTATTACCTGAATTTTCTACACACATAATTCCAGTCATTACAGACCATAAAAGCTAATAAAACCTAATTTTACCGTTACCGAGAAATACATAATTTGTTTAAATTTAAATTTGACGTTAGCAACAACTTAATTTCAGACGATGCCGTCTAGATGGCGCCACGTAATATGATATCGATATGTGAATAAGAATTAATATATTATTTACATATTACGTAAAAATATATTATTTAAAAGCAAATAAATTAAAAAAATTATTATTACATAATATGCGGCTACATAATTATGTCAGTTGTCAATTTTTGTAAACAATATATGCATAGGTCTATTTTAATTGATTTTATATCTAAATGATTTTAAAATTTAGACATAATCAGCAAATATGATGATAATAAAAGCATTGTTTAAATAAAATATGCAAAGTAATCCTGCGTAAATAGTAAAATATCGATTATTCCAATTGGAACGGAAAACTACTTTAATACGTGTACAAAACGATAAGGGACCCCGTATACCCCGTTAGGTATCCTTATTTATCTACATAATACACCGCTGTGTATTATATGAACCATAGTTTAGAACATATATATATAGATAGATAATACCGGCAACGCTGTTCAGAATTTAGAAACCATTCACGATTTCCAACATTCCAATCTCCGGGCACTCCCCTGGCCCCGTGGAGGTCTTAGCAGCTAGCCCTACCACATTCCAATGTGATCACATCAATGACCGCACGTAGGCTACCCACCGGAAATATGAAGAAAAAGAAAATATACCGTGCACGGGTTCTCGTATATACGTCTGGAAAGGTTCCTAATCCTATTATGGGAAGATTCTCGAAAGGAGACACATAGAAATTGTAGCACGAATATATGTATATGCCGGGATATTAATATTAAATAAAATATAACAATACTACGTAGGAAAGCGATCAAACGGCTTACAAAACGGTTTTTTTAATCATAATATATACCTATCGCCATAGCTGACGTTGCGTATACCCGAGACCATGACATATGGATTTATTTCCCACGCTAAATACAACGTTTTCACTTTTATATTACTGCAGAAACATAATTTATAGTTTTATTTACGAACCTGCGTTAATTTTTCACTAGTTTCTAAACATATTTGCACTATTTCGACCAAAATTTCACTTCGATACTGCTATCCCGTCGGATAATTGAACAGCTGTACAGCGTTGCCAATTCGCTGCTTACTGGGCGGTCTACTTAACATACATTATAGAGGAGGAAAAAACAGATTTTAATGGAGATTATTTCAAGTGAAATATTCATAAACGAGCTATTTCTTCTCATATATCAATAAATTAATATTTACCGTTAAATTACATATTAACGTAATATTGATTGTATCATATTATTTTAATTTTTTCTTATAAAGGTTATTAATTATAAGTTTTATTATTAATACTCGTACATCCGCTTCTATAGCACTGCAAAATATTATTCTGTTATAAAACGATTTTTATATCTACACTATATATAATTCCTCTATGTATGATTTTATGAATGAAGTAATTTTTTTTTCTAAGACTTATTATTATGTATCTCTATCACGAAACGATCACGTGGTACTTCGCTTCGCTACTGCTGATTTCGCTGCTAAATGAGAAATAAACAGACGGACGAAATCAATAAAAACCGGCGGCAGATTCGAATTACGTACGATGGAAAAAAAGCATAAAATTTATTACTTACATTTAATTTACGTATACGCAATGGTTCTCTTTATTCTAGGGGATCATTCGATATCGAAATCACAATCATACTCGTAATATAATATAAAAACTCTTATAACATCAACGGAACAGACACAAAAATACTTTGGTACTGTACTGCATTCCACAACCGGGTAGGCTTTTGTATATCCCCCCCACTTCGACAAGCTTGCATTCATAAAATTAACGTGTTGGTGAGTACACCAACACAAGCGCAGTAATACTTGCATGTATATACCCTATACACAGCATTTATTTCGTTTTATTTTCATTCAACGACTAGATAGAGACGAGAATGTACAGTGTAGTAAGCGGCCTTTGGTAAAATAAATATTTACGTTTGTTTTTTTTTCCTACCAAGCTCAAGAGTAGCAGGGTCACGTGTATTGTACGAAAATATGAACTTGCGTTCAAACATTTCGAAGAAGCGCCTGGGAAAAAACACGAAGATTCATCTTCGGGATTTTACATCCTTTTTGTTACGAAGAAAGATGTAAACAAATATATTACGTTATATTCAAGTTTGACAAGCGTTTATTTTACGTATGAGAACGTTCAATTTTGTAAACAAACAGATCATATATGTTATTGTAACAGAATAACATAATTATAAACTTAAATATAATTATGTTTTGTAAGTAAAAACGCTAAATACATAATGCATATACAATGTAATATAATAATTTAAATTTAATCATATAATCTTCTGAAACAATACTGTATTTACTGGATCTGGTATCCTATCTTTGAAAACATATCAGCGGTAAATAATAGATTTTAATTTGAATCACAAAGGAAACAAAATGACTTTCTAGAGATAGTAAAACAATGGATTGACACTTTAACCCTTACACTCCTTGGCTTTTTTACTTGATACATTAATCAAATACATATATACTTTAAACAACATAACCTTCAAAAAGATTATAATTAATGATGTTTATAAAATTAATCAAATATCAAAATTAAATCGATTTCGATTTTTTATCTATCGTAAAATGATCCTTTAAAGAGTTCGAAGAATAAATTGAATTAAAATACCAATACTGAATTATTTTAAAAATGGCTTCATTCAGCAGAAGTAAACAGTTGCGAGCGGTTACGTCATCACTCTGCTGCGATTGGTAAAAATTTAAACTTCGACCAATCATAGCGTAGTGTTACATAGCAGTTCTCAACAAGCCCTACAGCCAGAATTCCAAAAGCGTTAAATCGCAAGAACGTGGCGACCAATTTTGGTAATCAAACCGGGAAATAATGCGACCAGGAGCAAAGACAGTCAATGTCGTTCCAATTCAGCCACCAAAAATAGCTTTATTATAGCACGATATCCTCATATTCAAAGAAATACGGTCTAATTATTCCTCCAGAGACCACAATACACACCAAATGGTGATACGATTTGGATGAATTGTTTTCTGATAAATCATTTGCGGATTTTCTGAGCTTTAAATGTGGTAGTTTTTCCGATTAACGAAGCTCTTGAGGTGCCGCAAAATCGCTATTCACTCCTGTTTGGATGTGAAGATGCAAATCTTCAGTGAGAATACGCTGAAGAATGGCTGTTGCGATGTCCAATTCTTGTGCACGATGACGAATCGACGTCTCTGGATTATTCTTTTCACAGAAGATGAATTAGGAACATTTTGTCGCACTTTACGAATGGTGGCAATCAAAACTTTCACCATTTTAATAATAATGTTTAACAATTTGTTCTATCGTGTAATGCTCCACGTTTATTAACTCCTATTTGTCAATCTTCAATGTGTTATGTCACAATTACCTGTCAAACATGGCGGGCAATTCAAATCTTGAGCTCTTATTGAAACCCCTTTACAAAAAATATATATTTCCATTCAAAATAAGGATATTGCCAGCAGATAAAGATAAAATCATTTTACTTTAATAGATTATTAAGTAACTAATAACATAATTGGTCAGTTTAGTGAATGACCATGTATATTCACGTGTATTTATTTACTTAAATAAGTGTGAATTAAATGAGTTATTATAAAACAAACATTTACTAGATTATACAGGGTGTAACAATAGTGCGATATTCTTCCATATCTCCTTTGTTATGCAAAATACAGCAAATATTTAAATACGAAAGTTGTTTAGTTTTATGAAATTTATATTGTAAAATTATTCTACGATATACAGGGTGTTTAGTTTGCCCGTAACCACCAGTAACTTTACATTTTTAAATGGAACACCCTATATATGATCACATTTTTGAATTTCCTGAGGAATTTTAAGGCAACTTTATACAGGATCATATTCAATTATTTGCATTAGTTTACAAGATATTGGCATTTGTTTAAAAATTTTGACATTTTGCTCTCTTCAGAACAATGCCATTATTTCAGTAACGGAAAAATGTAACATTATGAAACTTGATATAACGTTAGAAGCATCTTCTGTGATGACAATAAACTGATGTAGACTTAAATAAGTTATACAGAGTGTTCTAGAAATCAGTGTCTTTTTGAAACAATTGAAATGCGAATATCTTCATTTTTTCAAATGGAAACACTATATTTTTATGGGTTAGTTGAAAGCGAAATTTAATTATCTATTAATTTGAATAAAGCATTTATCTAGCTAAAATTAATGGTTTTAGAGATATTTCTAATTATTTGATATTTCTGTATGTTGCTAGGTAGGTGCGCTCTTTAAAAGAAACTTTAGAGATCAAATATTAAATAAATATTTGAAAATTGAACTTTCTTTACTATTTGTCTGCTATGCTGACATTTTTGTAAATCTACGTGCGTTTTAAATCGATCCCGAAGTCTTTCTTAAAGGTTCTGGATGTCTTCGATTTGGATAACGTATTTGATAAATCCGCGATGCAAGCAATGGATTTCGTTCACATTCTCCCAAAATATAGATCATTTGAACTAGCTCGTCTTTTGTAAATTCCATACTAACATTGGTATTGCTAAATGATTATGACGTTTCTATGAAACTATTCAACAACAGATTTTATTTTATTTACCAGCCTACTTCATATTCATTACGTTAACGTACCTTCATATTTTAAATATAACTACTAATTTAAAACGCACGTAGGTTTACAAAAATGTCAGCACAGCAGACAAATAGTAGAGAAAGTTCAATTTTCAAATTTTTATTTAATATTTCGTCTCTAAAGTTTCTTTCAAAGAGCGCATTTACCTAGCAACATACAGAAATATCAAATAATTTGAAATATCTCTAAAACCATTAATTTTAACTACATACATGCTTTATTCAAATTAATAGATAATTAAATTTCGCTTTCAACTAACCCATAAAAATATAGTGTTTCCATTTGAAAAAATGAAGATATTCGCATTTCAATTGTTTCAAAAAGACACTGATTTCTAGAACACTCTGTATAACTTATTTAAGTCTACATCAGTTTATTGTCATCACAGAAGATGCTTCTAACGTTATGTCAAGTTTCATAATGTTACCTTTTTTCCGTTACCGAAATAATGGCATTGTTCTGAAGAGAGCAAAATGTCAAAATTTTTAAACAAATGCCAATATCTTGTAAACTAACCCAAATAATTGAATATGATCCTGTATAAAGTTGCCTTAAAATTCCTCAGGGAATTCAAAAATGTGATCATATATAGGGCGTTCCATTTAAAAATGTAAAGTTACTGGTGGTTACGGGCAAACTAAACACCCTGTATATCGTAGAATAATTTTACAATATAAATTTCATAAAACTAAACAACTTTCGTATTTAAATATTTGCTGTATTTTGCATAACAAAGGAGATATGGAAGAACATCGCACTATTGTTACACCCTGTATATATTTCAAGAATTACACATCTTAACACTGCTTGAGTGGTGTTTTTAGTTTTCCTAGGGAGTCTTTCAGACAATATAAATAGGAATATGTTATTAAATAAATATCCGACCAGAAGTGCCAACCGTACAACGTTAGGGAACAAAAATGATAATCTTGGGTTTTCGGTCTGTAGATGCTTATAATTGCTCAAATTTTCGACATTTATTTACGTCATCATCAGGAGGCTACAAACTAATTTTTTAATTAATTTAATTTATTTTATAACAGACCGAAAACCCAAGATTATCATTTTTTTGTTCCCTTATTAAATAAAGTTAGAAAATCGAGTGTTACTGGTAGGGCTAATGGATGGTTTAGAAGTTAGTTATAGGATAGAAAAAAATGCACCAAAATGGGGGAATACAATCTGGTTTAAAATATTAAGTTAAGTTTGGCTTTCCGCAGGAGTCAGTGTTGGGGCTTATGTTGTTTTTCCTTTATAATGTTATAGAATAGAGCTAAAGAATCACAAACGCAAAAGTCATTACTTTATAACAGAAGGAAAACAATTTTATGATTTTATGATGGGAGTAACTAGGTTTGAAAGTGTAACAGTAACCATAACAACTACAAACAATAATTGATGGGAAGGAGAGGGGAAGGAATTGTCGTACTATACAAAACAAAAAAACGCAGCAATTAAATCGTGTATTCCCATCAATTTTATCTAGTATCGTGTCTTTCTGGTTTTTGATAAGAGTGTACGATACTGTTTTTTAACTCAAAGGGCAAGCTTTACCAATAAGGTCTTTACAAAGAATCAGGAATATTTCTGGACACTTTTGCATTGGAAAATGTTTTTGCAAATGTTGAAATATATTTAATAGTCTTCGTAATAATATAATTACTGTTTTATTTTTTATCAACGTACATGTTATGCTAAACAATGGATTAGAGTATTATTTATTATTATTATTAAACACAAATACTTAATAGCAGGCATATCATTAAATTAAATAAATAATATAATAAAACGAGATTATAGTATTTGCTTCTTCTAAATATTGTTTTGTACACATTCATAACAAGTTCAGAAAAGAAACGTGCAAATGTGGTACATGTGTGAGTATTGATGGGGAGTCTAACAGCTTCATAAACATATCCGTGGCATTTCCTGTAGTAACGGAAACGCCTGTATTTCAACTGAAACTCATAAATATTGGGTAACAGTTTATAAACATTTTATAAACATCTTTTTATTATGCAAAGGGACAAAAAAAAATCTTGCTTTTATACTAGCTACGTCTTCGCAAAGAAAAGAACCTGTCCTCTTTGGTGTGACATTTAAATTCGTAAGTTTCTAAATTTAGCTTCCAACACAATCGATAAAGAAAGTGGAATGTACTGCTCTGGCGTATCCAAGTTCAGCTTCGCTTTTTTTAATTTTGGTAATGGGATCCTTATACGTGACTGTTAATCTCGTTGCTAGTTTTAATATGATTATGGAGGATATCTAGAACAAATTCTATCTAATAAAAAAGATCTATTTAATTAGTAATGAGAAACACCCACGTTAATGGAACGTAAGCAACAAATAAACCATGGAAACTATTTACTGGCTAAAATGCAAGTGACTCATTTTTGTTATTGTGTCCTTGTGAAAAAATTGCGTGTTAAAACGTAGTATGTATTTAGATTCTGCGGCGAAGTAACATACATTATTTTCGAACTCTGTGGAGTATATTAGGTAGAACGAGACGAAATTTCTCGTTGATTTTTGAATAAATTTACAGATTTTATCGCGTGTGTTTTTTATTATAATGAAACGTTTAAAATTTAAAACAAAAATATGCAAATGCAACATAAAATAAGATATGTATCAATTTTTGAGTAGTCTATTTGAAAATTATGTTAATACTAAAATGTCTTGCTATTTTAAAATATTTCTACGAGAAATTAGTATGCATTCTATTAGTAGATTAACGTCCTTTATAATTCTTGTAACATTTTCTAACGTGTTCTTTAGATACATGAGTATCCGGAACGGCCATATAAACCGATCGTTTCTCCTTATTTTATCGATTGCTAGAATGCATAACGTAATATGATACATTCGAAATGCAATTTAAAACTATCGTGGGTGGATTAAGCTTAGACGCCATAGGCGCCCACATGATGTAATGCGTAGTCTACGAACAACTTGGGAAAGCCATATATGCACTCATACATCTGTTTTAACTGCATATGATATAAGTTAGGATCCAAGATATATTGATCGTTATTTCCGTTAGTTTTAAAAAGGTGCTCTCTCTTTAGGTTTGTTTCTCGTTTTTTACGATTTCTGTTTTAGAAAAAAAAGTCTTTAACTCAAACCATAACTAACAACTATTTTTACCACCACGTTCTAGTTTATACACAAAGAAAAATTGCGGATATATCAAAGTTTTGCAGAAATAGAGTTATGTCTCTCTTTTATATTGGTTGTTGCCTTCATTGATGAAGAACCTGCAACGATGCCCATCATAAGAGGATCCAACCAATCCTGATATCGTTTTTTCATTTCTGCAAAATCTGGATGGAATCTATTCATCACTCATCTTTCCTAAATTAGCACGAAAGAAATCTAAATATCTGCCACCTCTAAATCATTCATGGTACGTTCAAAATTTTCGTTTTTGAAAAGCTTCCTAATTTGTAGACCAACAAATATTCCTTCGCGAAGTTTTGCAACACACAGTTTTGGAAACTTATTTCTGAAGTATTTAAAATATTTACCAACTTTTTCTAGTGTTTTGTCGAACTTTTTTGATTTAAATTTTACGTTTTAATCTCAGTAAAAAACATAAAAATAATATATTGAAAATGTGATGTCGTGTGAAGTCAGTTAGTGTAATTAGTAGGATTGATTACTAAAGCAACTCAGGTCCAGATACCAACAATATTAAAACATCTCTGCGAATTCTGCTGGTGTTTGCATAATTGGTGCAAAATTTTTTTCCAAGTCAAATAGAAACAAACCAGAATGAATGTTTATCGAAGGTAAACGAAATTTTCGTTACCAACTGTACATTTTTCGAATAGTGTTTAACTTTTTAATAAGATAATACGGTTTGTTTAACACAACAGAGACCGAGTACTAAGAAAATATTTGTACGTAAACGCTGTGGTCTAGTCATTGTGACGAAATTCTTAACAAATAGTAGACGTTTAAGACTTCGTCTGAAAAATAAGCGTGATATATTCTATTGTTACTATGTTGAGCTTTTCATTATCGAAATAGTAGTATATCTAGTAGCTATAGTAGATATAAATTGTTTTGAATAAATCGAATACTGAATGAACTATAGGGTGTTCTAGATCACTCACCCACTATCTTTTTCTAACAAAAATCATTAAAGAATCTTTTAAAAATATGTTCAATTTTCCTCTACTCTATCTTCCTATCGAGAAGGTGGGGAAAAGGGTGAATGAAGAGGGGAAGAGGGCGACGACTTTATTTCTCTGTCAGCTCACCAGAGTTAAGATGCTTAGATTATTACTGTTAGCAAAGGCTAAAATTTTGGAAAAGGCTTATCTGAGTTATAACGTGCCATCGAAAAAAAACATAATTAGTGTAGGCTATGTAAATGTGTTTGATCGTTGCTTTAGACACTACCACATAGACTATTTGACATTTGTAACCAAAGTTTATAACCTCGAAATGATACTGCAGTATAAACAGAAATAAATAATTCATATGACAAGTAGGACAGATTGACTTTTACGGGGAAGACGGCTATCGAAATCAGTGGTTGTTGAAATGTATTAATAATTTATTGTCAAAAACATCATGTTTGCGAAGCACTGCGCATTTTAAAAAGAAAAAAATAACGCGAAAAGATATGAAAACTAACCTAAAAATATGAAGCTGAAAACACAATCATACAATACACAAATATGGAAGCATATATATCAGAGCTATCGTAATTTTTTCCTTTAAGGTACATGTGTTGGACAGATTTGTCTGTTGTGCCATTGCTGAAATAGACGTTTTTGGATTTTCATCAATAATATGGTGAATCACTCCAATATTTTCAGCTATATGTTTAGATGGCCGTCCACTACCAGTTTTTCGACCAACGTCACCAGCTTCCTTGAATAATTGCACAGATCTTGTCAAAACATTGTAAAAACTATTGTAATCAAATACTAATTCAGGATATTCTTCACGAAAGTCGGCCATACATTCTGGAATTGTATATTGCCACTCGCCATTTACTTTCTCACCTGTACGGAAGTAGCATTCGATCATTTTAGCTTTCTGCTCTGTGTTGAATACCATTTTTTCAATTTAATGTAATTTAAAAAACTCAGAAATATTTGACACAAACGTTTTAAAATTAAATGTCAAGGAATAAATGTCATTATGTGAAAGTGGCTAAAGTAACAATCCATTCACATAGCCTACTCTAATTATGAGTTTTTTCGATGTGTCTATATAATGCCCCTCGTATAATTCGCAGATTCCTCAATTCTCGTTTCTGTATAAGTTACATCATGCGGTGTAAGATTTGATTTGGTCATGCGATGTAAGAGGAATACATAGTGTTAAGTTTAAGCTTTAGTATAGTATTATGTACAGTGTACAGTTCATTTTTAAGAATTAGATTAGTTTTAAGAACAGTGGTTCCCAAGGTACAAGTTATGAAAACAAAAAGTTGAAATAAAGCATAAATATCTCTCTAATTTCGAAACAGTTATTTATCATCCACCACCCCTCGAGGTGACCCAAAAGTCCCAAACCAGATCAAAACTAGCTTGAAACTAACTCAAAACCAGGTAAGCTGCTTTCAAAACTATATAAGCTGTTTCCAAAATAATGCATATCCAATGAAAGGCTTAGGTAATAACAAACAAAATTCACTAAATTCAATTTCAGTTTTTACTTCACTATATAATCAACGGCACTAAGATAGGTAAGACTTCCTTTTAAGGATGTACTGCTCCTATCTTATAACACGGTAAAAGTATTTCAAACATAATTTCCAAATTTGATAAAATATTTTATCCAGGATTGAATAACTACGATCTAAGAAGATAGGCAGAGGTACCTACGAAGCTCGTTTATATTAATAATTGTCCTGAAATATTTACCACAAATTTAAAAATATCAAATTTTACCCTATCTTGAGGGAATTATAAATAATTCTACATTATATACTTTTGAAAATGGATTTCGTAGGTACCTCCATTTAACATTAGTGTATATAACGAGCCAAAGTTTTATTATTTTTCATTAATAATAAGGAAGATATTTGTGTACAAAGAAGCAGTAGTTTTAATAAAATCTATATAAAATGTTCTGCACGTCAGCGAACACAATTTTGTTTTCGCACGTCCACTTTGAAAAACTGTATTTACTATCTCTTTCATAAGTTTCGTCTCGCAGTCTACGATTAGATTCCAGTACAGCAGCAGTACATCCTTAAGTTTGATCACACAGACCCATGAAAACACTGACTTTAGGGAACCTTTCGACATCCCTTTTATAATTATAAAATCTATAGAAAGACGTAGAATCCAAGGCTATTTCGTATGATAGAAATGAATCAAATGTAAAAAGCTCTAATGGTATTAGTATCTCTCAAGTGAATGGTACAAAGTTTCTGGGAATAACTATCGGCTATAGGTGGAGTTGGGGGAATAAAAAATTGGCACCAGTATATGTTATATGTTGGCTCGACTGAAATCAGAAGTAAGCCATGACATTTAATGTATTACTTTGGCCACTTTCATTCCTTACTTTCATATGTCATGATAGCATGGTATCATTGCTTGACTTGATTAGAGTTTTCAAGTTACAAAAACGTGCAATACGTTTGATGAATAACGTTATAATTGTCGAAGTAGTTGCAGACCTCAATGAAACTGTTGCCATTGCCATGTATTTACATAATGCAGCTATACTGATGTATGCAAAAAATAATCTAGGAGACATGACAAGAGTAAATACTTACCACCAGGAGTCTTTGATTTTTAGCGATAAAAGCTTTATAACAAGCCAGATTACTTTAGACATTGTATATTGTGTGTAACGAAATTTAAAGCTGATAGAAAACAATTTTTACTTCAAAAATGTTATTACTCACTGAATGAATTCTTTTTTGATCAACCAAGCTAGATTAAGTTTATATAGTGTCACTTTTTAAATATACATCTGATTTTTTTCACATTTTATGTTCATATTTTTTTAATCATTTTATATATTAACAGTATTATAATTTTATGACTTGTCCCATACTGCACTACAGTCGAGAGGATTAATAAACTATCTATCTATTGTTATGTCACGAATGACACGAATAATGAAAACTATCAAAATTTTGAAAATAACAAATTATAATGTGAATCACAATTACAATGAATAAATTAAATATCACCCAGCACCCTTACCTCTTTCCCAATTCTGTGTATGTGTATGGCTGTGTAAATTTTGCTCCTTCGCTCCTGTGGTCCTTGCGCTCAATCTCCTTATGCTTCCACTCAATATCTTTCTTTTCTCCTGTTCTTTGTTTTTTTTTTCTTCTCGATGTTCGTTTCCTCGTTTTCTTTCTCTAAAGTTTTTCGTAACTATTTCTCTTCTCAACGGTTTTTTTTCTTTTCTTCTTTTTTTTTTCATCTCTCCTTACTTGATAATTTAAAACATTGTTTTTTTTTTGTAATTAATTGTTGTTATGGCGAAATGTATGTGATGATGTGTATTACAATAATTTCGAATTTTCACATTATAATCAATTGAAATGGTCACTCCGAAAAGTCAGTCAATTATAACCAAGATTATAACATAACACTATCTATAGCAGCAAAATGTTGCCAGAAAAAGATAATGAACGAGGCAATCCTTTTAGGTCTAGTGCTTGGTAATAATCTTATATTCTTTTCTGTTTTTGACTTTAATTCTGGTATTCTGTCCTTGGATATAGTCTCAATATGTCTCAACCACTGTAACCGGCTCGCTTTTATGACCATGTTTATTTGTGGTTCTTCTAAAGATACTGCAAAATCTTTTCCTTTTATTCCTCCTATACATATAAATCTTCCAATTTCCTTCCTATTGCAATTCTTCTCAATATTTTCCTTTCTCATCTTTTGAGTAGTTCTTTTGTTTTGGTTAGTATTCAGGTTTAACATCCGTATTAGGAAGTAAGTCTCATTATATTTTTGTACATACATTCATGTCGTGCACTGGGAAAATTGTTTGGCCCGTAATAAGTGGTTCATTGCTCTTGTTGTTCTGTTAGCTCTGCTCAGTCTTGCGTTAATTTCTTTGTCTTCTTCACACTTGTTAGTGATTCGTGCTCCTAAATAAATAATTTCTTTTACTTCTTCGAATCTAATCGTGGCCGTCCATGCTTCTTATTTTATTTCATTATTTGGATCCTCTTTCGTTTTTATTTATCGTTTTTTTAGATAAAAATTATAATTTAAAACTTTGACAACTTAAACATATTTTGGAAAGAGAAATGAAGTTGAAAAAGTGTTATTGTCTTATTTCTATAGTTTTTAATCGATTCGTTCAATAAAGCTACTTAAACAGGAATAAGCATTTTTTAAATTAAATTCATAAATGGTTTAATAACTGAGATCTCAACTGAAACTTAATATTACGTAAATTATTTCTTGTTTATTACTTTTTTAATGAACATAATCGCAGCTGAATACTGCCGCAACTGATAGTCGAGTATTAAAAAAGAATAGAACATAACATAACTTTTGATGCACCTTTCAAAAATTATCCGTTATAAATTAAAGTAATAACATTGACACTTCTGACAGGTTCGTATGATAACAACCGTGTTGTTTTCACAGATAACGCGATAAACAAAACGTTGTGACATCTGCCCGTAATCAAAATAAGCTTAATTTTCCAAATTTTGACAAAATTTCCAGATACATGATTATATTCAGAAAAAAAATTGCACGGTTCCAATTTAAATTGTTCAGGTTAGGTTGAGATTACTAAAAATTTGCGCAAAAGAAAGTTGTTCTATTAAGCGTCAATAAAAGTATTTAGATTACAATGTGAATTACTTCACACCGCATCTTAATATCTTAAGTAACAAAAAAGTTATGACAAATAAAAGAAATTAGGGGATTTCGGTTTTTCTTCAATATTAAGCACATGAAGCATGACAAGTAAAATTTGAAAATGGATTCTTAGTGACCTTTTTGCTAATTTAACCATCTCTATGTCTTCAGATCAAAAAGTTGCCCATGTTGTCTCTAAGAAATCCGGGCACCCTGTATATTCTCTCGCAATGTTACCTAACAATATTTTAAAATATTTAAATACTACAACTAAATTTTATAGTAAATTCAATTATAGAAACATTTCCAGGAATGAACTGCATCATGTTGATAATTTCCTTTCTCTGCTTATAAATATGTCGTAGTCCATTCCCGGAAATCAGTCTTTAGCTTGATATTACATAACTCTGCAGAGTTAGGTTCTTTACACTGTGATTCTATAGCTATGGGTAATATAAAAATATTTGTGTACATTTCCCATAAAGATTACACCAACTTAGAACATATCATTTTGAAGTTTGGTTTTATGATTCAGCTATGCAAATTACTCTTTATTATTTTAAATTGCACCAATTACCCTTATGATACACTTACGTTAATTTTAAAACATAAACATCATTTAGTCGTTTAGAAAAGTATATTTACCTTACGTTGTATGTCTGTATGTATAGTTTAACCCAAGTGGTACCTCTTCGTGCTATTAAAGTTGAATCGTATGTTTAAACACCGAAATTGAACTATACTTTATATAGGTATAATATAACAGTTTGTATTAATTTTGTCTTTAGAAAATTGCTAAATTATTATAACACAACCACGATCTTAACACCACTAAACACACAATGATTTATCATCGTTTTCATTACGCAGCATTCAAGCTCAATTAGCCAAAATTGATTGCTAGTTTCCACGTGTATCTAACGATCCTTACGAAACTGGTTGATTTTGCGCGATTTTAACCTCCTATTCATTCGAAATTGCGTCTCTACGAAAAGAGCACGTTTTCAATTAAGTACAATAGCAAAAAAAATTCTGTTACAAGGTTTGGTTTTGAATGGCCGCGTCAAGACGTAACTTGTTCTAGGATACAAAAGAAGAAGTCGGTGTAATATGTAATACCTTATGTATGTAGTACATACATAGACTGTGAAACACAATATACCTAACATACACATGTATACAATTTTAGTACGTGGAGCGTGTTAAAAGTATAAACAACAGTATTTTGATATCTTGCATCGATTCAGTTTCTTATTTCTAAAACATTGTTCGTCTGGCGTTAAAGTTGAATCCACCCACTAGAATTATAGATTTACAGTTTGTTTTAGAGAGCGCATTCTAAGAGTATTGTATTATCTTCCGTTAGATGTTTATAAAGTTGATGCAATCCAATTCTAATAATAGTGAACTATACGTTCTAGATGATGTAATGACTATTTTAAAGAATCTATTCGTATAATTTGGAATTTTAATGGAAAATTACATTGCTTTTTAATCCTCAAAAAATGAGTGTGTGTAATAATTTATAATTGTCTGTACTGTCATATTTACACGCCACTGAACATTTTAAAATCCACTGTTACTTTGCTTTAATATTAAATATATCGTTTATTTTGATCAAAATGGTAAGGTTGGTATGCAGTTATTCCACCTTACCTCATACGGTTTTTATCACCACAATTTCTTTACAACTTCATGTGATAAAAACGAGGAATGCAGCAAAAGCATACATTCCCGGTCGAGGCGTCAGCTGGGACCAACAAGTATCAATGTACAGGAATGTGGTTCTTCTACAAGACACACATCATGACTTTACTGTCAACCGATGCATGGAAAGAAATATTACTTATAACTATTGGATTATAAAAAGAAACAGGATTTGACCGTCATTATGTTAAACAATAATAATAAGAAAACTATAATTAGATAGCTAATTTTATCAAATAATAAAGGAATTATTGTAAACAACTTTGAAAGTTGTAGTAATAGGTACTAACTGATTAAAAATAGCAGTTGTATACCTGTCAAACCATTTTTTTTGTTCTCAATCTGTCATATGGACTGTCAATCATCGCTGTCACCAAGTTATTGACAGGATATTGAACATGTAAACAAAAAAAATGTAGATCCAATAATTTATCATGAATGCCAACTGTCAAATATGTGATTTTTGCTTTTTACCGATCAAGAATGGTTGAGTTTTCATTTGTATCATTTATCAATTTGGAGGTTACACCTAACTTGTTCTTATCATTACCTTTATAACGTTATGGACAAGACATGTGGAAGAGAGCGTTGAAATTAAGATATTTTATTTTTAGAAAGAAACCGTTGCCGATAGATTGGTAGCACTTTACTATAATTGGTCGAAATTTAAACTTAAAAGTCCAACCACATCAGAGTGGTTCCATCCAATCCTGTACTGTAAATCCCTGCAAATATACCATTTTAATGACTTTCTCAATCCCTTAAAAGAGTTCTATATAGGAAGAGGGGAGCACAAAGAACACATTTTACTCTACGTCGTCGTGAAAGGATGTCTTAAATTTTAATCTGAAATTTCACCACACTAAACACAATTAGATCTGGTTCTAATTCGTCAATTTCTTTATGAATTTATTTAGCATGAAAAATTCGCGACAATTTTGGCATTTACATTTTCCGATAAGTTCAAGGTCAAAAACTCGAATAAATTTATTTGGCGATGTAAACTTGGCATTAAAGACTGGTTCTCGAAATGTAAATTTAATCGTTAATTTAGTCGTTAAACGTCAAAATGATTGACTGAGTGTTGCAAATACAAAATCGTTTCCACTGCCGTAAAACTATAAAATCTACAGGGTGAATAAAGTCAAGTGAAGGGTGAGTCATCTAGGATTTTCAATTTGGGAACAGTGAGTAATTGGCAGCACTGATAGCGCGAACTCTAACATGTGCATACATTGTTTTGACAGATTCTGTAAAGGTTAGGTATACTGCTTCAGTAATCTACAAATATGGAGCCGGAAACGACAAAATGACAGCAAATGAAAACAGCAAAATGACAGTATGAAAGTACATATTTATTCAATGTAGCTAACTATAGAATGTAAAAAACAAGCTAACCAGGGATTTTTATGCTACCACTACACTTCACTTAAGAATGCTCGCATTGTATATTTTGTACCGAATGTTTCAAGTAAATATTTACTTTGGCAGTCCTGAAAAAAATGGTTTAGATTTATCTTTTTAGGTTAGAATTACATAACCGAATCATTTTATTCTGTCAAATTTTTGACACATTTAAACTTAAAAATCAGGCATGTCAACATAAACTTGCAGAATTGTTGCCATCTTAAAGTAAAAAATTTTCAATCATTTATAGTCACATATAAAACATAAAAACAGCTAGCTAATAAGTATCTGCAAGTTTAATAATTGCAACTACAATTTTTTTCCGAGAACTGTTAAAACTACCATTTGAGCAATTTCAATTTCAAAAATCCTGTTTTTAGACCATTTTTTTAATCGAAAGTTTGAGGGATTGTTAGTAATTGAAAATTTGTTCTGGCAACTTCCTTCAGTTGAAATTACTCACCCACTACAAAGGTAACTGCTTTCAAATTGACTCTTATAACTATCAAATCACAAAATCACTATTTTCTATAATGCCCCAGTTTTTCTAATAGCTACATGATATCGAAGGCTTCCACGATCCGAGTCTCTTTATGAGGTCTTCCGAGTTTTGAACGCGTCAAATTAAAGTACATGCATGTGTACAAAACAAAATAAAACATAAATGAAAATTAATTGGGTTACGGTTCTAATTCTAATAGCTGTCAGTGACGGAAAGACAATATTATTTTATAGTTTTGACAGTTGAAACTATCAAACGGTACCAGAAGAGGTATTCACCGCAGCTTTGACAGTTTGAATGGTAAACATATTTCTAGCAGCTGTCACATAGAAATGTCCTTCATTCTACAGTTTTAGAAGTTGAAGACGTCAAACTAAAAACAATCATTCATTCTCTACAATTTTGACAAGTTTGGACAGCTGTCCATTTTCAAATATGTCCATTTATTACAGCTTCTCCATTCTAAAAATGTTTTTAATTTTTTAATTTCCATCTAAAAGTTTTGTCAATAATTATCTTAAAAGAGAAGATAGGAGCTGTCATCCGAATTATTCAAAAATTCTAACAAACATTAAAATATTTTTCTAATACAATTTGTGTATTACATACAGGAATAATGTACATATATAACCCTAAGGATGACGTAACATATCTTTGCAAAAACTTAATAGTGGAAAAAGATCGCTTTTACGCGGAAAAGGATACAACAAAGTTAGACAATAATATTTATAATAGCAATAATGCCCTCTTGAAGAACATTGCCAACTGCCGATAGGGATTTCGACACAATTTATGGATTGGAAGAGTGCAGATTTATTTTAAAATAATAGCAATTTTTAAGAACAAAGATGTCCTATACAAAACAAAAAGTATAAATGTTTATAACAATTACGACTGCGACTTATTAAACAATTGAGAGAATTTTTGTAAAATTATAAATAAACACGTTTCCAAGCTTCAAGGCTGTTAATATTAACAGCGAGAAATAACTCAAATTTTAGTGTTATACAACAAGCTTTATTAGCACTAACGATTTGTCCAGTAATTATAAACATACATCATCTTATACTAACGCAGCGATCACTTAAATATTAAAAGAGAAAATGACAGTAGTATTCGTTCGACGAATCTTGTTTCTACCTCGTAAATTGTATTGTAAACAGGATGGGATCCTCAATACACCAACATTTCCAAGTACGAATTCCGGGAAAATTTAGGTAAATTTCTTTTAGAAACGTGTTCTTTTCGAAAACATCTAGCCTAACTTGAAACTCAAATTGCTGGAAAAGATAAGTATTAGAAGAACTCTTAGATGGGATAACTTTAACGTCTATTGAATGAAAACAATTCTATATAGTATAGTAAAGAATAATTCTGCAAACTCACAGAGTCATTAATAAGAGTCCTTTCACATCCACCGGATGTATTCTATATAGTATTGATTAGATATATAATTTTATTTTATTGCAATTTATAAATAGATAACACTGGACAACCTTCATATATGTAGGTTTCCTTGATCGTTAATTGATAAACAACAATCATTTGTAGATAATAATATGTAATATGTTCGAACATTATTTTCATGTATAGTATATAATATAATACATAGTAAGATTATGAGCTAATATTAGAGCTAATATATTTTTGAAGCATGTCTTTTTTTACAATGCAATCATAACTATAATTATATCAATATTTACAGAATTATGAAAAGGTGACCCGTTCTTTATTTGTCTTTGAATGGTTTTTGAGTCTTGACAATATCTTGCGGGTATTCAAAGACATATATACATAATTGAATTATTTTCATCAAATGCAATAAGTAGTATTTCTAATTTAGACAAATTTTTCGTTAAATTGATAATAGTCGGAACTGCTATTATATTAATCGATACTTTTAAAATTATAAAAACAATTACAGCTTTGATTTAACTGAAAATATACGAGGTGATTAATTAATTAATTAATTAATTGAACAGATTGCAATAACATTTTTACAATTTGCTATTGCAAATCTTGTACTATCTAATATTCTTAGTAATAGCTTTCTAACACTATTTTCAAAAACTATATTGAAATTCAAGAAAATATATATAATGTGTAATACTACTAATACTGTGTCTGTCTCTCTCTGAAACCTGATCGATTAGTTTATTTGCAGATTTTAAACAAACATAATTTAACACAGTTGATGTAATGCTAGAGTACCTGGAACTTTTCCACTATTTATTATACGAGTATTTCTAAGCAAACACTAAATTCAATATTGAAATGTTTGTCAACTGATGTGATGCTTGTTGTTCTGCTATATTTTAAAGAGTGTTCTGATATATGAAACTGTGTCATCTAGGTATCCATTTTACGAGTATTATACTTTCAGTACATTAGCTCGAGCTGCTTCTATCGTAATATTTTGTCAAGTTTTTTTTTACCATCAATTACCTTTATTTTCACTTCTTCATGTAATGATATATCACAATAACACATGAATTCAAAATGTTAGTACTGGATATATTTTCTTAAATAAGAGGGTTGATGTGTGGAGGAGAATATAAATTGAAGTTAGAAGCAGATGGTGATACTTTATTTCGACTAGACGAAGATGTATCCTATTTTTTCTAATTTCCTTTTCATTTTCGAGATGAATTTTTTACGATTAAGCTTCTTTAATGTTCTCTTCAACTACATCAGGCATCCAATTTCTGACACTTTATTGACCAATAACTTGCTGGCCTAGATTTGAATCAGCTTTAGTAACTCTTGTGAAACCCTTAAGAGTGTATTTAACCGTCTACCCATTAATAATTCAACTGGAAACTCCAAATTATATTTTGGAATTGTGTTGTGTTCCAATACAGTCCAGTTTATTGTACCAAGACTACGTTCCATTGCTCCATTGAAATTGAGCATATGTTGGGCTTGAGCAAACTGCTTTTATTCTTAGTCAATTACTAAAATCTAATTTTTTTTTTCCAAAGACATTTTCTTCACTATTACAAATTTTGTATATAAAATGCATGTTTTGCTTCAAATGCAGGCATTCATGCTTTCATGAGTTTTGTGAATGATATTTATAATGCTTCTCCTAACTGTAGTAGAGTAGTACAGCCTTGAACCTTGAAGTCTTGAAGCCTTGAAACTGGTTCGTTAGAACTTTTTCATGTTCTTGAAATTCAACATTTCTGAAAACTTGTAGTTATCACTGATATCATCTGGACTCATCAGCAAAATTATTTGCGCCATTGAGAGAGAATTATTAAGTGTATTCAAAAATGCAATAATATATAGGATGTTCCATTAAAAAAAGTGACTTTCATCGATGTGAACTTAATTACCTAAAACAAACGTTAATTTTGGACGAACTTTATAAATTATGATGAATTTGAGGACGTAAATTTGATATATGCTATTTCGGCTAATAATGTGCCAAATATGAGGTTTTTAGCTGCAATGCCTTCAAAAATACAGAATTTGGAACATAACGTTGCAATTGGCCATACATTTGAAAAAAACGGCTGATTTTTGATATAGGGTGTCTTAGTAAGTTTTGATACAGAATTTTATGCCCGATACAAAAAACTCATAAAAAATATACCATGCTATTTAAATTAAGAAAGTTGTTGTGGTAGAATGGCGCAAATAATTGCTGATTGCTGATTAATCAAAAAGTTCTAACGAACCAGTTCTGTGAATGAGCCTGTATTTGGATCGTATTTTAGGAGTTTTAGCCGTAGAGCTTTCAGTATTGGGGTTAAACTGTGAGCTGATTCTAATCCAGATTGATCAGCATTTACTGTTAGGGTTATAGCTTTCTTTTTGGTCGAAATGTGGCAACATAGGAGCTCTATTAATATTGTTCTTTAACATGAAAAACATTCCTTCTTATTAGGTGCTCAAACAAAAAAAGAATCTTTTTACTTTGTTTGTCTCAGTACTTAAGATGCATCAAGTGCTGTAAGAAATCTTATCTCTATTTTGGGAGGTTGGTAGTGTTTCCTTTTCATAAATTTGTTCAAGAACGTGTGATTCAAACATAACCTAATTTTTCCATTTCGCCATAAGTTCGATGTTTTGTAACAAGAAGAGCCGTACAGTTACTCAAAACTCTTGAAGATGCACGAAACAACCCATAATAAGATAAATTAAAACCGAAACAAGGAGTATAGTCCTTTGGGCCATCTATTTGTCAGAGTATTGTAGGAAACACGCTCCTAATTTTTTTTGTATCTAACAAATGAGTTAATATTTACTAATATGCCCTTTGTTGGTAATGGCATTAACAGTTTGTGGCTGTGCTGAATCTTTCAACATAATCTTGACTTTTGTATTCTTGCTATCTCTTCCGCTCGGTAGATGGATGTGATTCTATCTAATTTTAAATCAGCTCTTTTTTTCGTAAGAGGATTCTAAGTCGTTTAATTTTTATTCTTTTGCAATATTTCATCTTTATCTTTGTTTATAAAATATAAATAGTATATGTAACAGTTTTCAGCGCCAAGTTTGGAGCAATTCTGAACTGTCCTTGTTCAACTATTTATCTTGATAACTATCTTATTAACAAGCCTGAACAACATTTCTAGAATTTTTGACACCGAAGTGTCTCGTTCGCATATATTTGTGAAGTTTACTTGTGTAGTCGAAGCCCCCGGTGGTCGCAACGGTTTGCGGTAGAGCCGTGATAGCCCTACATGGTGGTTCGACTCCACTTCGGGACGGCATATTTTTATATAAAAATATGTTTAATTAATTGGCGTTTGGGAAAAAAAAATTGCATTATTGTAACATTTCTAGAAAATTTGTGAAACCCTAAAATTGAACTTAGTGGCAGAACTAAATGTACAATCATTGGGCCAGAAATGGTAGTAGCTCCAGAATGTGTTCAGAACTGTACTGTCTAATTATTTTAACAATCATACTCATCTAGCACCTATCAAATCTATTATAAGAGCTTGTTTTCCGAAGCTATTTTCGACTTAATATTTGTACAGCCCATCGATGATCTTCAGATATGTCATCATAAATCTAATAAGTAAATTATTTTTTATCGTGCTCTATTTGCCAATTTGACTGTTTCCATCACCTACTAGATATACAACTGGATGATAGTATTAGATCGGTCTGTCAGATAATACAGGCAATATGTTTATACCTATATGCATATCTCCATGTGTCGAGTGTTTGGTGTAAGTGAGAGTGTGCGTAGATGCCTAAAATTGTTAGACTTAATGAGTTCCCTTGTTATTGCCGAAATATCTGTGTATATACGTATAAAAATAAAAACAAGAGATCGATACCGTTCTGTGTGTGTGCAGTACACTTAATTGTTTGTATTGTGTATCTGCGAATTTGCCAAAAAAAAATGGCACACGAGTGGGCGTAAGTATTGTTAAGCACTTAAAATATATCTACATATACCTAGTTCATATCCGATACGATATTAGTAGTATTATAATTATCAGAAAATTACCATACCATTAAAGTGGGCCGAAAAATCACTATCACTGTCACTTGAATCTGTCATTGACGCAAACCACGAAAAATGTACCGTGTCTATTTATTAACGAGTGGAAAACGTTAACAATGCCTATTTCGATTTGTGTTCAATCGTTTCAAGCGATGAAAGTAATATATTATATTGAGTTAAATTCAGTCGTTAATACATTATTATCAAGATTTAAAAGATTAGTATTATGTTACAGTAGTGGGGAAGCATTCCAAAGTCTTTCTCACTTGTTCACAATGTTTTTAATTAGCAACTTTTAAAAAGCGTTAGATGCAACTATGCGTAAGGATGCTATAGTTAGAACTATTAGTGTTCTACTGCAGTAGGTTTAGTTAGATAATTAAATGACGTAGTTAGTTATTTTCACAATATTTAAGAGTCTGTTTGAAGTAAAATGTATAGTTTAAATATAAACACATTTTCATTTTTTTTTATTTTTACCATAACAACATTTAGAGACTATTTTATGAATACTAGGTATATAAAATTAAAAGAGAAATATATCATCCGACAAAAATGGTACAATATCCGGTCATAATAGCTTATAAAGAATATTACGTTGAATTCAAAAAAGTTATAGAAATCTCAAAACTATATCATTCTAATAAACAGCTAAACAAATAATTATAATAAATTTAATTTCATTACAGCAACCCAACACAATTTTGTACAAAACAAGCAGACAACCACGGCATTAAGTTTTTTGAAGCTGGAGTGCCTGAGGGTTCCATTTTGGGTCCTCTATTGTTTACTATTTATACAAATCATTTGCTCGCCAATATTTTAGGAAACGCAACACTGTATACCAATGCCACAGATGTTATAGTTGTGGTAAATGACAAGTTATATAAAAAAAACGAACTTTATAGTTTTCGAAAAAAGGGCATCATGTACTAGGGAGGTACAGTATTTATTGTTCCTAGCATAGTTGGCGTTGACTAATATCTTAAGACTAGACGAGGACTCATGTGCCCTCGAAACACGTGTCCAGCAGTAATTAATTAAGCGTTGTGGTGTTCGGTGTTACCGATCTTTAATCTGTGTTACGAGTTCACATTCCTTGAAATTATCTTGCACAATAAATTGGATTTCAGAAAAGTGTCTGGACGGTGGGTACCAACAATGTTAACGGTTAACCAAGAGAGCACCATCAAGTTACTGCTGAGACGAATTTGGTGATAATTGAGATCCAGATGACTTTTTTTAGAAAGATTTATTACAGTTGATGAAACTTAGGTTCATCAATTTGAACTAAAGTCAAGAAGGTGGGCGTACTGTAGCAGATAAATATTACTCAAATTTCAGAAGGCCCTTAAAGAAAAACGAAGAGAAAAATTAAATTTAAGGCTCTTGCATAACATCCCTATTATCTCGACCTGGCTCCTAATGACTACCATTTATTCTCAAAATTAAAATAACATATTCGTGGAAACTATTTTTGGTATACTGAAGAAGTAATGACAGCGCTAAATGGATAACCATGCAACAAGATAGAAATCTTGACACGTAAAAACCGATATACAAACTGTGTTAACTTTTGTAGAGATTATGTTTAGAAACAAAATTGTTTCGTTCTTCTCAGATGATTACTTGTATATATATTTTTTTTAATGTGGTGGGTGCTTAGTTGCAGTGACTGCGTAAGCTGTATCGCTTGTCTGACTATCACTGCAACTCTCGCGGTGTAGTTTTGTGTGTGTATGTTGTGTTCAATTGGCTTTGTGACAGCATCATATCGCCTTTTATGATGCCGCGCTGTTAATCACTTTGCTCCCAACAGCGAATGGCAAGTCGATCCGGGATTAAACTCTCTCAAAAAATGTCACCGTCCCTCCAGAGAATTGAACCCCGGCGCCTATCGTCCTCTCACAACGATAATCAGCCGCCTAACCACTGCGGCCATCAACCCGTTAGGGACAATAAGTCGAATTGTTCTCGTTTCTATTGACACTGATGGCATTTCATTCAGCCCAAAAGAAGAAGTGTAAATTGCTCGATCCAACAATCCATAACAACCTGTTCTGGCAGCTTCATGTGGAAATAATAGTTACTAAACATCGTACCCAATAGTGCATGTAGTGGATAGGATGAAATTGCGAACAAATACATATATTATAGGAGTAGTTTAGTTTTTTAAAGGAAATTAAATTTTGCTGATACAAAAACGAGGTGTTTCTTAAAACCAGGAGAGCCGATTTTCGAACCAGATACGGTGGGGGTGGAAGTTTCCAAAACCATCATATATAGTTCACCAAGTCAGGTTTTGAAAACCACCATATCCCATCAGATTTGGCTTGAAATCCAACTCACCCGGATTTAAAAACCAGAGCGGTAGCAGTTCACTCCCCTGTACCTTATTTCAAAAAGAGAGACAAAATTCTGAACAGACCCAAATGACACTTGTTTCTTATTGGCTGAAAGCAGGGCAAAATCACATTATGCAACGTTTTGTTATTTCTGTTCATTGCCAAACATTCTGACATTGTTTATATCACAGGTGTATTTAAAATTTTAGTTTACTTATCAGAGAATGTCACATAAAATTTATTTTGCAAATTATATATTGTAATTTAGGCTGAGAGTCTGTTTTCAGAATTTTGTCTCTTTTTTTTGAAATAAGGTACAGTAGACGTCAACGTCGTTTTTACACCTTCAGCCTCTACTGGCATTTTTCACAACTCGTGTGTGTCATTGAATTATTTATTTGAACATTTAAGGGTTGCAGAAAATAACTGAATAAACTGAATAGTTTCACTGTAACAATACAAGAATTTTATTGATTTAACTGTTTACAATGGTTAGATACCGGTTAATACAAGAAACAACATTCAATGTTTGTTCTTGTAATCTTGTTTCTTGTATAATCAATTCTCTATTTATTATATACTTAGCAAGACTCATGGACTCACATTACCTTTGACGTTGACACAGTTTTTATTTTCTCTGCCGCTACTGCAGATCCTTAACTTACCGACTCACATTCAAGATTTTTTTAGCTGTGGATGAATAATTTTGGTACGAATGTAAAAAATTAGCAACAAAAGCACAAACAAAATGGCGAATAAATCAAAAATTAAAAGATTAGAGAAAAAAAGTGTTTACTAACTTCTATAAAGCCGGCGTTTTTGATTTTAACAGAAAGACTATTTTAATATAATGTTAATAAATCAAAATAAAAACTTACTCATAGCCATGATTTGCTATTAAATGTGAAGTATTATAGCCACACAAATACACCAAAATTAAGGAAATTGTACACAAACTTTGATAGACCACTTGCCTGTGTCAAACAATGACTGTGCTTATTTCCAATCAATACAGTAGATTTTACAGGCAAGCTATAGATTTTTTAAAAAGTTATCACCAAGAAAATAATTTATGAATAATTATACGAACGCAATAAACGTATTGTTCAATTAATTCCGGGTGATAGGTTTCACAATAGAATGCACCTAACAATATATTATCATATTTGAGGAATGAGGTATTGTCATATTAATTCGAAAAAATGACCGACTGATATAAACTAGGTACTGGAATTGTATTCAATGAGAAATAAATTTTGTAGAATTATTACATACATATTATATATCCAAATATAATGCCAATTATAGTGTGATGCCAGATTTAGCAAGCTAAATTTAAGTCGTCTTGAAATTATTGAGTATTGGATTTTGGACTCAGTAAAATAAAATTCATGAAATACAATGTAAAATAGGAACGAACCAAGAAATATAAATTTTTCTATTTATTATCATTTATTCATATTAAGTATTATAAAATAATTACATGTAAAAAAAACAATTGATAATATACTAACACAAATTAAACTCAGAGTATAAAGTACACCATTTTTTTCATTAAAATAATCCTAATATTTATATAATGTTTTGTTAGAATTTCATCTAGTTTGTACACCTAATAATTATGGACTTGAATAAATCAGCAGCTTTCTTTCTTGCATTGTTGTGGTAGATGACATCTGGCCTAAAGAAAAGTTATAGGTTTAGACCACATATGAACAAAATTGTTTAGGTCCCACGTAGGAAACATAATTACAAAGCAGAGTTGAAAGAAATCCATCCATTATTTTAAGACAACAGTCAAATGTATACCATCAATTCCACTTTACGGTAAAGATTCAGGTAAAATTTCAACAGTCGTCTACTTTTGTAAACTATTTAGTAAAGTATTGCACAGAGGGTAGTTGTTAAATACATCTTCATCCATATGCCCTTTACCCAATACCAACAAATGCAAACCTATTTACTTCAGAAAAATTGTTTGTTTATCAATTGAGCAGTAGAATATTTTATTGGCAAAACTTAATTGCTGCTAATAAAAGAAGAAAACAGAACAAATGAAAAATTAAATTCATGAAAAATTAGTTCAAGGTAAGTATGAAGAACCTATAATATTGAAATGAATCTTTTCCCAATTTCAATTAACTGTGTAGTTTCAACTTGTTTCTTATTTCTATATAAATTGATACGAAACTATAACAACGGTATCTATTATCTTATTTTATGATTATTTAATTGTCAAAATAATGAAAATTAGTATAACTTTTGCTACAAAATTTACCAATTTAAATTTTTAGAAACTAAATAATAAATTGAAATCTACAAAATTTACCAATTTAATGGACACAGTGAAATCTCCCTTAAGCGGACATCTTCTTTATACGGACACATTGTGATAGTCCCGAATTTGTCTTATGGAATTTAGAAGTAAATCACATTCTTTTGAACGGACACTTTCTTGGACGGACACGGAGAGAAGAATTCAGTCCGTTACCTTTGTGTGGCACTCCAATGTCAATGTTAATAAGAAACGATGCTTTATTAACAAAGGAGGTGCAGGTGTAAAAAATTTAAAATGCACTATAGGACCATTGTCGTTAAGACTATTTTAGCAAAAATTGAGTGTTCAAATTCAGCTCATGAACTTTGCAAATCAATTAACATTTTAGATTCTATTTACTTTATAAAGAACGCTTGGGACAAAGTATCAAAGCAAACGATTCAAAACTGTTTTCAAAAGACTGGGCTTATTGTTGGAAATCAAAAAACGAAGTCCACAGAAGATGAATTTACGGCAGATGATAGTGTTCCTCTATCACTATTTAGCTGAATTGTGGAAAGTACCACCAGCATTAGGGATTGAAGAATGCAACGTAGAGGCCTTTTTGAGCTTCGACGAAAATCTAGTAACAGAAAATACGAATGACATGCCCTCTGTCACAAATCAGTCGTCGGATATTGTGGAACTGGTTGGATCGGATGAAGATGTGGAAGAAGTGAGCAACATGAAACTAACAACTTATCAACAAGCCATAGATATGGTAAAACAATTAAAAGAATTTAGTCAAGATCGAGGAGATGCAGCCGTACTAGAGCTATTCACTACACTAGAATTACACTATCACAACCAAAACATTAAGAAAACTACTCTCCAAGCAACCCTGTTGAATTATTTTACAATGTTGCATTAAATATAAGTAACAAGGAATTACATATGTACAATTCAATTGCTTTAAATTTTGTGCTGGTTTACAGAGGTTACATTTATGTTTTATATATTTAATAAAATCATATTGGTTCATTATGAGCTTACTTATTTTAATATTCCCAACAAATTTATCAACTATTCCCTTAACAGGACACCTCTCTTGAGCGGACAGATTGGAATAGTCCGGTAGTTGTCCGGTCAAGGGAAATTTCACTGTAGTTCTTATGGAATAAATTTATCTAGTTCTTGTGTATCATTTTATTGACCTAGTTGTAAGCGGAATAATCAGAAAGAGATAAAGTCTAGTACTAGTTAATTATAGAAGCTAATGTACTAGATACTAAGCAGCAATATCAAAAATTAAAATTGAAGCCAGCAAGATATATATGTCATTGTAGAAGGTTTAAAACAACCCGTAACAACTTTCAAAAGTTCAATTTTCGAAAAAAAGAGCGTAGGGGGTGGTTGTTGGCAATGAGCTTTAACATTTCTGAATTAATCTTTCGAACAGCTAGAACAATCTGAAAAGACATTTAAATTTTCATTTTCCAGTGCGAGAGGTGAAGGAGGAGGGGGTGGCAAAAGTTTTTTTTACCATAAATTTCGAATTATTTAGGGCTTAATGTCAAAATCTTGGAAACATGTTTAGGACAACGGAAACCACCTGCGACTCATTTAAAATTTAAATTTTCAAAAAAAAGGGGTTGACAATGATTTAAGAAAATTATTTTTTTGTACTGATTTATCAAAACATGTTATTTCTCGGGTCCATTTGCGTGCCGGAAATTGGCTTTATTAACACCCTGTATCTCAATAGCAAACTAATTAGTTAATGTGACAAGCAGATTTTTTTAAGAATGTTTTTGTCGTAAAACCAATATAAGACGTGATTATTTGCAAATAACTTCTGAATTTCCATAACTTCTTTCTTTTATTTATTCTTTTTTTAATGGAGATTTACTTTAAATAATAAAATGGTGGGTTTCGGTGGTTGGGACTAAAAATCTTCATTTCGTACTTGTTGCATAATATACTAATTTTGTAATCGCTTATCAAAACATGTCATTTCCCGGTCGCATTTGAAGAAGTGCGGGAAGTAAAGATTACATTAAAAAATAAATCATTATTACAATAATAAAATATGATTGTGAAAATGTCCATTTCAACTAAATCTGGTCTATAACAACTTCTAAATTTCTTAAAATTAATTAAAAATTATAAAAAAAAACGTCAAGGGGGCCATCTATTACATACCTATATTATTAATTGTTAAATGAAATGAAACATGAAATTTGTAGAGCATAGGTTTTCCAATACCCAATATTTGATGTTATATCTACTTAAACCCAATTATTGCTAAATCTGAGAAAATTGGCTGGGACTAGCTGGATCATCTTCCATCAGTTTTTGAACGCACTGAACTTTGAAGAAGTGTCGTCAAGAAAACTGTCCTTTTCATTTTTGCATTGTAGAATGGTTCTCCATCTGTCATATGAATTGTCAACCACCACTAGCACATTGACAGATAACATAAGTACATTGACATTTGCCATATTTGCATCACAATAACCTCTACATAGAACGTAAAGACTTGTTTACGATGTGTCAACATTTCATTAAACGCTAAAATGATTGGACACATGTTTTAACCCCGAGTTTACTCTAAATATTATGTAGTATACTACTTAACCAGTTTAGAGTCTCATACAACAAAATAATAAATACAAAAATACTTATAAAACAGTTTACTTCTTAAATTAAAATAGGATACTGTTCAGAAAAAGTATCAATGACGTTGTATCTCACCAATCGATGTAATTGAGCGTTTTTTTCTTAAATGAATGGTTTAAAAAGCAATTGATTGATGCACTACTTATGCAGAACCTGTATACGGTGTATTCACGAGAACGTTCTGCAATGGCCCACTTTTGTTGTTTGTTGTTTTTAGAAATATTTAAATGGAGAAAGTTCGTGTACCTACTTTGCGATAATAATAATTTATTAGTTATATGACACATATAACAACAAAAATTAAGTAAACAAAAAGCAATACAGAATATACGATTATAATGAAGTTATGCAAACTAAGCCAATAACATAAATTAAAAAGAAAAGAGCAAACAAAAACTAAAACTAAACAAATTAATCCAATAATGTCATGAGTAAGACACAAAACTACTCAAAATATAACTTAATATGATTAAATAATGATTGTATAAATAATACATTTACAGGTGATTATTTATTATTAAACTGTTAAATTTTTACTGGACAATAATAGTTATTCACTATACTATTACTACCAATTATTAACATGATGAGAAATATGTATATCAATGTTATTAATAGTATGTAAACAGTAATAATTCTTTTTTTTTAGAATTTAAAGCTTGCATTCTATTAATAACTGTAAGTCAGTAACTTTTGCCAAAAATAGTAAACATACGTTTGGAGGTGGACATAGCATTAGCATTGGAAATATGTAGGTATGTGTCAAATCAAACTTCCGTGTGTTGAGGTGGACGCGAATTAGTAGTATATTTGCTTGCAAAAATTAGTTTTTCGATTTTTATTCATATATTAAATAAAATTAGATCATTATTAGATCAATTTCGTCGTAGATAGACAATGGCAATTATATGCAAGATTAAGTTGTCGTTGACATTGACATTGACAATAAACGTGACTTCATTATCAGTACCTTGATAACAGATGCAAAACCTAGATATTTATTAATAATTGATATCTATCTTAATCAGAACCTGCGTAACTTTAGTATTTACCTACTAACAATAAGTTTCGATTTTGAAAAAGTAGATATATGTATGTGGAAATGATTTGCAGAAATGTGTCTTAGAGGTAAATATTTATTCGATTTATTTTTTCGACTGGTACTTAGTATTATTTTGCAAAGCCTTAGGAAAATGAAACAACCTGAACAATCTTTCAAATTTTCAAAACCAAATTTTCACCAGATATACATATGTATACGACAATATCTTACAGCAGTTCACAAACAATTGATTCTTAAAATGCTTGAGAGTAGCACAGAAGGCATCATCGTTATTTCTGTATCGATATCGTTTCAATTTCGTTTAGGAACACTTTAAATTTAAACAAGGAAGTAATTAACTCTTTTAAACATGTTAAAACTATATCCGCCATAAAAGGCATATCAAAGCATTATCATCAATATAACGTTATTATAACAGTGGAGGAACGTGAAGAATTTATAAAGATCTTACTAGAGGATATTTCGAAAACTTGAGCAGGTATATTAGAGACTTCCATAACGGAATTTCAAGCCGACAGAAACTAAAGAACTCTTCTCCCGAATTCTAAGAAATGCCGTTAGAATAAATTTTTCGAGATACTTATACCTGCCAGCAGACGCGGACCATTTCCTAAAAAATTCCTTAATGGCTTTGGCGGTGTTGTCAAACGTCGATGTGTGGGAAATAAAGCTTAGAAGACGTGTTATCTATATAATCCTTATATTTATTTATTATATTTATGTATAGATACATATTTTTAAGGTATTGTAAAGTATTATATATATATGCTATAAATATTTAGGTTTTGCATTTGTTATCAAGGTGTTGATAATGAAGACACGTTTATTGTCAAAGTCAATGACAACTTAATCTTGCATATAATTGCCATTGTCTTTTTACGACAAAATTACAGCACGATGACTATGATGGCATTATAATAATCTAATTTTATTTAATATACCGGGTGTCACACGAAAAACGCCCCGAGCTGTAGCTCTGTTATTTACATTCCGATTTTTATGAGTCAGGTACCAAATGAAATAGCTTGATGAACGCTATGTTTGGATCTGCATTTGCTTTTCTCCAAAGCCATCTTTATTTTTTCGCGATTGTCAACTTTTTTTTTCAAATTGCTCGGTATATATTTTTTTGCTACATTGGATAGATATTCTTTTTTTGAATCCATTGATGTGCAATACATCCATTTTACTTGTAAACTTAGAAGAAAAAAAACATAATTAAAACACTTTCTGGAACCTTCTCTTAAAATCACTTTTATTATACTGTAGTGTGCTGTGGAAAAGTAGCTATAAAAAATAACGCATTGCGCATGTGTGACTGTCATTACTGACTTTATTTCAAAAGAAAAAAACAAAACAAAAAAATTTAAAACTAATAAATTTCACAAATATTGTTCGAATTGGTTACCGTCATACTCAATACAAAAGTGGCATCTCCGTATAATACCGTGGGTGCCATTTAATATAAAATTATTAGGTATATCTTGACAGGCTTCGATTATTCGGTTCCTTAATTGAACGCGCCGGCCAACGAATAGGGGAGTAGCACCGTCCTGTTGAAAATACAAGTGACGCAGATCCGCAAGTGGTAATTGATCCAAAAAGCTTTCAACATCTTCGGTTAATAGTTGGTGATATTTTAGTTGATTTAAGGAACCGTCAATAAAAAATGGACCAATCAAGCGGTCTCCAAGTAGGCCACACCACACATTATAGCTGAAACGACGTTGAAAATTGTTGTTGACGATAAATCTGGGGTTTTCTTGGCTCCACTGGCGATGTATGTTGCGATTAAAAATTCCATAATTTGTGAAAGTACATTCATCTGTCCAAATAATTTTGCGATAAAATGACGGATCTTGTTGCAACGTTGTTAAATAAAAATTACAGAATTGTGTTCTTCGGACTGAATCATTTTCATATATTACTTGCACTTTTTGGGCAGTATACGGCTTAAATTTATGCTTTCTCTTTTCGGGACGTACCAACTATGTTTCCAATTTCACGAACCGAGGTTTTGGCATTTTCTTCGACAGATAGTAAAACGTCCAGTTCCACGTTTTCAGAAAATGTTCTATGCACTGTTTTCGGTTTTTTTAAACATCCGTATCTTCTTAAATTTTCTTCAAGTCGACTAAACTTGCGCCGTTTTGGAGCTTCTCTTTCGGGAAAACGTAACATGTAAACTCGCAACGCCTGATTAGAGTTTTTATTGCATTCAAAATATACTTGTGACGTATCAGTAAGTTGATTAAAATCCATCATTTATTATTTCAAAAATGTCAAAATATACTTAGAAAAGAAAAGTAAAAGACGTTAATAACTTCTAATAACAGTTACATACGCGTTATTTTTTTATACCTATTTTTCCATAGCACACTACAGTAAGTGTTTTAGTTACGTGTTTTTCTTCTAAGTTTACAAGTAAAATGGATGCATTGCACATCAATGGATTCAAAAAAGAATATCTATCCAATGTAGTACAAAAATATATACCGAGCAATTTGAAAAAAAAAAAGTTGACAATCGCGAAAAAATAAAGATGGCTTTGGAGAAAAGCAAATGCCAAACCAAACATAGCGTTCATCAAGCCATTTCATTTGGTACCTGACTCATAAAAATCGGAATGTAAATAACAGAGCTACAGCTCGGGGCGTTTTTCGTGTGACACCCGGTATATGATCAAAAATTAAAAAACTAATATTTGCAAGCAAATATATGTACTTCTAATTCGCGTCCACCTCAACACGGAAGTTTTATTTGACACATATTTCCAATGCTAAAAATATGTCCACGTCCAAATGTGTGTTTATTATTTTTGGCAAAAGTTACTGACTTAACAAGTATTAATAGAATGCAAGTTTTAAATTCTAAAAAAAATGAATTATAAATATTTACATTCTATTAATAACCTTGATATATCTGTCATCATGTTTAATAATAATAGTAATAGTACTGAAAAATCGTATATTCTTTATTGCTTTTTGTTTACTTAATTGTTGTTGTGAATTCACCTTATACAGGGCTTTGTATAAATGGTGCATAAATCAATTACTTTTTAAGTTTTATAAGTATTTTTATATTTATTATTTTGTCGTATGAGACTCCAAACTGGTTAAGTACTTATACTACATAATATTTTCAGTAAACTCTGGGTTAAAAAATGTGTCCAATCATTTTGACGTTTAATGAAATTTTGACACATCGTAAGTCTTTACGTTCTAAGAGGTTATTGTGATACCAATATGGCAAATGTCAATGTAGTACTTATATTATCTGTCAATGTGCTAGTGGTGGTTGACAATTTATCTGACAGATTGAGAACCATTCCACAATGCAAAAATGAAAAGGACAGTTGTCTTAACAACACTTTTTCTTGACTGCACCTTTTCAAAGTTCAGTGCGTTCGAAAACTGATGAAGGATGATCCAAGTAGTGGCAGCCAATTTTCTCAGATTTAAAATAAATGAATTTAGGTAGATATAACATGAGATAATGGGTATTAGAAAACCCATATAGATGGCGCTCTTGACGTTCTTTTTTATAGTTTTTAATTAATTTTAAGAAATTTAGAAGTTGTTATAAACCGGATTTAGCTGAAGTGGACATTTGCATAATTATATTTTATTATTGTAATAATGATTTATTTTTTAATGCAATTTTTACTTCCGGCACTTGTGCAAATGCAACCGAGAAATGGCATGTTTTAATAAGCGGGTACAAAAAACTAGTTTTTTAATGGAATTCCATCATTTTATTAAACAAAGTTATGGAAATTGAGAAATTATTTGCAAATAATAATGAAATGTGTGTCACACTGATGTGGCTACCAGAGCACTGGAGGTGTGACGGCAACGAAACTGCCGATAGTCTTGCAAAGAAAGACCGATTTATTGGACCAGAGCCATTTTGTGGTCTCACCAAAAGCCATATAAGAGCTCATTTCCAACAGTGGGCAAGTGAACAAAAAATCTTGTACTGGGCTAACACCCCAAAATTAAGACAATGAAAAATGTTTATTACTTTGTCAGCCAAGAAGTCTGAACTGCGTTAGAACTGTAGTCTCCCAAAAAAATCGTAGACTTCTTCAGTTTGGAGATCAATTAGGGCTAAAAGATTAAGGGTACTCACAATAGATCTTATACAGATCGCAGTGAAGAGAAGCAGAATTGCCTACACAATCCAAAACTAATCTAATCGAATGTTCCAGGATGGAGTTAACAAAACGAAAAAAAACCTTATTTTGGTTTAAAAAAATTAATATAAATCGTTCTTAAACGAAATAACTAGTCTGCTATTGAGATACAGGGTGTTAATAAAGTATAAAAAAAACAAGATGATACTTCAAGAGAGAGAAACCATTATATTGCGTTTTAGAGTTTATTTCCGGTAGAAAAACCTCCATAAAAACATAACATTAGTTTAAAGGCAACATTTCAAGTCTAAATTCAAATGTTTTAGTTGTATGTAACTTTACAATACATTGTTAGCTATCTATGGTAAGGCTATTGTGATGTAACAACTGACATTTCAATTTATAGTTGATTAATTTTATGCCAGAATGACGACAGAAGGAAATTGTTTAGAGGTGCAAAAATTTTTCCTTCGTTATTTTTTGCATTTTATTGTTTTTATTTGATTATTTGTAAATTAAACTTAAGAAATCTCTCAGTTTTTATGAAAGACATGATGACATTTTCGATTTTATTTATTGAATTTTGAATCAATTATTTGGACAATCCATGTAATTAACGGTCGTCCTGCTGGTGACCGACTCGGGCACTCCGTCCATGTCTTCTTCTTGGTCCATTTTTTTCCTCTTCGTTCGAGCTGCCAGTATGGGAGGTTATCCATTTCTTCATGTACTCGACGGTGGTTGTAGTTTTCATGGGACCCTGATGATCTCCTTCCTTGACGACATCGTAAGAATTATATGATTTTGCTTCAACCACTTGATAAGGATCTACATATTAGTAGTTTAAGCCCTGGACTTTGTTGCGTCCTTTTGATCGCAACAACTTTGTACCTCGCTGGAACCCTTCTTCTCGCCCATGCACCCCACACTATTAAAAGACGTTTTTTTTTATTAGGTTTGGCCGCGTTTTCTTAATAAACTAACATTGGCCTTGGTAAAAATCACAAGGAAAATTAAATATCTCAACAATGGTGCAAAATAGAGACGTAATTGCTTACAAAAGGTACCTTAAAATCCCCAGAGGATTCCAAAACAATGGGGAAAAAATATGCAGAATATTCCATTTGAAAAAAAGTAAGTTAAATACAATTTCCATAATAACACGAGCAAGACCTAGATTAAAAATATGTTTTGAGGATAGCCTACTTAAAATCAACAAACTTTTGTTAAAAAAATTTTTTTGAAAATGTATACGGTATCATTTGCAGTAATGGATGAAGTGACTAAAGCTGGAATTAAATATTCTTGCAGAAAATCAAGTTAAACATGCCCTTGTTCCATCCAAACCAATAGTCCTAAAATAATTAAAAAATACATTTTCTTATTTTGTTCAGCAACGAACGATTCTGATTTAGATCTCTACGCACTTTATAATGGCACAAGAAAAGAAAGATCGGTGTTGAAATAAAAATAACCAGAATTTAATTACGAATAAAATCTGGAAAATCCAGTTTAAGTTATTATATAAAATTATTGTCATTTAAACAAATTTTTCTTAAAATTCCTATCATTTAATCGATGATTAAACCAAATAAGATTTTCGTTACCTATCTGTATTAGGATTAATCTATTCTTATAACACTAAATATGAAAGTCATTAATAGCATTTCTTTCTTTTAAACTTATTTATTTCTTTAAGAGATTGATTTATTTTTCTTTTTACTTTGTACATATTTTATAATTTTTTTGTATTGTCAAATTCCACCACACTCTAAAAAAATGTGGCTAGATTTTGCTATCTAGAAGCAGTACAGTACCACCAAGATAAATACCATAATCTGTTATTGAAATAAAGCATGCATAAAATTTCCCAGAGTACAAAGTTATTAGATTACAGTTTATAATGAATAATAACGGTCACAAGTTAATGAGTAATTTATTTGATAAAGATATACATGTTGTACCAGTTCGGAGAGTTTATTGTCTAGCCACTCTGACTGATGCAGATGCTTTTCCAAATATAGAAAGTGACCTATTACCCCTTAGTAAGTCTCCAGATTGTCTAATACTGTGTAGATGCAGCTGTGCAGATTTCTTTAAGTGCAAAATGTATTTTTAGTTCGCGCGTGTAATTAAAGGGATAGAAGTCTTCGTCGAATTAAAATTATAATTCTATTCGTCGAATAGAATACTTACGTACTTCGGATTATCATATTTTGTTATTATTGTCACGTTAAACGATCATGATATACATAATCGTGGCATCAATTAATGTCTGCCAACCTACATATTTTACATGGAAAACCTACGCACATATTGATGCGTAACTAATTTTATTAGACTATGTTGCGTGTTTTTTTTATACAACACCCACCGGTAACACTTTATAAACAACGAAAATGGTTTCTTCACCCACATGCAGGCGTTATCTATCAGTGTCAAATTGTTAAGTATACAGGTGACACTAATATACGTGTTTTGAGTGGATTAATCACATTCTCAAAATTACGGATTCAGCTTAAATGAAACAACGAACTACAATGGGATGTGCTAATTCTAATGTAAATGTCAACTGCTAAGTACACATAATACATGAATCATTATAATATTACAAAAAAGGACGTGGGAATATTCTAAATAGCAATTGCAAGCTAAAGATCTTTTTAATATACACTTTTAGGTGCAATAAAAATTTTCCACCAAATAATATGCTAGGACTTCTTGAAATGTGTAATATTTATATACACAATAATCTGTGTGATTACTGTATTATTACGTATCATAGTACATTTTTTTGTTGTGAAGACTGTTGTGCTGAATTTTTGTTTCATTCATTAATTTTTTTTTAATTGGCAGAACGGAAGTTTAGGTTGCTCTGACAACTAACAAACATGATATGCTGCGGTAAGTGGTAGCAAAACTAGATAACCTTTATCTAATTAATGCATTTTATACTTCAATATAACTTTGTTAGATATTATCTCGACCAATTCTCAAAGCAGCGTCACCACATTAAATTTTTTATCGCATTATAAAACATGTTTTTTTCGGTGAAACCGTTAAAAGGGGAGAGGGCAGAAAAATCTGAAAATAATGATTATTTTGAAAATTTAAAGATGCCCCTTGAGGGCGTTTTTAATAGTAACGTTTTAAACGAACTTGAAATTGATTAGCTAACGACCTGGGAGCATCGAGATGCATTTTTGGAAGAATGCGATGAACGAATCATAAAAGTTTCCAAATCTTCAATATCTATAATGTTTGCTATCGCTGGCTTGGGTAAGATTTTGCCATAATATCTAGTATATGGTATGCGAGTAAATGAAGTAATAAATGAACAATTGGAAGACCAAAAAAATGGCCTATACAATCGGACAAAGTTCGGGTGATCTGATCAACAGACGAGTGGAGGTTGGCTTCAAATAAGAGAATGTCTTGAGAATGTCGCGAAGTAATCATAGGAGACCATTTCAAAGAACATTCTTATTAACTATAAACCTCAAATGGGAGGAGCAAATAAAAGCACAGAAAATATTCAAAGAACCATCAGTAAAACATTACTTGAATTTTTACGAGAAGTAAAGTTGCCTAGGACAGACATGGTTCGTGATAGGAAGATGATAAAATTCATTCCAGAGAGATCAGTTACTGTTAATGACTTTAATGATCAAGAGCGTAACTGTTTAAAGTCTAAAAATATTGATCCTAATCGTCTAATATTGTAGTGTCTGATTCTAACGCTTTTGATCAATATACAGGGTGTAACGATAGTGCGATATTCTTCTATATCTCTATTTTTATGGAAAATACATCAAATATTTAAATACAAAATTTGTTTAGTTTTACGAAAATTATACCGTAAAATTATTCTACGATATACAGCGTGTTTGGAACACCCTATATATGATCACATTTTTGAATTGCCTGAGAAATTTTAAGGCAACTTTATATAGAATCATATTCAATTATTTTCATTAGTTTACAAGATATTGACATTTGTTTGAAAATTTTGACATTTTGCTCTCTTTAGAAAAATGCCATTATTTCGATAACGGTAAAATGTAACATTATGAAACTTAACATAACGTTAGAAGCATCTCCTATGACGACAATAAACAGATGTAGACTTAGATATGTTATACAGAGTGTTTTAGAAATCAGTGTCTTTTTGAAACAATTGAAATGCAAAAATCTTCATTTTTTCAAATTGAAACACTATATTTTTATGGGTTAGTTAAAAGGAAAATTTAATTATCTATTAGTTCGAATAAAGCATGTATGTAGTTAAAATTAATGGTTAAATATAGTGTTTCAATTTGAAAACATGAAGATCTTTGCATTTCAATTGTTTCAAAAAGACACTGATTTCACAACGGGAAATGAACTTAACAGATCATTTAGATGATGTTATTAAAAGAAACAAACCAAAGAATAAAGACTTTGTTATGGTAGTTTTTTCCGCTAAGAGAATCGTAAGGTAACATCAGTTGGTGCACTCGTGCTGTCGAAACGCGTCGGTGTTTCGCTAAAAGTTTTGGTGTTTAGTGGGTTGAAGTGTTTAGTGTTCGAGGAATACATAATTAAGTTTAGAAGAAAAAAAAGGAATGGTGTGTTCATATTCCCTAATGAAGACGATATATCTGTTGAAAACGATATTATAGCAATACGAGTATTAGCTGAGGCATCAATATCTAGAGGATTGTAATGTTTTAATATTTCTGATTTGATCAGGTGTAATTTGGTAAAGGCTCTGTGAATTTTGAGCACGAAGTATCAACCGTTTTTGCGTACTTGTATATTATTGAGGCAAAGTAACACCAATGACATTATGTCAATTGTGCCAAGTTACTGTCATCTGTGGTGAAGTGGACACCCTGTGGTGAAGTGGTCCAAACTGAAATTTTCTTATAAAATAGGTGCTGCCATGTAGCGCTCTTGAGCTAACCTGAATCTCACGAACAAAATCGAATATACAAAGTTCAATGCTCATTAAAGACAATGTTTTAACCTCAGAATGTTAGAGGTTGGTTTTGTTTACTGGTTTTACGTTCTAACAGAGTTTTGGTTGGTTTTATATTGCTGCTGAAAACTCCTCTGATTGAGTTATACCAACGTAGAATTTAAATCTTGTTTTAGGTTATATTAAAAGGTAAGTTATCATGATTTTAAAGAAAAATGTTACAATTTTTTTTTCTATTGTTTTATAGGAAAATATATAAAATATTTGCAGTAGGTATATACTGTGAAGTGGACCACATTAGAAAATGCCGCGAGTTTATAAACCTAAGCTAGGCGGAAGGCGTCATTGTCAATATACAATCCACTTCACCCCAAACATGGGGTGAAGTGGACCACTTTTTGAAAAATAAAAGAAATATATAGAATTTTTGTTAGGTAAAATTTTGTATTGGTACATTGGTATTGGTATTGTTCGATAGGAAGTTATATACATATCTTATGAAATACAATTTATTCTGATGTGATGTTCTTAAGATATGCTAAAAAAACTAGGAAAAAATGGTCCACTTCACCACAGACGACGGTACCAAAAATAAGAAATCAGTTCGTCTATAATCGATCTTTAGACGCACATTATCAATCTTTATCCATACGAATCAAATCGGTACTTCTATAAGTTCAAGTGAAAGACCGTATATGTATACAGGGTAACAACTTGAACTACGAAAGCCTATTGATAGGAGAGGGTGGTGGGGGTTAAAATTAAATGTATCCATTTTACTATTGTCAACTTTTTATATGACAGGAATGTCAGAGGTTATGTCAAATACTTTACCGAACCATCAAACTATCCTAATGGAATACATAATTAATGAAACAGTGCAAATTATAAAGTGGTTTGATAATTTGCCATAGTATTTGATACAACCACTGACATTCCTGTCATACAAACACTTGACAATACTAAAATGGATACATTTAATTTTACCTCCCACTACCTTCTCCTGTCACTAGGCTTTCGTAGTTCAAGTTGTTATCCTGTATACGTCATTCTGACAGTTCACATAATATAAACAACGTTATAGGTTAGAATTTTGCCAATTAAACTTGCAGTTGCAATCATGCATTATGTTTGTTTGATTGTAACAATTTTTCTCTACGGCTGTTGAATAATATATATATTCTGCTTTTTTATCCAATTGTATGTATAATGCCATTATACAATTGATGCCATTATTAATGGCATCAATTCTTCACCCCGTGTATAATGAATTATCACACATGTGCTGTAGACCAATCACATCACTCGTATTTTCATTATTCAACGGTTAGCAGACAGAAATGATACGGTATAGACGTATAGAGTATGCGTTATCTGGGTTTTGACACATTTGTAATGACACATGTCAAAACCGCGGGCTCAGAGCATTTATTTCTGGGTATCTATCATGTACTATTGATTTCATAATGATCTGGGACAGTAAAACTGACATAAAGTAGTTTTTTTTATAGTGTAAATGTGACTTTATTTGAGAAATGTTTGAAAATGTCAATGCGATAAGTCAAAATTGTATTAGTGACTTCAGTGGAATTTACAATAGGAAATGCATATTGTCCTAGATCATTATGAAATCAATAGTACCTATCCATTCTCTATTTAAGCAGTCGTAGAGAAAGTATAGTCTTTCACTCGTGTATAATTTGGCTATTATTAACTAACTAACTAATTTCCACCCATAATAGCCGTCATTATACGCTCGTTGAAGAATATACTATAACATAATATTTATCATATTGGAAATATATCAAATTAAATTCTGATGTTACAATTTGTCAAAAATGTTCTCTCAAAGCACGCACAAAATTTGGCAGGACAATGAAGACTATCTGACAATTGACTAACTCTATATAATAATTACATATAATTATAAATTATAACGTTACATATAATTTCTGTGTCACACATACGTATGTTCACGCTTGAATATTAATGTCAATATTAATACGCCTAAGTTATATTAATCGTACATCTTTCCTTATGCCATCAAACAATGATGTGCGTCTAAAGATCGATTAGATGAATTGTATATACATATAATCAATGGCACCAGGAAAATAATTGCTATAGGAACAAAGAAAAAAAAAACATAGAAATTAACATATAAAACAAAATATGTCAAAATTGGCCCAATGGCCAAAAGGTTTGTAATATTACTGGAAGACAATGTTGCCCTATTTGCTCCATTTATTGAGAATCACTTCATTAAGATGAAGTGATACTAACTACACTAAGGTGCATTATAATCTAATCGAGTATCCTGACAAAGTCAGGTTTACTTGTAAGGGTTTTTCTAAAGTGTGGTGGGTGCTAAGTTGCAGTGACTCCGTAGGTTGTATCGCTTGTATGGCTATCAATGCTTTCCTTCTTGCCATAACATTACTGGTAATTCGTGTTAGTGTCATTTTGACCAAGTTCGAATTTCATCTTCATATTTCAGAATTGGTTTTATAATAACTTTCAAATGAATCAATTAATTGTAATAACATATGATTACTAAACATACCTAATTAGCTACCTTTCGCTTATTACTTAATTATTTATTACATTATTTGAACTACAATTTCTTTTGACATATTAAAATTTCTAAGAAGTACATTTAAACATATTTCTTTCGTAGAATTTGCATTGTATCATCGATGCCATACCAAAATTGATTCTTGCACAAACAAGTAACTTCATCGACGTAACAGTATGACTATACCTACAATACTCTTTTTTATTGTCAAATGCAATGACGTAAGTGCGATTACAAGTCGAATTTAATCAAAAAATAGATATGAAGATACATCTAAACTATAGACATTAATGATACTGTCATTGTTTCATTATGCGGTTTAGATGAAATATTTTTTTTTATCTTTTCTGATGTAAGATAAATAGAAATCATCAAATTTATCAAAATTTGCGGAATTTTATTAAATATTTTCAACAATTTATTGTTCCTCGGCAGTAAACAAATAAAAGCGGCAGATGATTTTAATTTAATAATCCTTCGAGCAATTACAACCGTTATCTGAGTATTGATTGACACTGTAAGCAGTAAGTGAATACATACATGGATACCATTGACATGCCCATAAAACCAATATGTATACGTAACATTAATATTTATGGGATATGAACAATTTTGCGGCCGGCACGTTATGCATGCCGCATACTAGCAATAACAAATCTCCATATGAAAATAAATAAATAATAGAATGACTAACGGGGGAAGATATTCTCATCGTTAATTTAAAAGTACTCGATCTTTGTAACATTACCGCTGGTATTTTCCATGACATTCTTCAAGTATACGCTAGCGTTCGAAAGTTTTTATTCTGAGTTAAGTTTTTTAAACCAAAAATGAGTCAAGATGTTTATGCAAAAATGTCCAAAAATATAAATCGTCGGTATACATTTTAAGGCGCCTTTACACACTACTGCAGACTTGAATGGTATGCTTGCACAAGTCGACTTGGGCAAGTAAACTTGAACGTGTAAATGGTAAAACTTATACAGATTTGATGCTTGTGCAACTAACTTGATGCTTGATAAATTGCTATCAAAAGGTGAGTTTACACATGCATGGATTTAGTGGCGCCAGTGGTCGCGCAAGTTCTATTTGCACGCCAGTAAAGGTTTACACTTTGCGTGAAAAATAAAAATAAGTGGCACGCCAATTTTATTTTTAAAGTATTTTTTGCGGTGCGCACTATGTCGAATGAACTTTCCGAAGCCTGTAAAATAGTCGCTAAATGTTTAGCGAAGAAAAATAAAATAAATACAGAAAAAGAAACGCAACCAAAGAAAAAGGCTCTGTCTGGGTTAAACGATGGATTGGTCGTCGACCTACTTTGGGTACTTCTGCAAAACTTCTAGGAGAACTCACAGCAGAGGATCCTGCAAGCTGCTGACCACTTTTTTTAGCCATAACAAACTATATAAACTACATCAAAAAAAAGCTCAACCGAAACGAAAATCAAACTAAAAACTGGCGAGGGGACGCCGACGTGCAATCACTTGTTTACACTTACAAGTGTTGATTTTCTGTACGAATTTGTCACCACTGTCGCCAGTGATTTCAGAAGAACGCAGACTTTTTTGGTCTATGCATGCAAAAATAAAATGTGTATGCAAGTCCATGTTTACACTTGCTAATTAAATTTACTGGCACGCCAGTTTTTATTGGCGCTACTAAATCCATGCATGTCTAAACTCTCCTAAACATACTTGTGCAAGTGCTTGTGTACGTCGACTTGAGCGTGTATGAGACAAACTGGTACAAGTCTATACTGTGGAGACTGTTTATATGTTATGTGTACTATTGGTTATTGTAAGATCCATAAAATGTCGAGTGAAGTATTACAACGCAGAGATCGTGACATCATTTAATAAATTCGTATGAGAGTACACGTGTCTTTGCTGCAACCATTTTTTACACCATATACTACGTCTTTTCCGCTGTTTTAAAAGTATAAAAACACACGTAATTGCAGCTAGAGCATCGTCGTCGTCACTCGAAGACATTTTTTGTTGATTTAATTATTGTTCGATCACACTTGTACTTGCACCAGTCGACTTGTGCAAGCATACAGTTCAAGTCTGCAGTAGTGTGTAAAGGCGGCTTTAAACACGATAGTCTTTCTTTCGCAATCAACATTCAACACTAATATACAGGGTGTAACAGGACGAGCTTACGTTAGCCGTATCTCAGCAACTAAGCAAGTTCCATATTTGTAAATTTGCAGTTATTTTGGGCATGGGGGCAAACTTTTAGAAAATATTAGTACATATTTTCTATTTCCGGTTTCGCCGGAAGCACAATCAACTTTATTGTTTTAAATGAATTACCCAATTTTTTTTCAAACAATTGAATTCAGCAACAAATTTGACGTATAGATCATTTATTTCGACTGGTGTAAACGTTACCGTTTTATAGCTAACTTGATTTTTACGAAAATTTTATCAAATTGCATCGTAGTACTTAGTGACGTATTTCTTCGGTATGCAGAAGAGTTGATGAATGATTATTGGAACTTAGAGAGCTACTAAGATGGGCTATTGAAAATTATTTTCACGTGTGTGCAAATACTATACAGGCTGTTAGTATTTACCGACCTAATATGTTAAATTTCAAACACTAATAACTTCGTAATTTTAAATGGAACACCCTGTATATTTTTACCGCAGACAGTGGAAAATTAAATTCTTCATCGAATGATATTACATTTCCCTATACCTAAAATGAATATTTTAGGAGCTATTCGCAAATGATGTGAATGTATTCAGAAACTTCGCGTGAGCGCTAAAGGTGGCTATGAAACTTCGTCACAATTTTATCGTAATGTCTAATTTTCTAATGACAGTTCGATAGCATGTTAATAAAGAAATAAAAAACAAATATATTTTTCGAGTAAAGAAGAAACAGAATAGTAAAATTTATTTCGTAACCAAGATAACATTAAAGAAAACTATGTTAAGAATGAATAAATATGGTATTAAAAAGTAATAAATTAATTCAAATTTTGTTCAAAATTAGCCCCATTCAGTTCCAAACATTTATTAATTCGTTTTAGCATTTGACTACTAGTGACCTTTTGTATTTGCGCTTCTGTTAATGAATTTAGTGCTCCTCGTATTCTTTCTTTTGTTTCCTCTGCAGTTGTCACCGGAGTACTGTAAACTTTGTCCTTAACATAGCCCCAAAGGAAAAAATCCATAGGGGTCAAGTCTGGTGAACGTGGAGGCCACAAGTATGGACCTGCGTTTGCAATAAACTTTCCGTCAAATAACCTCTCCAAGAATAAGTGTACATCTCTTGTTCCGTGAGCCGGTGCACCATCCATTTGATACCACGCAGTATTTGATTCGATAATAGGCAGTGTATCAAGTTCTTCTTCCACAATATTGCGCAATATATCTACATACCTTTCCCCATTTAAATTTTCGTTATAAAAATGTAGACAAAGTATGTGATTTTTTATAGCGCAAAAAACATTAAATTGCCAACTTTCCTGATATCCCCTTTCTCTCGTTACATGGGGATTTTCGGATGCCCAAAACTGACTGTTATGTTGCCATTTTTGGTAAATTTAGCTTCGTCAGTCCAAATGATTTTCTTCGTAAAATTTTCGTCGTCCTGACAAGCTATGGTGAAGAATTCACAAAAGTTGACCCTATTTAAGAAATCCTGCGGATGTAAGTGGTGTACCTGCTGGTATGACAATGGTCTCCATTTATGTCTTTTTACTACTCTTTGAATGGACATTGTAAATTTCCAAAGTTGTCGCTGCTTGTCGAAGAGATGCAGTGGGGTTGGTATAGAAATATCCCATAACACCAATTTCAACTACTTCATCATCAATTTTTTTTTTAATTAAATTTTGGCCTAAACTGTCCATGTTCTAAACAATTTTTAACTAACCGTCGCACTACATCTTTAGATGGAATTGGCCTGTCTGCATATCTTTGTCGAAATAAAGCACATGTTTGACTTAAAATTTTTCCGGACTCTCCATAAATCACCAATAAATTCAGGTAATCCTGATTTGTCAAGCCTAAACGTGACATTTTCGTATACTAGATTAGGAACTGTGTGGTATACTAGGAAGTTTATTAACACGCTATCAAACTGTCATTAGAAAATTAGACATTACGCTAAAACTGTGACGAAATTTCATAGCCACCTTTAGCGCTCACACGAAGTTTCTGAATACATTCACATATTATTCACATACAAATAGCTCCTAAAATATTCATTTTAGGTATAGGGAAATGTGATATCATTTGATAAAGAATTTAATTTTCTACCGTCTGCGATAAAAATATAAGGGTGTTCCATTTAAAATTACGAAGTTATTAGTGTTTGAAATTTAACATATTAGGTCGGTAATTACTAACACCCTGTATAGTATTTGCACACAAGTGAAAATAATTTTCACTAAATCTTAGTAGCTCTCTAAGTTCCAATAATCATTCATCAACTCTTCTGCATACCGAAGAAATACGTCACTAAGTACTACGATGCAATTTGATAAAATTTTCATAAAAATCAAGTTAGCTATAAAACGGTAACGTTTACACCAGTCGAAATAAATGATCTATACGCCAAATTTGTTGCTGAATTCAATTGTTTGAAAAAAAATTGGGTAATCCATTTAAAAAAATAAAGTTGATTGTGCTTCCGGCGAAACCGGAAATAGAAAATATGTACTAATATTTTCTAAAAGTTTGCCCCCATGCCCAAAATAACTGCAAATTTACAAATATGGAACTTGCTTAATTGCTGCGATACGGCTAACGTAAGCTCGTCCTGTTACACCCTGTATATATTGTAATGTGAAATTTGATTTATAATAAAATCAAGACAATGTGAGTTTTACTCTTTAAATTAAAATTTGGGGTTTAAACAAATTAATCTCAGGGGTTCGTGAATTCTTTGCTCTACAGCGGGTGTAGAGAACAGAATACGAGAGCTTATCGTACGTTGAACAAAATACCCAAGTAAAAAAAAAATTCTAAGTTAAAAAAAAATTTTTACAAGACAAAAAGATGTTTTACAAAAAAAAATTATATTTTTATTTAAATCAATAAAACCTATAAAAAAATTAGTTTACAGTGTGCAGAATGGCGTGGCAAGCACCACAACTAAATTATTACCTATAAAGACCCTTTTTGGTAGTTTTGAAATTTTTCCAACTTTTAGTTGGGACTTAGAAAATTTCTGTATAAAAAAAAAATTAAATTTTCAAATTTTTCAAATATTAATTTGGACTAAAAAAAAGAATTTACTGTTTTAAAGAGAAAATATTGATTCTTAAAATTTTTGACCTTAAAATTAAATTAAAATTAAATTACCTTATCTTACGTGTGTGAGTGTGTGTGTGTGTTATTTTGGAAGCTTCTGTCTTCGCGCGCCTATAGACGGATGGTGGATGGAGAGACGTCTTTTTCGTAGGGGTAATTAAATTCGGTAGAAGTTTTGGATGTTTATAAGTACTTATTCGAAGATGATCGTTGATTTGGGCCCACGGTGCACCGGGTTAATTTACAAAATTTACATACGTAGAGATAAACGCTCTGTACGAAGATAAAATGCAAAAAGCGGAAGTTTGTTGCTCTCGCACGGCTTTTTATAGGTGATTCGCAATTGTCTCTAAATTTCATCAGAAATACCTTTTGATCGTCATCTGTCAATCACGGCAATCAACGATCGTTGATGGATTAATTTATGCGCGTCCGGTCGAATATTTGTTGTATACAGGGTCACCGAAAAGTTGTAGATTTTAATTACCACCTACTTTTTGTTCTTTAAATGCCCCTAACTGGCTGGTCTTTCTTCTTGTGTGTGTGGAATTTAATCGTGTGATTTTGTTATAATATTTATGTGTGTTTGTGTACAAATAAAATGATATAAAATTTATTGATTACCTTATAAAATATGATTGATAATATTGTGGTGTATTTAACATCTTTCTGTCTTTGTCGTTGGCTGGACTTAACATAAGATCTCTGCTGAGCAACACCCCCTTCTGCGTCAGATGGCTACTGAGGCAAATCATGACATCGACGCGCACATATGCAAGGAAAATACCGATGGTGCCAACTTGAAGAGTTGCGCCTCCTCTATCATTTGATAGTGTTGACTTGGATTTAAATGAGTTAATTTTAAACAAATACCTCGCATGTGTGCAATCGTGTTAATGTTACATATTTGATAAAATAGAATTAAATTAAATTGAAGAAATACACAGATCAGATAGTTGGTTATAGTTTAATGAATATTCAATTAATTTAGTGTTTTTTTTTCTTTTTAGATTACCTACAGCTGGATCATCTGTCAACTGACAAGTGGAATTGTAAATATTGAATAAAATGTAATATAACATTACAATATATATATATATGTATATATTAGTAGATGTCAATTTACCAGTATTGAGACAGCCAGTTTCGTTCAAAAAAATCAACATGTAGATACAGATGATAAAAGAAATTATAAGTATTCCAATGTTAAGAGGGTTTGTGAAATTTCATAAACTTAGGAACCTCTAAATCAGTTATCATAAACGTAGACATGAATAGACTCGGCAAAGAAGAGCAAGTTTCAGTGCAGTGCGGAGAGCAACGTAAGCGAATGGCATGGAAACTCGAGCATACGTATCAAAACACACTTGTTCAGTATTATTCCACTGGTCGTTGTGAGTTGTTATCAAGTACAAACATACTTAGAAAATGTCGCATTTAGATACGTTTCGGAAACGGCATATTTCGAAGAAAGTAGAAAACGTAATAGCGAATATGGCGGATTTAAAATACGGAGGCGATAGAATTAACGGCCCCACCGAATTACATTGAAACTTGGCCCTCTTTGCCGAGTCTACTTATCATTTATACCATTCATATCACATATAATGTAAACAAGAATATTAAATAAATCATACCGATTGTGCAAATAACCCAGAATCAAACATTTTTAATTTCCTGTATATGTAACAGCTTTTTTAGGCTACCTAACTTTAACCGCCATATTACAAAATATTAAATAAAGTTAGAGTGACTCTGATAGGCGCGTCCGTAATCTATATATGTATGTAATGTAAAAGATTAAAGGAAGAAAGTATATCAACAAGAGATTCAACCGAAAGCTATCGCAAACAAACAAATCAATACATTGTCTACCGCCGAGTAAACAACCGATAAACTAGTCTCAAGTTCATTGATAAAAAAGTTGTAGGAGTAATTGATTTATGGCTGACTATAACTTATAGAAAAGCACCGAAGACCTGACCATTTAGAACAATAGAAATCGATAACTGTTCAGTACTTTCGCTAACTTTCAAAATTATGAATGATACGGTTTTTCACATATGTGTACATTGCAACGCCCTCCCAGATAATTCTGGGGATTTAGTGATAAATAGCGTAATATATAGACAGGAAGTGGGATCTGCGAAGATATTACAGTATGTTACAATATGGTGTTATCGATTAAAACTGTACATTACCCACATGAATACATCAAATATTTGTTAAAAAATATGATTAAAAAAGAGAAATTACTAAATTATGTCTTTGAAAATTAGAAAAAATATCCTATTTTAAAACTTGACGACAACTTAACAAAAATATAAAAAGAACGGAATGGTGCATAAAGGAACTATAAATAAAGATGAAAGAAAACACAAAGGATACAGGAAAATTTCCATGAGGACTATAAACACTACGGCAACTAAGAAGCAAAGAAGAATACACGTTGAAAGACAGTAAGGTAAGCCAAAACTAAAACTACAGAATGGGTAGCGTGAATAGTTTTTATTCAGATATATGGTACATTGAACATTTTTACAACAAAATTACTTAAGCCCCTTCCACACTACGCTTGTTTCCTTGCTAGTTCGACTCGCTGGCAGCTGTGCTGCCTGCCTTGCGTGCTAAGCAGCAAGCTCGGAATTAGACGACACTGTTTCTCCTGCATGGTGACGTGCTTGCACTGCTCGTCATGTCAACAAAGATGGACGACAACCACGAAAAGAAGCGTAGATTTTGGACCAGATTTTGGCTGCAGCGTAGGGAATGTGGAAGAGATGTTCTGGCAATGTTGTTCGGCGAATTAGGGTAGGCATAACCTTTACAATGTTTTACTTTGGAGATGCCTCACTTTATTTCCAACCCTCTCTAGAGCAGCCTTTCGCAAATGTTTATTGTGGTAATTCAGAGACCCCACAGCGTATAGATATTCCTCATCTTTATAAGAATCAATGAGGGCTACAATTGGGTCTTTAGACCACTTTTGAGACGTATCTTGTGACTGTGGCTATTGCGACTTTGACATGATGGTATACCTTTATTGCACACCTGCTCCAAACTAACAGCTGTGCACACTCGTGAATTTCTGCCGACATTACGCATGTGTACTGAAATGCTGCGTTCTGATTTACTTTTCTGGACTCTGCTGTGTTAACGTCATTTTCGAACACGGCAGCCAGCACAGCACCAAATTAGCCATCCAGCAGGAAACAGGCCTCGTGTGCAAGGGGCTTTAGGCTACTCATCTTACCAACATAATATTTCATAGATATTTGAAGCAAACCAAACCAATACGTATCAGCCAATTTCAATTGGTATATCATCAGTTAGAGAATCAAGTCTTATATTTTCATCCCCATCTTCATCTTTCTTCCAAAGCCAATACCATGCTCACATCTGATTCAGAGCAATCATCTTTCTCCTGTGGACGTTTTTATCGCTAAAATACACCTTTTGTTTTTGCTGCTTTTGCAGTGATTGCAACTTCTATATCGCCCTTTAACTGGTGTGCTTGTATTAATGATACATATTTTTGGGTTTCTTAGTTTTGTACTTCTCTTTGCCTTTTGCAGTGATCAGCAAGTCTCTTGCCATCATCAAATCTTGAAGAGGTACTTTAATCACTACATCAGGGTTTTGTGGTGTTTGAAGATGGTTATTAATAGTTTGCTAATAATCTTGTCTAAGTTACTAAAGATTACTAAAAGACTTCTTCGCCAAAACTCGATTTAAAGGCTACAATGTAGAAGTACTAAATCTGAAAAGCAGACGCTGATATGAATGCCAGTCCACACAACACAAAGTTGTGCCTGTTCCAGGGTGTATCTGCAGCCAGTCAGTTATAACCACTATCATACATCACTTGAAAAGATCAAATGCTGCCCAATCCAGTGGTTGTAATCTATGGAGCAACAGAGAGAAAATGATTGGAGATTAAAATACCAACCTTTCTAGCCGAAAGTATTGTTTACAGACTTTTGTGGTTTTGAGTAATTGTCAATTAACAGCAGAACACTCAAAACGATTTACAATATGCTTGGAAACAACTATAAAAAGCTTACTAGTCATATAGCCAAGAAACGTCACAAAAAAGTTAAACAATATTTACATCTAGCATGCAAATAAATTTTTCCGATAAATTCCATAAATGCTTAAACTAGATCAACTAGATTCACGTCAAATATGAACAATCAGTAAATATTTTATAAGGTAGGTAAATATATAGGTAAAATATTAGGTAACAATAAATTACGTAATAATAATCTGCTATTGACGTAATTCATTCAGGATAGCTTGTAGGTTAGAGCTGAATTATTGATGGTGACGTCAATAGAGATATTTATCTGTCGCATATACGTTCAAGGGCGACTTGTCCTCAAATCGTATAATTTAATATGTAACACATAATTAGTAATCACACACAGTAAAATTTTATGAAATTACTTTCAAAAAAAGTACTGGTAATAAATAAAATTACTTTTTTATTTGCAACAGATCGTTTACTTAAATTTAAGCTGGGATTTTCCAGAACAGGTATTGTAGGTATTATAGGTAAGAATACGAATTTCTTCGAAGTGTTAAAAATATTTTAGCGCCAGGTAACGACAAAGGCATTTATTGCATGCACTTTTCTGCGTAAATATCTTTCATAACTACCGCACAGTGAAGGTAAACTATGTAGGGGGTAGTTTTGGTCTTAAACGAACACCTGTAGTCAAACTGTTAGGTATTTATTCTTATCGGTTTTTAGAGAACGGACAATTTTGGCGCCAACCCTGCCTGTATACTTCAATAGGTATACAAGTCTTGAAGTCTGTAGAGAATGGTGGAAGGTCAAGGTTACTACCACCCGAAATACGGATACCGAATACCTACGCTTTTAAACAAGCTTTACGTTTTATCTTAGTGGAGTTGTAGGATTCGATTCGACGAACTAAATGAGCAGTTCTATAAATATAAATTTTCGGAATAATAGCATTTTAAAATTAAAACAATTTATTTTAAAAAACATTCCAAAAGTTCTTTTGGCTTTATCTCAATGTATAAATTTTAGTGTTTTTATAGTAACTCTTATGTAGCATCAAAAATGTGATTCTGAAATTAGATTTTCATGATAAATGTTTATACATACGTTAGAATAAAGTTGTATTCTGCAAACAGAATTTATTCTTTTAGACATTCCAATTTATTACCAACTTTCCACACTGTAGGGAACAATGAAAGTTCTTAGCGCAGCGACATCTATGAGTGAATGTTTCACCTTTCATCGACTTAACCTCAAAATTTTAGTGAATTTGGTCGATAATTTTGAATTTCCCTTTTTTTTGGTCGACTCCGTGACGGTCGTGAGAACCTTGTAGACCGAGCAGCAATGTCAAAAAACCACTCGCAATAAAGAAAACATCTAGTCAATCGAATTTTGAAGATTTTGGCAAACAGAAGGCCTTTGCGCGCTTCGAGCTATATAGTCTGACAGACGACCAACAAAATTGGAGAGTTTAGCATTGCAAAGCCATGTTAAAAATGTTCCAAATGAATTTGGCCAGCATATCAGCCATTGTAACTGGTGATAAAACGTGGTGTTTCAATGCCAGACAAAACAAAACGTATCAGAGTGCGCCATAGAAGTCACCACGCTTTCAAAAGATCAAAATCAAGACAATGCTGATCGTTTTCTTCGATTCAAAAATAATTGTTTACAGTGAAGTCGTCTCAGAAGGTCGAACGGTGAATCCAGAATATTATATAGGATTTCTATAACGATCATCATTCGACGAGTACAACCGAAATATCGAGAGCCAGACAGTTGGTTTTTGTTGCACGACAATGCACCATCGCATAAAGCCATCATCATACGTGAATTCGTAACCAAAACAGGCATCATTGTTGTTGATCATCCACGGTTTTTATCGGATTTGGCTCGGTGCGACTTCTGGTTATTTCCCAAACTGAAATTGGCGATGAAAGGAAATCGTTTTGATACCATCCCAGTCATCCAAAAGATTTCAACCGCCATACTAAAGGCCTAGCCGATGAACGAATGAATAGTCTTCCATTGAAGACAAATTATAATTTCCAAGACTGTTAACATCTTAACCGTACATACATATATCAAATTAAGGAAAGGAATCTTGGTAATAGCGGCTATTACTGAAAATGATAATTAAATTTAATTAATAATAATTTATAAATCTCATCAGGCTGCCTTTGTAAAATTAATCTCTCATAGGAAAGGGGAAGTTTTCAAGAAAGAACTTTTGACTGTGGACGACACCGAGAAGTTAGAATAACAGAGCTAGAACAAGCAGTTATTAATCAGATTGAAGAACGTACAAGTACAAGGCAGATTGCTCTTATACAAAACGTTAGCCACTAAGCAGTTTGGAGAATTTCAAGACAACTATTGTTTACCAGGAGATTTTCCACAAAGAGTTGTTTTGTGCCAATGGTTTCTACAGATGTTTATAGATAATCCTCAGTTTTTTGCACAAGTGCTTTCCACTGATTTCTAATTTCTAATTTCTCCAGGACGACCATAACAAATTTTTATAATAATCATGTTTGGGCAGAACAAAACCCACACGCAATAATAACAACTCGTCATCCACATCGATTTTCGCTAAACGTATGGATTGGAATCATCAACGACTTCTTAATTAGGCCGCACTTTTAGGAGCTATCCATACTGGTGGAAGATGTGCCACTCCAAATCCGAAACCAAATATGGTTTATGCATGATGGCGCCTCAGCACCTTATAGTCAAACTGTCTGTATGCTTTTAAATGCTGTTTATCCGAATCGTTGGATAGGGCAGGCAGGAGCGCAACCTTGACCACCTCGGTCTCCAGACTTGAATCTATTGGATTTTTTTCTTTGGGGCACCTGAAATCTTTGGTTTATCCCCCCCGATTGAAAATATTGAAGATTTACGGAATCACCTAATTGCATCATGTGAAACAATTCGAAATACGGCTCCGATTTTTGAACCAGTCAATGAGAAGAAGGTCAGAGTCATATATTGCCGCTGGAGGCGGTCATTTCCAACACTTATTATAATTTTATTCAATAGTTTTTGTAAATAAATTTTAAATGTCTTTGTAATAACATTGTAATAGATAATAAATAGTTAGCCTTCTCCTTGCTTCAATAAATCGCGCAAAGTACAGCAGAAAATATCTATATTCTGGGTAATTTGATTATAAGCGTTACACATTCTATAAATAGGAGAGCGCAACAGCATGTTTGATTTGAGACAATTAGTGTAGAAGGTACCTGAAGATCTAGCAGACTGCCTGGGAACAAGAAAATTTATTTTTTGTAGTAAAGATGGGCAATCAATCCTCTGTTATGAAGTAACTTATACAAAAATGTTATGCCAGCTGTGCTTCTACGTGCATCCAAAGACTGCAGTTGAAATGTCTCCAATAACACACCATGCGGAAAACCAATGCAAGGATATTCACCATGTGCCCTATACCACAAACCCTTAAGGAATCGCCTTTGAACGCTCTCCAGTTCCGCCTTGTGATTATCGTAGATTGGCGACCATATCAAGGAAGCATACTCCAATCTGGAACGCACTAAGGACACATACAGAGTTTTCAACGTGACTAAACTGGTAAAATGTCTCGAATGGCGAAATATAAAGCCCAGCAGCTTCATGGCCGAGGAACACACTGAATGGACATGATCAGTAAACGTAAACGCTGAATCGAAACGTACTCCAAGATCAGTCACAGTAGTATGGCGGTCCAATACTGTGGAACGGATGGAATAATCATAATTAACAGGGTTCTTACATCTCGAAAAAGAAACAGTACTACACTTTGAAATGTTTAAAGTAAGGCCATTAATGGAGCACCACTGAGAAATATGGTCCAAGTCACGTTGAAGTATCTCACAATTACGCCTAGATGTAATGGATGTAAATATCTTGACATCATCTGCGAATAATAACACTTGACAGTTCAATTCGGAAGGTAGATCATTAATAAACAGAAGAAAGAACAGGCGATGTTTTAGTCGGTTTTGTTTTTGAATTTCAACTCGATTGTAAGCAAATCACTTGTAATCCATTGTAGTTATTTTTGTGATCGTTATCATGCTCCCCTTAAATTTATATATCGCCGGAAATACAGGGTCCGGCAGAATAATCTCCCACATTTTGCTCCGCCACTGTGCCCGCGCCACTGAAGCGATGGGGAGCTTAGTGTTTTCAGTTGGTAGCACATGCCTTGCCATTTTAGTTGTCATCATGATTTGGAGCGGCGAACATCGTGCTGCCATTATCAAAACATTTTTGAAAAATGAATCTGTGATTACAACGCAACGAACTTTTCATACTCTCTTCGCACTAGGTAGACATGCTCCGGTTCCAGATCGCAAAAGAATACTGCTTTGGGTTTCGAATTATAGAGCCACAGGTTCAGCCTTAAAAAGAAAACCAACCGGTAGACCCAGAAGTGTTCGGACACCTGCAAATGTTGCAGCTGTTGGAGAAGCTGTGGAACGATCTCCTACTCGTTCAGCTGCTAAACATGCCGCTGCTTTGCGTTTATCAGATCGTTCACTGCGAAGAATTTTACACGCAGACCTACACTTCCACCCATACAAAATGATGATCGCACAAGAGCTGAGTGAAGGAGACTGGGAAAATCGTAGAGCATGTTGCAACGATATTTTTAAAAACATAACGAGTGACGAAGTCCATTTCTATTTATCCGGCTGTGTGAACAAGCAAAATTTTCGTTACTGGGCACGAGAAAATCCGCAGCAGTTCCATGAAAGGCCACTTCACAGCCCACACGTTACTGTTTGGTGTGCTGTTGGGTCATTTGGCGTTTGGGGTCCCTATTTTTTTGAAAAGGGAGGCGTTACGGTTACCGTAACCGCCGATCGGTATATCGACATGCTACCTAATTTTTTGGATCCAAGACTTAGAGAACTTAACCATGCGGATGTGTGGTTCCAACAGGATGGAGCTACGGCTCATACAGCCAGAAGGTCCATGAACGTTTTAAGGGAGATGTTTTCAGGACACGTAATCTCATTACGTGGAGACGTTGGGTAGCCTGCGCGTTCACCCGATCTTGCCCCATGCGACTTTTTCCTTTGGGACTACCTGAAAGCGAAGGCCTTTGAACACCATCCCCGAACCATTGACGAATTAAAAGCAGTAATACGTCAAGAAATTGCAGGAATATCGCCTCAAATGACTGCTCGAGTAATGGAAACGTTCAAAAATCACCTTCGAATGTGTATCGAAAACAATGGTCGCCACTTGAAGTTTGTAATTTTCAAAACTTAATGAAAACCAATGGCAAACTATACATTTCCATTTAATAAAAAAAAAATTTAAACAACATTTACAATGGCGTTTTTATTAATGATTAAAATGTGGGAGGTTATTTTGCCGGACCCTGTATAATTCAAGATATTAATAAACGGGAAGCATTAAAAAATTTTAACAATGAAAGGAGAATGATGAGAAACTCCCTTTAATCTTCCCTGATACGCACTTTATAAAAATATTTCGCCTCACAAAAGCGATGGTTGATTATTTAATTACTCAATTAGGACCTTTCTTTCCCATCACTAGAAATAATATAAAGCTATAGACATACAAAAATTTTCGCGGCACTAATTTTCTTTGGAACAGGAACATATCAGCGCAATGTTGGACAATCATATATAGCATTATAGGTATCATTATTGTAACAATCAATCTCTAGGTGCATAAAGCAAGTAGGTAACTGATATTGCGGATCATCTCTCCCACAGATTTATTATATTTCCAAAGACAGCAAGAGAAAAAAACCAAATTAAACAATGTTCCATGAGAAATTTTAGATCTCCTGGGGTTATTGGGGCTATAGCCTGTATCCAAGTTGCACTAATTGCTTCGAAGATAGAGGAGCATAATTATATAAACCGCAAAGGTTTACCATTCAAATAGTACGTTATATGTCTACATGTATTTAAAACAAAATAGATTTTAATTTTTAGTTTTGCGATCATTTAAAGCTGTAGAAACCAAGCGAAGCAATGGGGGCGGAGAGTGGTGAGAGGAAAGAAGTAGAATTGTGAATAGAGTACCAAACTAAAGAATAGAATCGCATTTTGTGATGCGATAACACTTCTCTATTTTATAGAGTTCCACTACAGTGCCGTTAATTCACTGGTAATGTATAAAATGTGATTGGAGGAAGTTATACCCTATTTCTTTCTCTTCTTACTTATGGAGCGAATTAGAGAACAATTTTGCTACTTATTGCTTTTTCTGTTTCTTTTTTTAGTGTACACGCTTTTGTAATTGATCCTATTATGGGGCCTTGGCCTGTTGGATTAATAAATATCTATTATTATTATTATTATTATTATTATTATTATTATAAACATGATAGGGTAATGAAGCCTACTGTGTTAAAAGAAAAGAGAATTACAAGGCCCTTTAGAAGTATTACCATATTTTGAAAACAATTTCGAAAGTAAAACTAGGAACTTGGTTTTATTAAAAGAAAAATGGCCGAAATAACAGTTACAGGGATATAAAATCTTCTCTGAAAGATGTTAATATTTTCAATTCACAAAATTACCGATATGCAATTTAACAAACGGTGTATGTATATAGAGTTGTATGTGTTCGTAGATATTAGTATATCTCCCCTTAGGCAATTTAATCAAAACCATGAAATGCTTTTATCTATACGAGATAATAAAAAAAGTCCCTATGACAGATGCGGTGGGGATTTACTATCATTATATATACTTTTCTTTATTTTATTTACTTGCTTATATGAATACCTTCTTTATTTTAGACGTTTAAACGTAGAACTTAAATATATTCTGGACGGTTATTTTTATAAATGCAAATATTTGAAAAAGTTGGATAAAAATTTTTGTTTACTGTTTAATATACAGGGTGATTGGTGAGAATGGCCTATTAAAAGTATTATACAAACGGATAGGAATTTTAAAACAAAATTTTGCAGTTGGATATGGTTGAATATGATTTATCACGTGAAAATATTTTTGAATAAATATCAGTTCCGGTTAACCGGAAGTGGACATCAACTTCGATATTTTAAATAGCATGCTATAAAATAAATTACAAATTTAGCTTCTATGATAAATTTTACACATATTTCATGTATATTACCCTATACCTAAATACCATTCCTTCTGAGTTATTCGCAATTAAAGAAAAAAAGTGACAGATACCGATCTTACTTTATAGTAATATTACTTCACGTAGGAGTAAATGAGGCGAATGAAATTTTGCATACGCACAGCTGATATTATGTAGTTATACAGCATTTGAAGTTTTTTCTCTAACATTATACAGGGTGTTTAAAAACTTAGTTGCTTATAAATAAGTTCAATCCGCGGAAAGTAGATTTTCTTAAATGGAAAAGTATATATTTTATTAGATATTACGATTCTACAAAATATTCTCTTTGAATCCGTATGAGGTGTTCCTATACCTAAAATGTAAGGTTAATAAGTTATAACGATTTAATTAACATCCGTTCCTAAAATGCTCAAATATGTCAATTTACAGAAGCAAGTGTGCTTAGCTCAATTGTTTTACATACTTACTTGCCACTTATTTTGACGTCTGTCAGTTAGTTGTTCTCACGTACACTGTGAGAAATAGATCTGCACCAGTACAATAATTAGGGTAAACAATGCGAGTATTTACTTTACAATAACAACAAATTATTTTATTTGTTACAAAATATATTATGTAGTCTTCAGGTTTTCACGGCCGCTGTTGATGGCTGCTCTTCGGTTCTCGGGTTCTCTGCCGTGTAGAAAAGTTGTGGTACTTAACGTTTCGATCATCTTGTCGTGATCAAGATGATCGAAACGTTAAGTACCACAACTTTTCTACGCGGCAGAGAACCCGAGAACCGAAGAGTAGCCGAAAACATATTATCTTAGTATTTTTTTACAATTTTTATTTTACCTCTGTAATAACATTGTTTTCGTTTCTGTGCAATACATTTTTCTCAGTATATTGTGTTAGAATGGATTAGCATTGAGAATAGAACAAATCAGGTAATCATGAATTTATTTATTATGCAAAGTGAATGTAATCAAATAGTGAAATAAACGTATCAAACGTTTAGTGAAAGATACTAACATTTACAACCAATGATCAGCAAAAATTTCTAAGAATTTTTAATATATAAAAAGTTTTAGCGACCGATATGTTCGTAGCACAATAGTGAAAGGACAATACTTGTTAAGTAATAATAACAGTTATAATTATTTAAGAAGGTAGATATTTAAAAAACAGTTGTAGTGTGTCCAAAAGAAAATATTTTGTTGAACGTTTTTTTACTCAATAAAATATTAGTTGATTGAAGAGTCTTGTGTGTATCCAAAATAAAAGTAAAATCCAAAGTGTAAAGTAAAACCCAATGTGTAACGATATCAGTAAAAAATTTAGATTATAATCAACATAAAGTAAATCTACATCAAAGGTCTAAATAATTAGTAATAACAAATTAGGTAAAATTAAAATAATAAAAAAGATAATAAAAAGGTATAAAAGATACCTACAGTAGAAAAATTATAAGAACAACAATAATAATAACACAAATAAATAAGTTATCTAAATGGTTCGACATGGCAACCGTTTCAATTGAGGCATTCTATATTCGGAGACGTATTCCTATAATTCTTGCTAATCATCTGGTGTTATTTGCCTAAAGGATCCCTTATTCCTATAATTCAATGGGAAGAATTTTCGAAAATACGATTAACAAAATGACAGACGTCAAAATAAGTGGCAAGTAAGTATGTAAAACAAATGAGCTAAGCACACTTGCTTCTGTAAATTGACATATTTGAGCATTTTAGGTACGGAGGTTAATTAAATGGTTATAACTTATTAACCTTACATTTTAGGTATAGGAACACCTAATACGGATTCAAGGAGAATATTTTGTAGAATCATAATATCTAATAAAATATATACCTTTCCATTTAAGAAAATCTACTTTTCGCAGATTGAACTTATTTATAAGCAACTAAGTTTTTAAACACCCTGTATAATGTTAGAGAAAAAAAACTTCAAATGCTGTATAACTACATAATATCAGCTGTGCGTATGCAAAATTTCATTCGCCTCATTTACTCCTACGTGAAGTAATATTACTATAAAGTAAGATCGGTATCTGTCACTTTTTTTCTTTAATTGCGAATAACTCAGAAGGAATGGTATTTAGATATAGGGTAATATACATAAAATATGTGTAAAATTTATCATAGAAGCTAAATTTGCAATTTATTTTATAGCATGCTATTTAAAAAATCGAAGTTGATGTCCACTTCCGGTTAACCGGAAGTGATATTTATTCAAAAATATTTTCACGTGATAGTTCATATTCAACCATATCCAACTGCAAAATTTTGTTTTAAAATTCCTATCCGTTTGTGTAATACTTTTAATAGGCCATTCTCACCAATCACCCTGTATAATATTGAAAAATGAATTTGGATGTAGATAAACTTTCATAATTCAGGAAATAAAACAATAGGTATTGCATCAGTGAGAAAGATTTATAAATCATTTTTATGTCTGCTTTCATGTAAACCTGATTTAATTCGGCGATAACGTTGGCGTCGTTGAAATGATTAAATCTTGACAAATCTGAATGATCAGCACCATCTAATCGCAATGATTAGAACGATTGTCTATTGAGACAAAAATAAACTTTTAATGTATCGAAAAAAGAAATACTGAGTCATTCCGAAGAACAAAAAAATGCATCCAAAATAAGAACACTGTATTTAACGAAGTTAATTAGCACCCGCAATATAATGAATGGTGTCATTTATTCGGCATATAAGACATACCAAATTCGTAAGGTAGGTATATTATTTTTGCATAAAAACAAAGCTTTAAATAAAGCACCAACAACACATAAAAATTATAATTTATGAATCGTAACGGCAATATTATGGAGAAGGGGTTTGCAGTGTTTGAAAGAAAGTAATATAAGCAATTTTCATGGGAAAATATGTATGGAGCCGTATGGGAAAAGATTACATTTCAGAGGATTAATTAAATGCACAACAATTACACTATTACATATAAGCATCCAATCTATAATAAATATCTAGCTATCTATCGTAGTTATCAAGATTAATGTATATAATTACTAAAACTGTGGTTAGCACTTGAACTAAATATATTGGTTCACGTGCAAAATGCATATCCATGTCATTTAAATAAGATTTATCGTAATTTATCGATTGATACACACGTTTTTATAACTTATTACAGGGATTTCGTCTTTTTCTTCTTTAAACTAGTATTTCTGAAACAACTTTTAATAATAGAACCTTTAACGTTCATTTTCCGTGGTACTCCGGCTGGTTGTCTTATATAAATCCTTGAAATTTTTGATAAAATTCTATAGTAATAATGGCAATTGTAATTACTGATTATGGCTTGATCCGTGGGTTATAATTGTTATGTTAAAACGGGTCGATAGCCGCAATGGTTAGGCGGCTGATTATTGTTGTAGCGAAACGATAGAAGCCGGTTTTCAATTCTCTGGAGGGACGGTGACATTTTTTCAGAGTGTTGAAATCCGGATCGACTTACCTACCATTCGCTGTTGGGAGCAAAGTGATTAACAGCACAGCATTATAAAAGGCGATATGATGCTGTCACAAAGCCATTTGAAGAAAATTACACACACAAAACTACACCGCGAGAGTTGCAAGCCAAACAAGCGATACAGTTTAGGAGTCACTGCAACTAAGCACTGACCACACTTAAAAAAATGTCACATTTTGTGGGTAAATGCAAGTTTTGTTAATTTTATGGAGGAGATGCTTTCATGGGACTATTTCACATATTTTATATAATTTCTTAAGGAAAAAAACGCCCGAAGAAAGTGTACACCATGAAAATATGATTTTCTATACAAAACTTTGCTACCCTCCCAGGGGTTGAACTAAAACAAAATGCCGAAAAACATTTGATTAGGCGTGTTAAAGAGATTTTAACGCTCTTTGACACAATTTTAATTTTAAGTAAATTTTGCTATTAAAGTATTATTTTCTGTATAAAGCTTGCCACCCCCCTCTCAATCCTTTAGAGCAGGGATTCCCAAAGTGGTCGAAATCGATCGATTGGGGTCGATATTGGTTTCCTAGCGGTCGACATAAACGAAAAGTGGTTTTGGGGATCGACGAGGTCTAAAAATCAACCACTATTGATTAACACAAGTTCTTATTTGAAACTTTCAAGATATTGTATAAGTTGTGTTACGTGTACCAACTTGTTATAAAAATGACTAATATTTTAATAGGAAGCATCATTGTTGTACTTAAAGAAAACTCCACAAGTCGATAAGCGTGCACAAGTTTGTACAAGATGAAAAACATGGCAAGTCAGCAAGCAAGTTCGTGCAAGATAATGAGTTCGAGCGTACAAGTCTTTCAGGCACGTTTTGACTTGCTTTATATTTGACGCATATACGCGATTTAACACGAACGAAATTATGATCTTTCTGGAATTTCTTAGTCTGAGTATTGAGTATAGTAACCTCTAAGAAGACCATTATTTGACAAAGGGAGATGTTGGTGTTGAAGGAAATTAGTTATTATTTTAGTCGATTTGGATCTAAGTAAGTTCCGAGTTTCAGTTGGGATGGAATTGATGTATTCAGTATCCGCCAAAAGTTCACCAATGTGTACATCACCTCTTTCAGGGCATAAACCGAATTTGTAGCCTAACGATAGAACATTCGTGGGGATTTCAATATTAGAAATGTTGACAAACCATTTGGAATTGTTGTTTGATAATTTATTGAAGGTAAGATTTGAATTTAATTTGCGAATTTTATTTATATTTGTATGTTTTATTTTATTAAAGTGCTTATTGAAAGCAATCCTTTGGAGTTAGAGAAAATCATTGAAAATGTGTGGTGGTAACAACCGCTGAATCTCACATTTAATTAAGGCAATGTAATTCGGAATGAGTAATACTGATTTCATAATTAAGGATTTTTGACCCTAACCTGAGATTAAACTGCGAGAGCCTTCTTGCCATGGGTCCCCTTGCCCCTGTCATCAATCTATCAATCTGTCGAATTCCATGTGTAATGTGCTCTGGTGGTCTTAATCTTCTGCAGCGTAACAGAAAATTCTTTCGGTTGATCTTGTTAGCTATCCTGGTGCTATTATTAGAATACGCTTTTAGTAAATTCACCACGTGTCCCATATCTGTAAGTAGAAGTAGAGTGGAAGTACTGGCTGTACAACATTAGAATAAAAAAATCATGATCATATTTTCCTATATAACAAGCTTGCACTTAGGTTGAAAGTTCATTTACCTTTTAAAATTCGTTGGAGGTTGAATGAAAATACACTCATCTACTACCTAATTTATTTCAAGAGATTACAAAGTGATTACAAAGTGTAACGGGCCCTAAGATATCAGTTCATTTTGGAAAAGGGGTCCTTTGCCCAAAATAGTTTGGGAATACCTGCTTTAGAGGTTGAATTTAAAAAGCAAACGCCAAAATATCTGTTTCATTAGTTTTGTCAAAGACCATGAATACTAAGTTTCAAGACAATTTAACTATAAACATGCCACCAACATTAATGGTTTGGGTGGACATTGATGTGTTAGTCGGGACAAAGACTTATATATACATATATACAGTTTGACATTTATTAAAATATTTTATAATACATACCTATATGTATTTAGAAGGCAACAAGTTTCCTGGGTGGTGGTATCTTAATTGACATTAAATATTAAGTACAAAATAACAAACTCAACAAATTTTATTTGCAACCATTCACAGCATTTGATACACTGGATCATTTTGTTACCTTTTTTAAATCCATAGATACAGCAAAACCAACTAGATTGATCTTTTGTGACATTGGTAAAATAACTTTTGTTATCAGTTCGAACTATCGGAGTTTCAGTACCTTCTCCTGTACATTTATCTTTTCTTTTTAGTAAAAGATTCAAAATATGTCGTTTTGTTTTATCTTTTCTGGAAGAGATTTTAACTCTGCAAGACGAAATTAAGGTCTCGAGACGGTTGAAGTGCGATTATGTAGACTTAACTCAAAATGATTTGAGGAATTTTCACAATCTTTTATCGAGAAAGCGATTTGAGTTTCCGGTATTTTCTCTACCTTATATTGGCGGAAGAAATTTTCTTGTGCCTGGATAAAGTATGTCTACCTTATATAGGGTTAAAAATTGAAAATTACTTGCAAAGAAGCACTTGAGCAGTACTAAGCTTAAGAGCATTGAACCAGCGTCAAAACTAGAATCACTGCCAACCCAACAGATCAATGGAAATACTCTCTTTACTTCTTTCCAGGTCTTGGTCATTAATACTTCAGAATTTTCATGTTCGTGGAAAATAAGTAAAATAATAGCGGTTTTTAAAAGCGGCGATCGAGCAGATGTGGTTAATTAAAGACCAATAAATATATTGCCAAATGTTTGAACATATTATGTATTGTAACATATGTAACAATGTAAAACCATACCTATCAGTGCATCAGCACGATTTTATGGTGGGAAGATCTGCTAATTTAACCAATTTGACACAGTATATTGCTGCAACATTGGATCAACGCAAGCAGGTCGACGTGATATACACGATTTTTCGAAAGCCTTTGATTGCACTGACCATGCTATTCTCCTAACTAAACTGGATGGTATTGGTTTTAGCCCTAGACTGGTGAAACTAATTCAATTATACCTTGGTGACAGAAGTGGATACAGATTTGCATGTCATCATTTCGGAATGCTATCTGGGGTTCCATAGGGCTCCAATTTTAGTCCAATGCTTTTTAACATTTTCATCAATGACCTGCTGTTACTAATTTAACCAATTTGATTGGACTATGCCAGTCTAATATGGTATCCTCTTTATGTGAGCCATATTATTATATATATTTATATACCGAATTCGGTATTCGGTTGATGATGAAAACCCATGCGTTTTCGAAACACGTGTCCCGAATAATTAATCAAAGTTGTGGTGTGAGGTGATACCGATGTTTATTGTTATTACGAGCCCACAGTCCTTGAAATCACTCTCATATTATTTTTGTTGAACGTGTACAAAAACGTTTTATGGAATGCTTTTGAATCACTATTTGCTTAGGTTGTTATGTTACCATAGATACATGTTTATCTTGATTTTTTGTATTTCTTTTTGTTTGAAGTATGTACTAAAATTGCTATTTTGTATATTTTATAGTATTTCATTATTAATTATTATGTATATTACTTCACGTATTGTATTTTGTTTTTAGTATTGTTCATGGTCGACTTAAGTAACGATCTAATCAAGGCAACTTCTCCCTCATATGAAGTGTAGTGTAAGATGCTTCAAGTAAACGTAACTGTTATTGGGGAATGATTTTAAAATCACTTTTGCAAAATTGGAGAGCATGGTCATTACGAAATTTATGATCTTCACTTAATAATAAGTAGTATGTATCATATAATCTCACTAGACAAGCCCTTAAATAAAGTAAATTTTAAATATTTTGGAAGAGGGTTGCTTCTTATATCTACAGCATCTACAGCAGAAAGGGTAGAAGATTTTGGGGATTTTGCGAGTGCCCTAAAATCATCAAATTCATCAAATGGTGCTATTGTTAAACTGAGAAATTAACAATTCTATGATCGATAATATCTAACATCTTAATCAAATGCTGTAAGCATGTTTCTGGAAGAGGAAGTTAATGATGGAAGAAAAAAACAAGGCCCTATATCAAAGTCTTTTTGGCAAAGCACTTGCGAGTTGTGACAAATTTCCTTGAAGAAATTTAATGTAATGCAATATTTCTTGCAAACGTATACTGCAAAAAAGTCTATTTCATACTGGTTAAATAAATATTTCATATTAAACAGCAGCTTTTAAGAGTTTTATTGATCAACTCAAGGCTGAGTCTTATTTTGAAGGTTCTGATGTGTATATAGATCTGTATATGAATTATTGATTTTCTTTCTCACTAGATATAAAGTCCTGGCTCGATTCAAATTGTAGAATTCTACGTCGACAAACACCTGCAAATTTTAGTAGTCCTTATCATATTTATGTGCAGGTGTTACAAATGGGGTGAAGGTTTGAAAACAAAAGATATTGCGAGCAGGACAAAGCTCCCATTTGAATTATATAACTATAATAATTGATATTAGATTTTGTTACAGTATTGTATGATATAATAATTCAAATATTAAAGTAGTCATTCTTTAATTATGTTAATTTTATTGACAATCATCGTAAAATTAGGTAACAAGTTTAGACAGTAATTATCTTAAGACAATCGAAAGTTATTTTTCATAAATGCACACTCTATTTAGCTGGTGAGTGTAAAAGTTCTAAAGATGTTAAAAACATATTTAAATTAACCATATTTGTATTAAAAACTTACATTGCACTAATGCAATCTTGTCTAACTGCACCACCCTAACTAATTAGATAATCAACTAACAAAAAAATAACCTATACGAACACAATGAACGATAACAATTATATCAATAACTACTACTATTGTTGTGTGTGTTTGGTAATCTCGAACAATTCGTATTGGATATCTATAATCTAATTGCACTTTGTGTCGTAGAATGAACCAGCAACATCTCGATCTCGTTGTGGTATCTAGCGCAATTCGTTGTATATTTAGATGAGGATTGATCTTTGTTGTCTGAGGCGTGAGATCATGTATACGCGATGATAATCTTCAAAACGTGAAAACCTCTTATTCCGTCCTAATATAGAAATGGTTTATTACGACGAATTGTTTTTTCCTCGTATACCTGCCTGTCTCTTGACAGAGTAAACAATGGACGGATTTTGCTAAGACGCCCTCGCAAAATCTTATACTTAAATAATCACTGCCTTTATTTAGCTTGCAACATGCAATTAGTAGATGCATTTGGTTGTGAAAAAGTACGATTGGATATACATACATGCTTCCAGTATAGTATTATCCGGGATTTCGAAAACATTATATGTTTGAATGGTGCATACATAATGTTGATATTAATCAATACAGGATGTTCTGTGACGTTTTGACAGTAAAATATTTTGAAAATTCTGCTAATGAGTAAGATGAAATTTGGCGGTCACAACAGTCATTACACTTCGAATATCAAGATCTAAATTTATCCGATGATCTGATATCTTTTATCCGGAGTTGCTGTCAAATACTTCACTTTTAGACTTACCGTACGGTATGTTGCCTCCGTATCTTTCATTGTATGTAGAATAAATGTAACTTTGAATATTCTAACATAAACGATAAAAAATTACAGTTTCTCGACCTGGCATCATATGCCCAAATACAAATTTTAGTGGATGTATTATGATTAAAATTGTATTACAGATATTATAGTAGCTCTCAGCAGACATCTTACAGTTCAAGTTTATTTTTGTGATGTGAAAGGTATTCGGTAACAAAGACAAAAGTTTATATTAGATCAATTTAGTACAGCGTTTAACAGATTGAAATTTAAAATGGTGTTAATGACCACCGGAAGGTCAACTTTTTTCTAACTAAATATCAATCAAAATAGAAAAAATAATACTAATTATAAGATGATGTCTTAACCAATACCTGCACACTTAAAAAGTATTGAAAAGATATTGAACACGATCACGTTTTGATTTAAACTAAAAAATTAATCAGTTAAATCTTATAACTCTTTAAACACATTACTCTTTAACCTTATAACCTCGTAACTCCATAATCCCATAACCCTCCATAATCGATAAAAAAATTTGTGTAAGAGTCTGACATTTGATTAATGAGTGTGATTTTCCGATCATCCATTCGAATTGTTTCATTTTTAGTTAATCTACTCTAGTCATTCAATTTCCATTCTAGTTACCTACATATTCACTCTAGTCATTTAATCTAGTCGTTAAGTATTCTCATTTATTGCTTTTTAAGCCCTTGTAAGAACTATATAATGTACACAATCCGATCGTGTTACTCACTTTTGTTTTACGAGCTTGAACTGATTGGTTTTTTAGTTTAATCTTAAGTCAGTTTCAGTGCTTAATTGCTTAGATGACAGAGCTTTTCAAGGATATTACGTTAAGGAGTTAAAGCATTATGGGGATAACAATTTGTGCTGTTGTGCAGTGTAAGTGATAATGTTGAATAGGTTACATTATGGATTTTTTGAGATGATGACGATACCCTGACGTACTGGGGGTTTTCTGACCTAGGATTCGGATTCAGCTAATCAGAAAACATGTAGTAAACATAGTCTGATCCTCTCTCCAGACTCAAAAAAGAACTTTCTTTTGTATATGTAGGTGTGTAATCAGTAAAATTGAAACTCTAGGAAAAAGATAATATTGGGATTGCAGTGAGTAGTGAGGTAAAGAAAAACTTAGAGACAAAAGAGCGTGAGTTTATTTTTACTTCATTACTGACTACAAGTCGCAATAGCTTGTGTGAAGTTCGAAATTTTTAAAGTTGTTTCAGGTTGTTCTGGACTTTATTCCAAAATTGTAGCTGTCTATAATTTATAGTTCGCTAAATAATTGAGAAAAATGAAATTTCGCCAACCTCTCTAATTACTTTTTTCAAACTTTTTCTTAATTTTCTGGCGAAATATGCGTAATAGAAGATTGAAACTTCGAAACAATATTCATATCCCGTGCACAGATTTTGCGTTAGTTTGCCAGATTCCGTGATGGTCGTGAGGACTTTGCAGGCGATTATAGAGCAAGGACGCCAAAAACCACTAACAATAAAGAAAACATCGAGAAAGGCAAATAAATTCTTTGAAGCAATCGCTGTATGTCTGGGAGACTCATCGAAGAGGAAACTGGGATACCGAAAGCACAGTTCATCAAATTTTGACTGAAGATTTGGACAAGCAGAAGATATGTGCGCGCTTCATGCTACACACACTAACAGACGGCCAACAAAATTGGAGAATTCAGCATTGCAAAGAGATGTTAAAAATGTCCCAAAGGAATTTGGCCAGCATATCAGCCATTGTAGCCGGTCATAAAACGTGGTGTTTTCAATACGAGCCCAAAAAAAAAACGTCAAAGTGCGGCAAAGAAGTCATCAGAAGAGCCAAAAGAAAAAATTACGCTTTCAGAAGAAGAAAATCAAGACAATGCTGATCGTTTTACATTGTTCTACAATGATTGTAGGCCAGAATTCGACGAGTACGACCGAAATATCGAGAGCCAGACAGTTGGTTTTTGTTGCACGACAATACACCGTCGCACGAAGTCATCATAGTACTTGAATTCTTGACCGAAACAGGCATCATTGTTGTCGATCATTCACCATATTCACCTGATTTGGCTCCGGAAGACTTGTGGCTATTTCCCAAACTGAGATTGGGGATGAAAGGAAATCATTTCGATATCATTCCGGTCATCTCCAAGACTTCAACCGGGACTAACACACGTGAAATTTTGTTTTTTCCAATTAATTCCAAAAGTATTACTAATGGAAGACTGGAACTTTGAAATAATACAAAACAAAGCTAGAATAATTTCGAACAACTTGCAAATATACGATGGGCGGGTGGAAGAAGAGAAAGGGCTAGTGCAATTTCGTTTTTCTCAATTATTCTTCTTCTTCTTTATTATTATTATTATAAACTATACGCCTAGTAGAACGCTAAAATTTTGGAACAATATTGAGAACAACTATTTAGAACAATCTGGAACAACTTTCAAAATTTCGAATTTAAAAAAAAGGAAAGGGGGAGGGTGGTATCAAATATATTTTTAATTTTTCTAACAATCGCTCTTGTTTCAACTTAATACATCACTATTTACAAAAAAAAATGTATGAAAGGAAGTAATACTAATTCAGTTCCCTGACGTAATTAATGTATCTGCTTCAAAATTAATAAATTTGTTTTTTACTCTACATTATTTTTATATTACTTTTAAAGACCCTAATCATTTCTCGTCCCCAAAGTTAAACATCGGATAAACGGCGGATAAATCCTCAGTATAAATCCAAAATGCCACTCACAATTAACGTATAAATCCAGTATAGGATAAACATAGGATTAGGATAACTTATCCGATCGTCTGAATAAATATAAATGGAATAAGATATAATGTGTTTATAGGAACGAAACGTTAATTTTTTTCTGGTTATTTTTCCATATGGGAAATAGATGCCTTAGTCTTGAATTACAACTCTACTGAAGTGTAAATAACGTCTTGATAGTGCAGTGGTAAGAGCGCCTGCTGACGTTAGTGATATCGTCCTTCTTCCCTTCGTTATTGTAGGATATAATTCTGTGCAACTTTACTTACGCGGAGATCATGCTATAATAAAGCTCTGGAACACTTTATATACACTAAAAGTACACATTAAGAGCTGTGCAATTACTCCAAGCCCTCAAAGAAAAAACAAAATTCATTTCTATCCGTTAACTTTAATAAAGAATCCAGCAAATTATGTTTACCATTTATTTTCATCGATTACGAAAGTTGAAGGGATTAAAACCTGGGGACGTTAGACGACACCTTAAAATCCTTGAAGATGCCAACGTTAACTACCCGATTTACATTGCAAAGGACAAGATCCCTATGCAATAAACTTCGACCAACCCTACAAAGTGGTGATCGAAAGCTGTATTAATGAGACTCACTGGATGAGCCTCAACTCAAAAGAGGAACCCTGGCATGGTACACGGACGAGTCTAGGATAGAACGAGTGGGAACGGGCACTGGGGTCACTGAGCCTCGAGAACTGACAATTTAAGGCAATTGGGCACAATAACCACGTAACTCTTCAGTGGGTCCCAAGCCATTAAGTGATCGAAGGGAACGTGAAGGCAGATAAGCTTGCCAAAGAAGCAACGAAAATGTCTTTCATTGGACCTTATACCTATTGTGGACTGCGAAAGAGCCACCTAAAACAAGCAGTTAACAATTGGGAGGTCAACAGAAAGGCCTTCCACTGGCAGAATACGCCAGGACAGAAGCAGGCGAAGGCACTGTTATCATGATCGCCTAAGACAGCACAGTCGTTGCTATCTTTCAGCAAAGGGGACCTTGGACTGCTGGCAGGGTTTTTAACAGGTCAAGTGGCCCTGAAGTACCACCTACATAAACTCGGAAAAGCTGAAGATCAAATCTGCTGTCTATGTCAAGAAGATCTAGAGAGGGCAGAACACAGTTTGTGTAAATGTGTTGCTGCCAGTCATACTCGACATCAACACTTCAGTAGACCGTTTCTAACGCCTATTGACATCCAGGACATCCCAGACTAATAATAATAATAATAATAATAATAATGATAATGTTTATTTTCAACGGGCAAGAAAACCCAAGTACAGAAAATTTGACAAGGCAAACAAAAAAAAAGAAATATGTATGCGAATTAAATAGCAAAAGAAGGAAATAAAATACTTTAACCAAAACATATATGTATTTATATGACCTAAAACTAGGTAATACATATAATAGAATCCTATCAGCATCATAACTATCCCATCATCTGCGCATCTGCATCTACATTTTCATAGATCGAATTATAAATCCTACACATAACATTTACAGGTGATTTAATTGCTACGTTAGTTTTGCATCTTTTAATATAAAATGTTTGTTGAGACCGTGATTCAAGACGTGGAATGTTGAAATTTATTTGACTGAAGCATCGCACAGTTAATCGTATGGTTAAGAATGATATACAAAAACCTTACACTTAATATTCTACGTCTTAGGTCCAATGACGACACATTAAAACGATTTAGCCTAATCGAGTAATCATAGCCCCTTTCTAGGTAAACGCCATCCGACACAAACATCAAACATTTCAAGTAACGGCGTTGTATACCTTCAATATTCCTTATATGTACCTGATAAATCGGATACCATAGAGCGCCCCATACTCCACTTAAGACCTTACGAACGCATTGTATAATGATAACAAGGACGAAATATTTTTAAAGTCGTGGCAATTTCTATAAATGAAACCATACATCCGATATGCCGACGCAATCATGTTATTAATGTGGTTTACGAAAGATAAACTAGTGTCAAACAATATTTCCAAGTCCTTTACTTCATTATCTCTCCCAAATACTGCATTCCCCAACACATAATCAAATATGACTGGGCTTCGCTTCCTGGTATACGTAAGAACTTTACACTTACTAACATTCATGGTTAGGTTATTTCTCTTACACCAAGCACCCACACAATCCAAATCATGTTGAAGTCCATCAGAATCATTGTTATCACCAATTCTGCGAAACATCTTTAAATCGTCGGCGAAACGAGGCCCTCTCCAATATCATTGATAAAGATCAAAAACAAAACTGGGCCAGGATTCGATCCTTGAGGCACTCCCCCTGATACTCAATATATTGTTGCCTATCCTTAAGATACGACTCAAAAAGATCACATAAAATCCGTGAGCATCCAAAGCGTGCCAGCTTATCCAAAAGAACACAATGATCGAGACGATCAAATGCTTTTTGGAGATCCCAATACACAGCATCTACCATCGCTTCCGAGATCGTCCTCAAACAAACCCGTGCTGATTCGGAGATAATACCACCTTGACAGACTTTCGAAACTTTCCACATATTTGGATCCCTCAATATGAAGTTACAAAGATGATGCATGGGAGCCACAAACGCTGTCGCACAGTCTCGAAGTAGAAAACTCGGAATGCTATCGTACCCACTCAATAAGCTATTCTTCGCCTTCCTCAATGCAACCAAAAGCTCATCCCTAGTAGTAGAATCAACATTGAGATCGAGCAGACTATTTTCAGGTGATGATTTCAGAGGCTTGCCTTTAGATACAGTATAGATACTCTCAAAATACTCAGCATTCATTATAGATGTAGGTGTACTGAACTCCCTGCCATCGGATTTCATTATTCCTGGAATTCTAGTGCATCCACGCTTCCCATTGACGAAAGACCAAAATTTAGTTGAATTCTGAGTAATTATCTTCTGCACATTCGTTATATAATTCTTGTAGGAATCCTGAATGAGAGTCTTACATAGCGCACGAAGATGTTTAAACTGATCTAATTCTAAGGTTCATCAAAAACCTCTAACTAGTTTAAAGAAGGGCAATTTTAAAATATGTAGACCCATGCAGGTCACGGTGACTAAAGGCAGCAGCGCCACTGTCCTCAGATCTAATCTAATCTAATCTATGTGTGACGACAATTTCGTCTCCGAAATATGTACTATACTTACTACATCTATCTATATATATGAATGTGCGCTATTCATACGTGAAAACTACGAAATGTTTAGTGGTCAACAATTAGCACATCATTATAACACACGTGGTATGAGTGACGGCCATCATCTTCTCCCTCCTCAAAGCACTAAAAGTATTATAAGCAGAAATGTAATAACACAAACTGTAAAAATATACAATCACTTACCTCGTGAACTAAAGCAACTGAATAACAAAATGTTCAAAAAGGTGCTGCATTCAAAGCTCAGCAAGAGAGTCCTCTACAGCTTAGACGAATACTTCTCCAATAATATGGAATAATATTCTACATTTATAATGTTGTCATGTATTTTTGTTTTTGACTATAATGTTGTATATTTGTATGTAATGCAGCATTGTTATGTACGTGTCTTAAATGTAAAAATTGTATTTTATTATTATATATCAAATGGTATATTTTATATTTGTTGACGTGTTCAATGCATTGAATTTGCACTATTGAATAAAGTTACCTATCTATCTATCTATCTATCTTAAGAATGTCGAATCGAAATCGAGATAATAGTTCCGGGTTTAAAAATTATCAAGGTGTGCGGACATTACACACTAAACGAAACTTACACAGTAAAACGGACCTGTATCTCAATTTTTTTTAATGTATAACCGCCCCCTTTTGAGATGGCTCGTGTAATCTTAGAAGGCATGCATACGTCATAATCCATAAAATCTATCAAATATCCACAGATCTCATAAATAACGAATTAAATACCATGAAACAAATCCTGGAAATACAACGATAATAGTATCTACACATAATCTTTAAAACTTCTAGAATACTTTCCACTGGATAAGCGGATAGAAAGTACTTACAATAAATAAATGGTCGACGTTAGGATTTCAAGGATTAATAATAAATAATCTAAAATGTCTAAAATGTTCGAGGCAAAATCGTTTATATTTCTATGTGCGTTGGCGCGTTCAAGTTGTTTTATGTTTTTCAATTTAATTGAAAATCTGTAGATTTTATTAAAGACTAACTGATATGATAATCAAAAACCTTGTACATATTTTGTATTAACGTATAGATTTAAGGTCAAGATTTACTTAATTGTTTGTACAAATAATCAAGATAAATATAACAGTACTTTCAACTTTTCACTCAGATCTCAGGTACACGTAAGTACTTCTAATTTTTTCTCACGATGTGAATGAATGTTTTATACCAAGATCGATAAATAATACGAACTGGAATCTCTCTTAGAAAATTCAAGAACTTTCCTGTTACCGAAGGAATATAATCATAATCATCTGCTTCGGAACATCTGGTGGATCTCAGTCACCTGCCGTTTACAAAACATCTGCCTTCCGTGGCACGCTTGAAACCTTTCCGGTAAATGTAAAAGTCGATACTTACCTACTTCGAGGGCACGACAAAAGGAAACCCAGGGAAAAATTCTTTATCTATTATTAAATCCTTGTTTGTCTAGTATTCAGATCTGTCGGTCGGTCCGTTTTTAACAGCATATCTTACATAATATTCGGTTTATATGAGATATTAATAATTTATTATTTACGATGTAAATAATATAAAATTAGCCGATAAAACAAGCAATGATGGACTCGACCTTATTAGAATCTGCCGATTCTAACAACGCGCTGCCCCTACGGCTTTGTAAATCTCCACTATACTACTACTGTATAAAAATGTGAAAGACGTTGATTTTAGTCGTATGTTAGTATAGCTGTTGTACAGTGGCCAGCTTTTAAATCGAGACCACCGCAAGCTAACGTCGACCTTATCTACTAATAATAATATCTAATATAAATCCTCTAACTGAAGGCCACACAATGTAACCCCCTCTACATTGTTATTAAGGTTTAGGAAATTCCGTAACGGTATCGATTATGCTGCTGGCCACTGTACAAGAAAGATTGCGTTTGTATGTGCTCATGAATTCTGTACTGAGCTATGTATTTTAGAGAGACGTATGTACAGTGGAGAGCACCTTAACCGATACCGTTACGGAATTTCATAGCCCTTCTTAGCAATCGGAACGGGAACGTCGTAAACTTATATACATAGTGTGTTTCACTTTTCATGGGGACACCTAAATAACTTTTTTATTTTGAAAGCAATCAATATAAAATTTTTATCAGTTATGTAGGCCACGACAATGCATCTTTTCATATGAATAGAGTTTTTATAAAGTCAAAATCTAGCCAACTGCGATTAAAATAAAAAGTAGCGTTTCAAGTCGGGTCATAGTAGCGATTAAGATAGAGCAAAAAAGTATTAAGAAAAGTTATTACAAATCACTCAAGAACTCCAAATACCAAATTTCTCTGAAAAATTTGTAATTTTACATTTTTCTCCATTTTTATGCCATCAGCAGATGATAATTTGTTATTGCAATAATAAGAGTGCCATGAAACAAGAAAACGATTCATCAGTTCAAACGTCAAACATCAAACGTCAATTCACTAAACAGTTTACTTCAGTTGCAACTATCGAACTTTGCTAAGCAATGGCCGATAGACATTTAAGTATTGCTGAAAAAGTAGAAATTATTCGAATTGTTGGTGACAATGTACGTTCTACCCGAGAGGCGGCTAGAGAGTTTAACGCGAGGCACCCTGAACGTCCACCCATCCGTCATCGAACTGTTGCATACTTGAATAATATTTTCAACACTACTGGAAATGTTACTAAACCACGTCCACGAGGATTGAACAATCGAGAACACCATTTAGATGCAGTAATATTAGCACCGTATCGTAATAATCCTCACACGAGTTTACGAGATATGGCTAGAAATTTAAATATCTCTTACTCTAAAATTTGGAGATGTCTCCGTCGTCACAAATTGAAACCGTATAAGCCAAAATATTTACACACTCTTGAAGATGGAGATCTCCATAGAAGAATGGAGTATTGTCTATGGGCTCAAGGTAATTATCTAAATGACAGAGAATTTTTGAAAAAAATTATGTTTAGTGATGAAGCTACATTTACTACTAACGGTGTAGTTTCGTCCCAGAACTGTAGATACTGGGCAACAGAAAACCCAAACTGGGTCATCAACTGTAAAAGACAATATTCACAGAAAATTAATGTGTGGTGCGGAATTTTAAATGCACGAATCATTGGCCCGTTTTTCTTTTTTGACACGCTAAATGCAGAAAGGTTTTTACATTTTTTAAATACTGAATTAATGGATGTGCTTGATGATTTACCACTGGATGAGAGGCGAGATTTGTACTTCCAGCTAGATGGATCCCCGGTTCATAACGCAAGAATAGTGCGAGCATGGTTAGACGAGAACTTTCCGTTAAGATGGATAGGTCGTAATAGTCCGTTAATAGAGTGGGCTCCTAGATCGCCTGACATTACACCACTGACTTTTTCCTTTGGGGAACTATTAAAAATGTTGTGTATGCATCAAGACCTCAAAACATACAGGAACTGTGTCAGAGAATCCGACAAGTCTGCCGAGAAATTTCCCCAGAAATACTACGACGAGTTGTACTGAATCACAAAAGACGATTGGAAAAATGTATCCGTCTTCAAGGTGATCTAGTTGAAAAAGATCCTATTTAAAATATTGTTCGTTAAATTGTTGCTATATTTTGTTCTTTAATACTGAATAAAATTAGCGAATCGTTTTCTTGTTTCATGGCACTCTTATTATTGCAATAACAAATTATCATCTGCTGATGGCATAAAAATGGAGAAAAATGTAAAATTACAAATTTTTCAGAGAAATTTGGTATTTGGAGTTCTTGAGTGATTTGTAATAACTTTTCTTAATACTTTTTTGCTCTATCTTAATCGCTACTATGACCCGACTTGAAACGCTACTTTTTATTTTAATCGTAGTTGGCTAGATTTTGACTTTATAAAAACTCTATTCATATGAAAAGATGCATTGTCGTGGCCTACATAACTGATAAAAATTTTATATTGATTGCTTTCAAAATAAAAAAGTTATTTAGGTGTCCCCATGAAAAGTGAAACACACTGTATATTGAAGATAAAATTGGTCAACTGTAAATTTATGATCTGGTAAACAAACAATCGTCTCTCTGATACCTGCTATGAGATGAAACATACATTACATCCATACACATTAGACATCGATAATAATGCATGTAAATTTGTATATAATGACATTCCCTAAAAGGAATTTTAAGAAATTCTAAGAAATGAAATGACAGATAATCCGTATGTAATTGTTCATGCAAAGAGCAATAAAGAAGAAGATATAAAACTTATTTCAACATTAATTACTTATGGTTCGTTTCCTTCCTCTTTTCTTCACACTTTTAATATTTACTTATTAGTGTAATGATTGCTTTTAACAAGTATAAACTGTATGTATAATAATAGAGTGATAGTTGACGCATTTTTCCAAATTTAATAGTATATCTGCGTCTGTCATTAAAATTGCAGATAATGTAGTTTCTTTGTGTATTAGTTTTATACAGCGTTAGTAAAAAGTCCCGGAACGGTCGAATAACTTTGTTATTTGAAAATTATGATTTCTGAAATTTGGTATGGGGGTATAGTTAATATAAATGCATCTTATGCAATACAGTTTATATTTTTTTCACTTCCGGTTTAATCGGCAATACGTCCAACTTTTTTTTAAAACGGAACGCCCAGATTTTTTGTAACATTTTTGAATGCAAAATAAAAAACTACGTTCAGGAAGTATTAAGATGTTTATTTTTATTCACAAGAAAACAGTTAAAAAATTAAAAAGTGTCCTAATACAGAAAAAACAAGGTACCTTTGAAAAAAGTTGTTGTTTAATGTTTGCATTCTTTTTGCCGTTAGATTTGACAATTTTAAAAGCGTTTTAACTTTTGCATCGCTATAAATTTACTTATTTTAGACATTGAAACATTTGAAAATGGCAGTAAAACTTACTGAATCAGAACGAATTGAGATATTAATCATGCGTGGGTACGGTGATCGTCAACGTTCTTTTGAAGAGGTTCGTATTTTGTTTAATACTGTTTATCCGGATCGTCACATTAGTAAAAGTACGGTATGCCGAACAATTCAAAAGTTTGAAATCTTTCGTCAGGTGAAGGATTTACCTAGAAGCGGACGTCCATTAACAGCAACAGATGAAGAAACTAGTTTGAATGTGTTACTTACAGTGGAAGAATTAGGTCAAATTCATGAGATCTCTCAAAAATCTGCTCATAAGATTCTTAAATCAGCAAGAATGAAAGCCTATAAAATGTATCCCGTCCATGAGTTAACTGAAGATGATCCAGATCGTAGACTACATTTTTGCGAAACAATGACGGAATTGATCGAGCAGCAGCCTAATGTTTTAGATCACATCATTTTTTCAGATGAGGCAACGTTTTGTCTCAACGGCACTGTGAACAGACATAATTGTCGCTACTGGTCAATTGAAAATCCGCATTGGATTGAAGAAGTCCATACACAGCGTCCTCAAAAGGTGAATGTCTGGGCTGGTCTTGTTGGAAACAACATCATAGGACCATTTTTTATAAGAGGAAATTTAACTGGGAACGTCTACTTAAATTTATTGCGAAATGAGGTTGTTCCAGCAGTTGCGGCCTTCTTTCCAAATGCAAACATAGGTGATCACCCTAATGCACATTTTTGGTTTCAACAAGATGGATCTCTCCTCCATTTTGCCCATAATGTCCGCGATTATTTGAATGAAATTTTTCCGGAACGTTGGATCGGACATAGAGGAGCAATCGAATGGCCAGCACTTTCGCCAGATCTCTCGCCATTAGATTTTTTCTTTTGGGGTCACTTGAAATGTCAAGTGTACAAAAATCGTCCCCATAATCTTGAACAATTGGAAGAGAGAATAGTTCAAGAAGCCAATCGCATCACTCCAGAACAAATACAAAATTCAATAAGAAATTTTACTGACCGTTTACATTTTTGTCAAATTGTAAATGAAGAGCATTTTGAACAATTATTGTAATCGCAACCTGATAGACAGGTATCTTGATTTTTTTGTATTAGGACACTTTTTTAATCTTCTAAACGTTTTCTTGTGAATAAAAATAAAGATCTTAATACTTTCTGAATGTAGTTTTTTCTTTTGCATTCAAAAATGTTAAAAAAATCTGGGCGTTCCGTTAAAAAAAAAAAGTTGGACGTATTGCCGATTAAACCGGAAGTGAAAAAAATATAAACTGTATTGCATAAAATGCATTTATATTAACTATACCCCCATACCAAATTTCAGAAATCATAATTTTCAAATAACAAAGTTATTCGACCGTTCCGGGACTTTTTACTAAGGCTGATAGAAATCGATTTATTACATCTTTGGAACTCACACCTAGCACTAAATGTTTTGTTTTTGATAATTCACTTATTTAAAGTAACATTTTCATAGTATATCAAAATAGTTAGTCACACGATACGTTTTTAATAAATATGTAAGTTATTAAAACGTTTTTAAATTTTATACATACACAGTTTTTTAAGTTTTCATTTATTCCGTTCTCGAAAAAAAAAACTGACATTTACTTAATTTTAATAGTCTTTTTGCGTTATACATCATTCATTATCATACATATATACCGGTTAAGTTGTTTTCATATAAATTTCAAGAGAGAATGATGTTCTAAATGTAGTATTATGAATTATAATGCAACAGTAACAAGAATTACCTAAATATAATCCGTACGCAAGGGTATTCCGCAACTGGGTACCTGGCGAAAATACAGCGGAGCATTTATGTATTCTCCCAAGCTAAGGAGATCTGTTTTACTCCTACATTGTGTCAATAAGGCCCACGTTTGCTTAGAGGGGTCTCGTTTTAGAAGCTCTCCACTGTACATACATAGTTGGTGCTTACTACTTTGTACGTACTATTTGAATATTTTCGCATATTAGAATATGTATATCTATTAGTAAAGGAATGTGGAGAGATAAAATCGAGTATATAGAGTAATTATTATTTGTAATTAAATGTTATATGGCTGAGATACTATTCGTTTCCAGGAATTGTTTGTCTCATTGTCACATGTTCACATTATACAAACGTATTGATCACTTTAAAGATAACAGTTTATTGCATAGATACAATACAGCTTATAAATATCTGTGCATCTGTACTATTATGTCTCGTTCATTAAAAAAATAGTTTTTGTAGTATTTGTTAGTATGGGAAAGGAATTGACTAATAAGTTCGTAGAGCTCTTATCAAAGTGACAGAATATTGCAAAATACATGTTTATATATTTGAAACTAAATCGACGTGAAATATTTTTATTACTATTTAGAAAATATGTGTTCTAAAAAAAGGTTATTACGTTATTACACCTGCGTCTTTATTGATTTTAAAATAAACAAATGATTATTCACAATCAACAAATTTTGTTTTCAATTATTATAGCACTTTATATTGCAGGTTGAATACCCCCTTAAGTGTAGAAACAATATTTCTTAATACTCATTTTTTCCGTAATCTTATGAAAATGTAAACATTTTTAAACTGCGCATGTTTGATATCAAAACAACTTTTTAATTACAAACATTACCACAACTATTTCTCAATGTAATACCACGCATTAACTCTAGTTTGTTAAACTAACTAATTTCTATAATCGTGCCAGACAAACATGTTTCGACACAGAAACTGAACAATGACAAATATGTATTGTTTAAACGTAGTATTTGCTAATTAAAGTGTCTGTATTGCTCTTTATATACATGGCCTACTATAAAGCAAACAAATATACACTTATGTACGTCTGTAATAGCTTTATTATTATTGGGGTTATTGTTCTAAACTTCAAGCCAATAAACATTGATAAATGGTTTAATAAAGAAAGGCCGGCTGATAGTAAGAACGTATTTAATTTACGTCAAGAAGAGATAATGAAATTCTTGTTCTTGTAAAAATAAATACCAACAATCGATGATATCCAGCATAAAAACTAAGAACTCGTGATTATTTGGACAAACACTGCATGAAAAAGTACTTAGATTAACGACAACTCAATGATTAATACTCGAGATAGAAAATATTTCAGAAATTAATGAAAATGCTGTTTATTTCGAAATGTAAAACAGAAGTGATCCTGTGTGTAAACTTTCTATACAGAGCAATCCAAATTAAGTGTTCACCATTTGTAACATTGTTATTATTAAAGATACAAGATTGTTTAAATTAGTAAACTTGTAGTACTTTTAACGCTCTTTAAGATGGAAGAATAAAAAACAAATGAGCAGCGCGTTTTCGAGTTTTGCCGAAAATATGTTTTTTTCAAATGGAAACCCCTGTATATTATATCATTTTCTGCTAGAACTTTAATGTTTAAACATGTATCTATCAAAACGACAATAAATCTTTCTACCAGAAGTCAAATATTAGTACAGTTTTATGAGTTTTAATTTAGATATTAATTTCACAAAAAATGATTTTTACCCATGCAGAAAAGTGTGATATGTTAGAATCTTATTTAGTGTGCAGAAAATCCTCTAGGAGGGCAAAAGAACACTACGCTGAATTAGCCCTTATAATTGGCTGTATCAAATATTGTCATTTATTTGGAACTGTTTTCCTCGAAAAATTGAAAAAACAATTGAAATATCTCAAAAATTATTAATTTTTGACATAGGACATGGTATGTACCTACATGAAATTTACCCAAAATTTGATGGAAAATTTCTTCTATTTAAAATAAACGAGTTGGTATGTACTTTTCACTCTTCGCCCATCATTGCATCCCTAAAAATTTCTAATCAAAACTCTTTCTGTCACATCCCGTATGGCCATGCAGCTTTAAATTCATCGATTTGTTTATATTCAGGAGGTTGACACCGCCAAATGTAATATTACATCGATGCTAGAAATTTGTCAAATCACACACAAAGTTGGAAAAGTACGTTGAAGCTTAAAAGGAAAGAAACTACTTTGGAGCAAAACGGCACCTGATGCAAAATCTGTAAACAATATCGGAGCCATAAACCCGCCTATTAATTGCATTTTTGATATATCCAGAAATTGATGCGGATGTGTTTCTGATTTAGTTTATTATGTGTTCATAAGACTAAAACCCTATCCATGGTTTGTTGTAAGTGTTACATTATAACATCTTTGCATTAGTAATCTCTTATTTCTTGATATGATTTCATATTCAAATTAATAAAACAACAATGAACTATAAATCAATTAAATTGATATTCAATCAATTTATTTATTATAAATTGATTTATAGTTCATTGTTCTTTTATTGTCCTCAAAATGGGATTATGTCGGGAAATAAAAGATAAATCTTTCAAGGTCGTAATAAATTAGTCAAATCACAATTAGTACTATTCAAAAATATTCAATGAAATACTGCCAATTACTTGTGGAATGTAGTTACCACCCTGTGGAAAACGTGCAACTTTTATATAAAATTCAAGACACAATAAGTATAAAGTTGTGGCATATCAAAATAACACTGCAAGAAGTTGTAGAATCCAAAGAAGTTTTGCAAAAATGGGTGAGAGAAGTTTCAAGAAATCTGGAACTCGTTTATTCCACAGGATTGCCGCGCTTTAGTAAATACTGTGTATCAAAAAATTAATGTTGATTGGTGATTTAGAATTACAAATTACCATATTCGTTCTTTTAACCGTTTTCTCTTAAATGATCAACAACGCGATATCTGATATTAAGTTTCATCAGGAGCAATAATATTTATAGTACGTAGATTTAAGCAATAAAGTTTTAGCCAAATCATTGTTTGGATTCTTTTTGATATAGCATCATTAAAGTTTTGAACATTTGGGCTAATTGAGCTGGGACGGATTTAGATTTAGATTTAAGTAAGCGTGATATCGCGTTGCGAGTTATTGATCTATTGTGCTACTTTGCATGAGCAGTAAGCTGCTGGAGTATGGCCGCTCTCAAAGCTCTCCATGCAGTCTAAGAGCTTTAATAAACTGCATTAGCTGTGATGATTTTAGAGAAGGTTCGTCTATGACATTACCTGTCGAGAGAGTTGACTCGTTTTTCCATGATGGTGATGCAGTAAGATGTCAGGTGTTCCGGATTTTCATCCTCAACCCCGCAGAACCTGCAGTCGCTATTCTGCTGTAGACCTATCCTTGTCATGTGTTCACCAAGGAGACAATGCCCTGTAAAAAAACCTGTGAGGATGCGTAGTCTATATCTGTTTAGTACTAGCAAAGTTTTTGCTCTGTGCTTGCTGTAGCTTCCAAGGAAGATCTTGGAGTGTCACAGACCAGTGAATCTCTCTTCTTTGTCTTTAAGTTATTTTTTTGTAGGTGCTCATCCCTATACCACAGAACGGTTCCGGTCCCACAAATCGAGTGGTAGCGGCCTTCTTTGCTAATAAATTAGCTTCTTCGTTGCCTCTGATTCCAGTATGTCCTGATATCCAGCATAATGCAACTCTATTTTCCGTTTTTCTGTTTGGCTAGGTTGTTCAATCTGTTAAGACATTCCCAGACAAATTTCGAGCTAGTTAGTTAGGAATAAATGTAATCACAGATATCTACTTGGCTTGCTAGCATTTTACCTGCTTTAGAACTTCAATAAAAAATAAGATTGACTGTTAAAAAAAAACTATCATTGGCATCATATATACCTACTCAAAACTCAAGTTTGTTTTAACATTTACTCTGCACCATAACAACAAAATTGACAACCACGCTAGCGAATAAAAAAAACCGGAAATAATACAATTTCTTTTAATGTACATTAATATTTATTATGTCACTTTACTACACTTTCTTTACAATAGCATTAAGTAGAAATATATGCATATTTACACATTAAGAGGGTCGTCTAGCAGCTGATTATTTTACAGCGGTGCCATATCTACATAATTCTATAAATCGTTTGCTTGATTTTATTTCAATATAATTTAAAAATTGGGCTTCACACACATATTTCTACAAATGTTTTACATCTACATATAAAATTTTGTCTATTAATATTCGGTATTAACTTCATAATCTCTTTTTCCGTTACAGGCCGTTACCTTGATACGGGCATCGAGATTACTCTATTAATTTTCAGATTTAATTACTGAAATTTGCTATGAGCATTCAAAATACGTCTACACATGTGTGTATCAAGCCCGATTTTAAAATTTGTTTTAAATAAATTATAAAAACATTATATTATGAAAAAATTTAACTATGGCAACATCGCCAGCTGTCAAACGGTAGTCGGGCCTCTTAATTATCATCTAAATTTAACGTTAAAATACTATTATGTGTCTTGAATTTTACTTTAATACAAAACCTTATATAGATTTAGGTTATCTCATGCTAAATAATTAGATAGGTAATTGGCCGTACTTTCTATACGTGACTAAATTATTTAAATAAGTATAGATTATCTTAAAACACACATTCTGCACAAAGAAAGATTGCATATACAAAATATATACATATGTATGTATTTAAATGTTCCTTAATCACGTTCATGTTGGCCTACAAAACAAAGCCAATGAACTTGCACTTTTTTTATATAACAATAAGAATCTTAGATTTTAGATTTTTTTGTTATAAGATTGTCGATTTAATCGACAATATTTATGCCTTAGACAATTAGATATTTATTAGGCGAGAGTTGGATAGGATAACGATACATAATAACTAATTTAAAACAGTCAACAAGAAAACACTATAAATAGGTTCCTATAAATATATATTTATTAAGCTTAGACATATAACATATAATTTATTTACATTATTTTATTGTACATTCACAACTATACTTGATACCAATCACCAAGACTTTTATATCTATAAAAAAGTAATTATAATATAGAATAAAACCAATTGGATTGAAAAAATTGCTTTTTTATATTTGTCGTTTTAAGAATCAAACATCTAGTAGGACAACATAAACAGCACATCTATATTTATAAAATAGAATAATTTACTAAATTTTGACCTCAATTTTAATTCGAGGCCACGAACATCTTAGTAACTCTTCTAATATAGTTTGGGGTTGTCAACTAAAGATTAAAGTTATAACGACTCTACTAGGTAGACATTAAAATTATCTACACATCACAAATGATTTTGTTTTTTCCTCGATACGAATGTACAATATTTTGGAATAAATGCATAATACATGAATGGTAATAATAGTCTGGGTTTTAAAAGCCTATTTGTAAGGTATCAAAAAACAATTTATCACACTCTAATAAAACATTATAAATACATGTAAATTTGATCGTTCTACGCTTTCTAAATCAGTCATAATTTGAATAAGACAAATTTAAATGTCAGGATTTCAGTTCTAGAAAAATCTTATAGATTTCATATAAAGTTCATGGAACCTAACGAATGTAACCGTTGCAGATTTTGTACATATAGTTACTTTAATAATTTTAGTTTTTCAAATCATAATAATTTTATTTTTTCAAATCATGGAATTAAAACTTCTATAGTTTTTTCTTCCTCCGTCCTACAAATAGGGCATGTTGTTAAGTTACTATTACACGTTTTACAAGTAGCTAAATGCCTGCATGGCATAGAAACTATAGTTCTTACTTCTGATTTACAAACACTGCATAAGAGTTGCTCATGGACTGGTGGTATGTCTGCAACAATTTGTTCTTTCACCTTACGCAATCGAATTTTTTTTTTATCATTCTTGTTTACGAAATCTTCTCCTTTCTTCCGCAAGACATATTCACAATGAGGATTCCACTTAGCATGTTCGACCCAGGGATCATCGTCTTCCTCCCATTTATGGACACCAACACCACAAGTGAAGCAAATTACTTTATCCCCAATCCCGCTATAGAAAAATCCAGCTTCCGCCATTAATTTCTTCGTTTGTTTCATGGAAATCGGCCAATCTTCGAAGCTGTCGAATCTAGCTTGCATAGTGTCGTATCTATTTGCGGCCGTTCGTTTTCCAATAACGCAACCACATTCGTCTTCACCTTTTGGTGGCCTGTTTCTTACCGAATCAGTTCGTAATCGCTCAAGTAATTTGCATTTCGGGCTATGTTTGCGGTGCTCTTCAACTGGGTCGTCACCTTCCTCCCAGAATCCTAACTCTATACCGCAGAAGACGCATATTACGTTATCGTTTTTGCCTTTGTAATAGAAGCCGTATCTCGCTAAGGTTTCTTTCTTGATGAAAGGTAAAGGCCAGTCTGTGAATGTGGCCAACCTTTCCTTTTCGTGTGCTAGTTTCGTTAGTAAAACTTGCTCAGATTTAAGATGCATTTCTGTAATAAAATTGAATTATTATTAAAAATAATCATTGATGAAGAATTTTGATATGATTGATTCATGGAACTTCAAAATTAATCAAGATAAAAATTACGAATACAATAGGTCTAGAACAATGCCTCTCCTATTTCAGGAAGGTGATATTTTTAAATTGATGGAATCTTTTTGCAAGATAAAATTTATTAACCCCAATCTTCTATTGTTTCATCTACTTATGAATTGTATGCTAATTCTTGAAAGGCAATTAAGATAAAACTCGTACTATACTCTCAAGTACCGGCCGAAATATTAATAAGCGCCAATTGGATAGTTTTACAGTTTAAAATTTAATTGTAGATGTCGCTTTAACTTAAACTTTAATTTAGTTTAATTTATAGTTACTCAAAGATTTAAATTTGCGATATGATTAGACAGATAATCCGATATAATCAAAAAAAAAAACAGTACCTACATACATTATATAATGATAGATTTAAGTGAAGCACTCACCTTAAGTATTTTTATTTGATTTTTCCGAACTAAAAAGAGTTGTTCCGTAAAAAAGCTACCACACGACAATACGGCAACATACACTAGGCGATCAAACTCGTCTATTTTACCTTTTATATGTGCACGTTATCGAAAGTTAGAAACGATATCCTATCTTTTTCGATTAGAGTATTCCCAGAACAAATCGATAATTTTTCATTCTAAGTACAAGTGCTTAAAACACTTTTCGAGTTAATTTTGAAACCTAATTTGTTTGAAATGTTATCGGAAAACTTATTACTTAAACATTTATTTTAAGAAAATTAAATTTGAAATCTCAGCGTTGACTTACCTTTATTATTTAAATCTCCAGCTTGCGATATCTCCATTATGTAACTTTCTTCTTCAAGATAAAATAAACTTGTCCAAAAACTATGGATGTAATTCAAAATAACACTGTTTATACACTGAATCAGTATCAACGTTGATAACTGTATTTATAAGTTTTTAATAATCAAAAATGTTCGAAATTGCGATAGAACAATTATAGAAAACATAACAAAATACCTGCAAAGATTAACTTCACATAAACAAAATTGCTACATCGACAGTGAATACGGCCGATTTAAGTTACATAACACTCCCACTTTGATATGTAATAATTTTATCTTGGAAAAAATATTTATCTGAGATAAGTTAGTTCAGTCTGGAGCCACAATTCTTGAAGATAGTGAATAGAAAAATACTTGAATCATTCTTCCAATTAGATGTTTAACAATTTGCTAAGGAAAATAGCTAAATCCTTTTTCCAGAAATAAACGTGAATTAGAAATGTCACTGGATGACGCAATATGTAAATAATTGCAAGTAGTACATTTAACAAAATGCATATTCTAGAATGTAACAAAAACGTATCATGTTCTTTGGCAAGAAAAGAATACAACATGGGAGGGTACTAAGAAAAAAAAATGAAAATGTCTGAAAACCAAACAAAAGTTTGTGAATATTCGATGCTTCTTAGCTCAATCTTTACATACATCAACAGGAGATATGTCTTCGCCTTCAACATTGCAGTATTGTGAATTAGGAAAGTCACTGGATGATGCAATATGTAAATAATTGCAAGTAGTACATTTAACAAAATGCATATTCTAGAATGTAAAAAAAACGTATCATGTTCTTTGATAAGAAAAGAATACAACATTGGAGGGTACTAAGAAATTAAAATCTCTGAAAACCAAAAAATGATTTTGAAAACATCAAACATCAAAGTTAATTTTGTAGTACATTTAACAAAATGCATATTCTAGAATGTAAAAAAAACGTATCATGTTCTTTGATAAGAAAAGAATACAACATGGGAGGGTACTAAGAAAAAAAAATGAAAATCTTTGAAAACCAAACAAAAGTTTGTGGATATTCGATGCTTCTTAGCTCAATGTTTACGTACATCAACAGGAGGAATGTCTTCGCCTTCATCAGTATTGTGGTACCAATAATAATACTAGTGCTTTAGGAATTGCCGATAAAAGAAGACAGTTTGGAAAACGTACATCAACTGAATTGTCATAACGCCGAAATATTTGTTTGCATAGTTTTCGTTTCAATATAATGCACATTGCGATGCCATTGATCCAAATTACGATTAATTGAGAGTTGTACGAGATTGGCTGACTACAGGATAATAGCCTAAAAAACCAAATCATAAAAACCTGTTAGTTACACAATTAAAATCAAGCAACCTAAATTATAAAAATGTAGGAATGGGGAACAGGAACATTTTTCAAATTATATCTAATGACATAAGTAGACGAAAAAATGGACCAGCATTTTTTTATTTTGATATAGGTATATTGTTATAGAATTAAGGAAATTTCCACTAAACAATTATATATGTAGTACATACATTCATTCTTTATCACTTAAATCATATATACATTTTTTTTGTCATAATAGAAAAACGTGAACGTTTCTTAAAAGGTAATTAACCAGACTGCATTTTTGTAAAATGTCACGTTTACTTTCATTAATTTGTCACTAATATTTTTTGGATATAAACTATGCATTTTAAACATACATTAACAGTCTTATTGTTGCTATTATTATTATTATATAAATGTTTAAAGTTTTGTTCTTTAGCGCATCGAAGTACAAAAACTAACTGACGTCACGGAGTACTATAGTGTATTTTTTTTGTGTTGGCTTGATTGCAATTTCGATATGTATATATTTCTTTTTCAGTTATTGGCTACCATGAAAATATATCTGTCAATCGACTATGACAATCATGACGTTATTTATCTTATATTCGACCAGTTCTGAAGTAACTTTCGATTACAAACATTTTGCGTTGTAACTTCAACATGTTAAATAAACAATCAAATGTAAGCTTGTCTATTTTATGTTTGGCGCTGACAGCTGTCACAATTTGACGTAGGTACAATTTAAAACTATAGCAGTGTCTTAAATCTTGCTAAAGAAAACACTTTAAAACTTTATGTTGACATGCCTGATTTTTTAATTTAAATGTGTCAAAAATTTGACAGGGACACAGTCCACAACTGTTAATAATGAAATATTCCCATGGTTTTAGACTAGTGACATATTGTGAAACGACATAACGCAGAAATAATATAATATAAAATTTACGCATTAATAGATAAGCTATTCTCTATAGTTCACGATGGTATTATCACATTTGATTTTGCAACATATTTCATGTTCCCTATTCCAAACCAAAATCTAAACATTCCAATCGTACTGTTAAATTAAACCATAAAACTTAAAAAAATCTTTAAAAACATTTTCAAATCAACCAAACAAACCTAGAATCAAAGACTGCGATGACTAATGCAAATCTGAGCGATTTTATTGAGCCTCATACATCTGAGACAGTACCAATAAAGCATTTGTTGGCTGATCTGCTCGTCTATTTAATTGTACTAAACAAGCAACTACACAAAATCCGCAAAATCATGTAATATTTCTATTGTTTTCTTGTTTTCTTGCTTCTACTTGATAACTGAAATAGTTTCTGTTTAAATTTAAACATACTCATGTACATACAATCTTAACAATTTGTAATATCGCTAAATCTTCTATAGAATTTTGTTTTGCATTCTATAGCTATTATTTAATTCAAAAGAGATATACAGAATGTAACTCAGATTGAGATTGACCCTCTGAGACTCTCACGGACGTTAACCTCTCTAATCGGTTAATAAACCTCAGGAAATATGTGGTGTCAGTGGACCTATGCCATTAGAGCACCCACTCAAAAAGAGTCTGAGTGTGAAATAAAAAGAGAGAATCTGGTGAGCGGTAGAGCTGTAAAAAGATACAGCTCGCACTAAGGTATATCTCGTTACATGAAAACAACATTTTTGAGACTTATGTACTACTAGCGTTCATATATAGGGTAGATCCTATTCTTAAATACAAAAAACAAAAAACCTGAATCTAGCAGTCATGAAAGTTCTAAATACAGAAGTCGTAATATTTCGACCGACAACAAAGCTGAAATTGATAGATCCTACTATTTCGCGTGAGAACATAAATTAAAATAAACATACATTTACATAGGATACTGACAATTTGTCACAAATCTGAATCATCAACAATAAGAACAACTCCAATATGAATGCTTTTTTGGCATTCTGTCGCTATTAATTAATTCAAAAGAGATATAACTCAGATTGAGATTGACCCTCTGAAACTCTCACGGACATCAATCTCTCTAATCGGTTGATAAACCCCAGGGAGGTATGTGGTGTCAGTGGAACTATGCCATTAGAGCATCCACTCAGATAAAGTCCTGGTTCCTGTGCTTCGTTACGTTTATGTTTACGTTTTATATTTTCAATCTCCAAAATAGAATTAGTTAGTTCCGAGATAGGTACCTTTAACTGGAATTGTGTAATAACTATGTTTATTGTTTTGTAATTGTAACGTGTACTCGCATTCCTTTGATAAATGAAGATCTGAGTACTAGATACGACTATTGTTTCTAATGTAGTAGGTACAACAAATCGGGATTTTGTGCAACAGATTACTTGACTGGAATTCGACAATGAAAATAAGATAAAGGAAGTTGTTTCGGAGAAAGTTTGTAAATTTTAGAAATAGCGTGGCATGTTAGCAATTGATTGAATCAATATAAATAAATCTTGGATCATGACATTGTCGGTATTAAATTGACACGAATATCAGAAACAGCATCGATTAATATTTTCACATAACTTTTATCTGAACATAATTCCTATTTCCTATAAATGTACAATAAATCTATTGATGACATAAAAAAATGTGGAAATAAAATTGTCGTTGTCATGCTCAGTTTGCAAAAAAAAATCATAAAATTATTTTTAAATTCCAAGATGAATTTATCATTTTTTTATTCTGTATTTAGATAATAATAAATAACTCATTAATAAATTGAAATTTATTTAGGTGTATATATAATTTATTAATATTGAATGTTATTTCGGTATTACAAACTTCTTTAAACAATTTTTTCATAAATTAACATGTATATATTAAATTCTACAACATGAGAGACTTAATAACCTTCATACCTGTGAATACCTATTAAAAACAATTTGAAAAAAACATAGTCTAGTATAAACACCATCGACAAGAAGTAATATTTTTATTAAGTTAGATGTTATAATGCTAAAATAATATAAGGAGAGAATTACACGGGAAATTATTGTGGCTAACCGCTGAAAACAATATAATCATAAAGGTTAGGAAAATTTATTCAATCGTGCAGATATAAATTGGAATATTATACGTATATGTATGTCAAAATAAATTCTGGAACATTTAAGTTGTTTGAATTTATTGTAAGTATGTGAATTGCTTAGATATGTTATATTATATGAACCTTGAATATACATATCTCTATAAAATACATGGGTATTTCCTTGTTCGATGTTTTGAGGCACAGATATTCCTTATAAGCTTTGTGAAATCGAGCATCACAATTAAAATAAATTTTATGCTTAAGACAAAGAATCTCAAGATTTATATTATATTTATGTTGCATTACGAGGAGATATTGAAAAATTCTTAGCCTAGTGTAGATGTGTAGAAGCAAACAAAATTTGAAAGTCAAAATATTTTATTATTCAACATACTCTCCTCTTAATTGAATAGATACATTTATTACAACGAATCTGTAACGCCTCAGAGAGAAACCTTTTAAAAAGAAAGTTTTATCTTGCTCTGCAAATCAGGCCTTCACGACTTCTATTACCTCCTTAATAACACGAAAACATAAAACGTTCGCAAAACATTTTATCAAAACCAAATGTATGTTTATAAAACGTTCTTGTGGGACGTCTGAGATAGATTTTGTGACCGCAAAAAAGATGTATTTTGTATGTCCTGTACAAACGTTTCATAGACGTTCTACAAAAACATATTTTAGACGTTCTGTAAAGACGTTTCGCAAACGTTCTACAAAAACGTATTATAGACGTTCTGTAAAAACATTTTATAAACGTTCGATAGAAACTTATGTATGTATATTATGCATTTATCATTAATTATATTTAGTTGAAACAAATAACTTTTTTTATATGATGTGCAGACAAATTTCAATTTTTACTTCGTACAAAAAAATCGTAACAGATTTGTATACAAAATTTGATTCATCCTACAGTTTTCTTAATGTAGCCATTCTACTGTCAAGTCAATTACTTTCGTACCCCAATATTGGCCCAGGTGGCACGAAAACGTTTTTAAAAGGTTAAATAAAGGTTACTTGCAACGTTCAATGTTTATAAACGTTAAACTAACGTCGCCTAAACATTACTCACTAAACGTTAATGTAACGTTAAAAGATATCGTTATATTTGGTTACGTTGTAGAAATTAGAAAATTAACTTATAACTGTTTATTTATCTTCCTATTTTTGTGATGGAATACAAATCATCATATTCTTCACTTTACTGCTATTCATTTATTTCAGATATGTTACATATTTTTGTAGTTTCATCGTTATCAGAAACTAAGCTATAGCAATTAAGTGGCGTCAAAATTTAATGTATTGTATTTCTTTACAAAAATATTATTGCATTTTCCAACGTTAATAAAATGTTTCTCGTGTAACGTTTACAGAACGTTAAATTACAACGTTTTATTTTTATGACATTAAGTCGTTTCCTAAACGTTATATAAACGTTTTTGCTAACGCTTAGGAAACCTTTTGAAAACGTTTTACAAACGTGATATGCTACCTGGGGGGTTTTAGACTGCTAGTTTCTTCAGTGGTGTTACCTAAAAAAAAGTGTTTTGGTACAATCACTGCAAACCTGCACTTTCGGTTTGATATTTTTCTTACGTATTTTCACACTGGTAGTTCCTTTGTAGACTTAATAATCATTTTTTGAGGTACCACCGCTTCCATATTCATAATTAAAATGTATGTTTTACTTACTCTCTTAAAAAGCGCAAGTTAACGTGATTCAACCCAATTGCATACAAATTTATGTGCAATGTGTTTTGAAATTCGATCAAAAATTTCTCGGATATCTCCGGAACTACTCGGAATATTAAAATTTTCTAAATGCCATATTATTAGCCACGTAAATGCGCTACTTTTCCCTAATTTAAGCGCCCCCGTATCTCTTACCGTTTCCGAGATCCCCATGCTGTTCATTCTTATCTTGGACAGACTGTATAAATTATTATTGTTTTTTTTTTTTGAAAATATGTACTTTAAAACGTTTTCAGATATATTAAGTTCTTCATATGTATTGTTTAGAACAGGAATTCCTAAAGTGGTCGAAATCGAAAATTGATTTTGGGGGTCAACGAGGTTTAAAAATCGACCCCTGTTAATTAACACACGTTCTTATTTGAAACTTTCAAAGTTGTATTATGTGTACCAACTTGATATCAGAATGACTAATAATATTTTAATTGGAAGTATCATTGTTGTACTTTTAAAAAACTCAACAAGTCGATAAGCGTGCACAAGTTCGTACAAGATGAAAAACCTGGCAAGTCAGTAAGCGCGGACAAGTTCGTGCAAGATAATGAGTTCGAGCGTGCAAGTCTTTCAGGTGCATGCTCTGTATTTGACGCGCATATAGGCGATTTAACATGAACGAAATCTTGCACTTAGATTGAAAGTTCATTTGTGTTTTGAAATTCGTTGGAGCTTGAATGATAATACACTCATCTACTACCTAATTTATTTCAAGAAATTACAGAGAGATGGTGGTCTGAGGTATCAGTTCATTTTGGCAAAGAGGTCTCTTGCCCAACATAGTTTGGGAATCCCTGGTTTAGAATGATATAATTTTGAACCAACCGCAGGGAGCCAGATCTGGTGAATAAGGGAGGTGTTCGAATAATCCGAAACCTAAATCACGAATTGTTTGGATGACAACATGCGATTAGTATGTTGGGGAATTGGACTTTCCACGTAATATTGTTTTCTCGTAGAGTGGTTACTAACGTCGAATAATTATTCCCAGTTCTTATCCAGAAAATCGATCATGATTACACGTCTAAATCGACGTGAACTATATGATGGATGGTTCATATGAAATATTAAGCAGCGTCTCAGGTATTCGTTTTAGCCCCAATTCGTCGACGGTCTAACAAAATCATATCATTAACTGCATTACCATTTTCGGGGACGGACACAGAAATTGCAATCCAGTTTGAATGAATCCAGTTGATTGTCCAAACCGCCCCAAATGGTAGCAATATTGAAAAAAGGATATTTCACAAATCAAACAATACATTTACAACAGATAAATTACTTTATTTAGATATGTAGTCAACAAAAAATAAAATTTTTCTCTGTGATCTTAAGACAGAAACGTCCTGACAGTTGCTTTAATGGTAGACCTACATAAAGGACAATATTGTAGATTAGTAGCGCAAGTAATACAAGTCGTTAAATGACCACATGGGAGAAAGACAATTCCAACTTCAGCATCCATACATATCTTGCACATTCTAGCTTCTTTCAACATACGATTCTCCTCCTCTAAACTTATATTAACCGGTGTCTCGTTTCCTTTAGCTTGCTCAGACTGTACAGGAGTTTGTAGGCTCTCCTTTGGTGTGTTATCGCAATTATCAGTACGGTTATCTTCTTCGGTTAACGCCCTTTGCAGAGCCGTCGAGAGTACTTTGGATACTCCTTCGGATAATCTAGGATTATCCACGTTCATGGCACCATCTTCGTCTTCTTCTTCCATTTGGAGATTCAATGTTGCTTCGATTAATGCATCGCTGCTAGAGAAAGGGATTCCGGTTTCTTCTAATCTTTCTGTGATGGCTTGTTTTACCCTTCCGACATGTAGACCTATATTGAGGGCGGCTAAAGCCGGTTCGGTTGATAGATATTCTTCTACTTCGCTGTCCGTTACGTGTCTTTTACATTGAGGTTTAGGAGGTGTGGTGGTTGCGAGTTCCTGCTGTAACAATAAAGAAAGGAAGATAGATAATTTTACAATTTGGCTTACTCCACTACCAACGCAATTACTTGTAATGGTTTCAACACCAGATGAGTAATTGTTATTATCTAGAGCATTATTTTTCCGTAAATTATCAAAGAAAAATTATAATGATTCTCAAAATAAACATGTATTTCTCAATACATATTTACACCTTAAACTTATTCACCTAAATTAAGAAACAAGAAAGATTAAGGTTAAATCACTAATTCGAAGAACAGTTATTACAATGCAACGTTTCAGGGATAAGTTATAACAAATAAACTAATCAGTATATCTTAAAAAAAATCACTTTGTCAATAGAAGAATACGCATTCAATGAATCTTATTTACGTTATTATTCGTTAGTATTTGTAAATAAATGTAATTTTCCAGGAAGCAACTTGTTTTATTTCCTCGTTTTATTTACTACAAATATTAAAAGAGTTTTATAGCGTAGAAATTGATTAATATCATTTTTTCATTGAAGAAAATCTAATCAAATAAGAAACATATTGAGTGTGTTTGCGCATTACATCCACCAGGCAATTATTTCATTGCAGTAAATATTAATAAGACAAACTTTGATGAATTTTGTTATTCATCAAATTTACGGCCAATAAAATAAAATTGCGGAAATCTCGTCATCATATGTACACATACGCCGATCTTATCGACATCATTTTCAGTTATATAATTTCCCCGCTTTTAACAATTACTTTCTGGAGAGAATACATCGAAGGAAGTCGTACATATTTGCAATTCAGATTTTCTTGGCGGTAGTCTACAGGGAATTTTGTAATTTTAAATTCTACTAATATAATGCGCATAATTGGGAAATGGCTACAACTACAGTACAAGAACAATAAACGGTCGAAAGTAATTTGAATATTTGACGCAACGCTGGTTACTTGATAAAGTGGGTATATTTTTGAGGGCACGTGAATGTGAAATGCGACCAAATGGAAAGATTATGTTGCTTTTTTACTGCGTCGTTATTCGGAATACGAAATTGCGAGGCAGAACCATTAAACAAGCTGTCATTCTATAAAAGCATTGCGTATGTTTGATGTCAAGAATTATTGCCATCATAGTGGCATATAAGTTCGGACAATACTTATTTTTACAGCTAATCGTCCCCAAGCTTTGTTAAAAATCCTAATTAATGTTTTTTATTTATAAATTCATAAGTATATGGTGCGACGTGAGTTCAGTCACAAAAAAATTACTTAATGTTAAACGTACCAATTTTAGCAATAAAAAATATATAATGTCTCTATATAGAGTATGAAGTCTGCATCAGAACAATTAAATCCTGATTCAGGGCCCTGATTCAAAAATTTCCTAAAGCTCAATCATAAATAGGTATGTTAACCTGTTTGCAAAAAGTTGATCTATTCGCTGACAGAAGCTGTAACATGTTGTCTCATGCACTTGTGTCTTACTAAATTCTGTTTTAACATTTTCCACAAAAGCTATCAACTGTAGTTAATAAAGTTACCAGTACCACAAAACCATATAGGTTTGGTATTATTTCTGAACTAACCACAACTTTGGATAATTCAGATAAAGATCAGCAAACATTTTTTAATGCGAAATATGCTGATAATGAAAAGACTGTTCTTTGTGAAGATTATTTAAATGTTTCACCTGTTTCATGAACTAAAACAATGCTCGAGTAATACACTATTAGTTTTGACTTGGCTTACTAGCTCATCCGATTTCTTGAGCTGTAATTTTTTGCCATCAAAATTACTTCAGGAAGGTAATATGAGTTTTTGATTAAAACTAATGTTCCAAATAAATCTTTAAAATTAAAATCCAAAGGGTATAGAAATAAAGTTGCCCAAATGTCATGGTTGAGTTTATATCTTGAACTGAATCCGCTTGCAAATCAAAACAACGTAATAAGGAGATAGAGCATAAACTGTGTAATCGTCTAATGTGGACAAAATCCACAGCAGATTTGTCCCAAGTCGTGTTCAGAGGTGAATCCTGCCTAAAAAGGATCGTCAAATTTGCAAAGCGTGTCATAGTATGGGAAAGAAGTAAAAAGCCTTCAAATCAATATTGATGTTTAACAAGATTGTTAACTGTTATAATCATTGTAGTGATGCATCTAGCGTGCATTCTAACCATTAAAAAAGAAAAAAGCTTTTACTTGTCTGACTTGCTCGTAAATCATGTACAGGGTGCGGCAGTTAAATCCGGACAAATTAAACTTTATATTAAAATATAATTTATTGACACAAAGTACAAATGTAAAAGAAAATGTTTTTAGTCAATATTCGTGTGACCTGTCAGGAGTACAATTACTCAATATAACCGCCGTTGGCATCAATTACCGCCTCCATCCTTGTCCTGAAGCGCCCGCACGCTCTCTGTAACGCAGCGCTGTCCATATTGGCGGATGCAGCTTCGATAGCAGTGCGTAGAAACGCGACATTAGAGTGCCGCGATTTGTTGGTAACCCGTTCAACAACGCTCCAAACATAGTAGTTGAGGGTGTTCAAATCCGGGCTATTCGGGGGCCAAAACTCTTTGGATTAGAACATCTCCGCATTATCTGATACACAGTTTTGGACTAAATAGCTTGTGTGAGCCGGTGCACCGTCCTGTTGAAATACATATTCTCTCCTCGCGGCCACAATTACCATCCACGGTGCCACAACATCCTTTAAAACGTGGCCACCACTGACGCCAATTTCCGCAACGATTGTCCAGGGTCCTCCGAAATCAGGTTCTGAGTCCTTTCCATGACCGCCGGAGTTCGTGACACCCGTTCCCTCGAATGGGAACTCCTCGCCGGGTTAGCGGAGCCTTCGTCGGACTTCTCCGAAGCATTGTATTTCGCTACAACATCATAAACAGTCGAACTCGGGTACCAGAAGAATAGAATGATCTCGGTTGCCGAACGCCCAGCGCGAAGGCTTTCAATAATCGCGGTTTTTCGATTGTACTCCGCACTTGCACGTAGCATCGCGGCTATTTTGAGATTATGACTGTTTACTAAACGCCCATGGCGTTCAAGTACCTCAATCGCGACCTCTGACGGAACTATGAAATGGCGGGAAATTCAAATTGAAATTTGTCCGGATTTAACTACCGCACCCTGTATGCCTAAAAATGGAGTGGGTGGGTGGTATGTAAATAATAGATGCGTCTGTTAATGCTGTCAAGCATTCGCAAATTTAATTTAAAAGTCATCCTAGTGTAGAAAAAATCTAGAAAAATATATTTCAACAGGGTCTGCCACACAGCCAAATCAAGTTTTGTCATAACCTTTCAGCAACCTAGAACCTTAATATTATTGAAACTTTGTACTATCGTCCGAAAATCTTCAACAAAAATAATCTGCAAGCAACAATAAATGCTGTAAACAAAACTAACAATTTTGTTTACAGCTCAAAATTCGCTACAATTTTTGCAAAATATTAATCCATGTCAGATGCATTTCGATGCTTCACAAACATTTCTGATCTTATTATTTTTGACACAAGGACAATCTAAACACTTTCCTTGTTGGTTTAGGTTCTTCTTTTTGGGTAATGGTTCAAAATTCTCTTCTAAAAGTTTTCGAATAGGCATTTTATAAAGTTTGATAACTAATTCCTACAGTATTGAGAACCAACTAATATCTCGTTAACAATATCAATTTTTTACGAAGACTGTAAAGTGATGACTGTAACATGATATCATATCAAGCAGTTTTTTCTTTGATTCATCAACTATAACTAAGGAACAGCTGATGATTTTGGCACAAATTTTTCAAAAGCTTCAAACTAGTGTGCCAGTTATCAAAGGCGAAAATTTTCTTGCGCTTTTGCTACTGATGTTTTGTAATACTAAGGAGAATCTTTCCATTTTTCACATTTCTCTGTCATTCAAGATAGAAGTTATAACATTTAAGCAACGCTTTTATGGGAGCCACAAAAACCTACAGTGAACATCATTTACGATATTACGCTATTGCAGAACTTTTTGTGTCAGACTAAAAGCATAGCAAGCTAAAATAAAAACAATTCAAAATCTAGCTCGATAACAAAATTTCTCTACTACCACAAACGAAAAGAAAGATAACAAATAGACAAAGCACAACTCATTTAAGTCATCTGACGATAACTTGCAAAGATAACATGCAATATCTCTACAGTGTATCCTCTAAAATTGCACATGAAAACCTTTCAATTTTGATTATATTGCGTTAGGGTATACTGGAAACAATATTTTGTTGATGACAGCTCTACTGACACGTTTTTACGAAACAATTCAGCAGAAGTAAACAGTTACCGATGGATTTGTGCCACTTTGCTATGATTGGTCAAAATTTAAACTGCAACCAATCACATCAGAATGCTACCAATTTATCGGTAACTATGTGCTTTTGCTGAATGCACTAAATACCCACAATGTATTAGTCGTGGACAAATTTCCGATTAACTAAAGCATTTTGTCATGGAACAGTTAGTCTGAAGAGTGAACTGAGTAAAAGAAGTAGTAAATCCACAATATTTGCATTAAAGATCTCTGCATGCTCAAAAAGTGATCGTATGCTGTGACAATAAACTCTGAACCTTACATTCACACGTTATATTGTAAAAAAAATCATTCTGTTCAGTATAATATCAGCAATTTCTTGTTTCAGGATCATCTGCAATAAAAGAAGACCCAAGAAAAACTAACGACACGCAAGATTAAGAATATTTTTCCGAAGATACTAGAAACATTCTTAAATCACGCAACGATGATTCTATTCGAGTGTACCATTGTTTTCGTTGAACCTGTCCAAATATTTACGCGAATAACAGTATTCCTGTATCAATTAACATATAATGATCAACACCAGAACGTAATAGCGCATTACAATAGCTTAAATGTGGCTTGACTTCAAATTTTCAACAACAACGCGCAGTATAGATTATTCTCGACTCATAGTATTATGCCGCATTAGGCTCGTAGAATACAGAAGGCACGTCCGCCAGGCGCTAACATATACGATATTATACGTCCAGTGTGAGTCACCTTGAGCCGCAACGATGTAAACATTGCCTGCTCAAACAGCGGAATAAAAATCAAAACAAAACATATGGAAGTGTGTCCTTCTCGATCCGGCATACAAAATATTTTGAAGTATATTTACCGAGATGAATAAGATAAAAGAGAAATAAACAACATCTTTAATAGCTCTCGTATCTAAGAATCTAACTTATATCATAAATTTCAAAATTAACTAATTGTTGCGGTCTATTGTTTGTTTTTATGTCAATTGTTATGAATTAAATGTTATAAAAATAGTAACAGTAAATGATAACGTAAAATGCATCTTATTTGATATGCATCTTTAATTAAGATATTATAAAATAAAAAGATTGACATGGAAAAAACCACAACAATAAATAAACAAAATTAAAGGGCATAGAAAGAACATAGAAAGTGGAACACATATTTATAAAATATTACGTAGGTAAGTAGCAATGCGTTCCATATGCATATTACCGGGTGGCATAGCAGAAAATCTGAACGAAATCTGCAAAAATGCCTTCAACAGCGCGTCATGGAGCATAATACTGCAGAAACTCGAAAGAGCATTGCGAAACATAATAGCCTCAAATCTGTCTTCAAGATCTATCGACATGGAGGCGAAGGGCAGGTCCTGTTATCACGGGAGTCCCACAGGGATCGGTCCTCGGTCCTACTCTCTGGAACGTACTTTACGATGGACTACTAACAGCAGAGCTCCCCGAAGAGACTACCCTCATCGGATTTGCGGACGATATCGATATGGTAGTCGTCGCAAAGGATGAGATCCTCCTTATGGATAGAGCGAATGCGCCCCTAGATCAAGTATCAGACTGGATACACAGACATAAACTACAGCTTGCACCCGAAATGACCGAAGCAGTACTTCTCACCAAAAAAAGAAAAATAGCCCCAATCGCCTTTAATATCTTGGGTATGCATATTGCACCAGGAAACTCTCAAGTACCTGGGGGTTTGGCTGGAAAAAAAGGATGAACTTCGGAGTGCACATCCAAAAAACCGTAGTGAAGGTGGAGAAAAGAGCGACTTCCCTGGAAAGACTCATGCCTAACATTATAGGCGGTCCAAGATCCTCGAAGAGAAGACTACTAGCGCCTACAAGATCATATCGGGAGAAGACGCTAACATCATTGCAGGAACTCCAGCTATAGACCTGTAGATTAGGGAAAGAAGAAAAAGGTACGTGCGCAAATGCAAAAAGGAAGCCAGAGCGGAGCTGGAATCGGAATCGCAAGCTAAATAGACCAATGTAAAGTACGGCAAATGGACGTACAGGCTAATTCCATGTATAGAGCACTGGATAAAGCGCCACTATGGCGAAGTCGACTTCTACTTAACACAAGCCGAAACAGGAAAGACATTCAACGAATGCAATATGATGGAACGTTTAACAACAACAGAAGAAACGTGGACCATAACGTATGTGTTCATCAGAAAGATATTAAAAACAAAAGAACAAGAAGAAAAGATCTAAGGAGCAGTAATAGACAACGCCAACACCGAAGAAATACGTAGACGGATACCGGTGTTTGAGGTGTGGAAGATGACTGGAGGAAGGGGAAAATTTTGGGCCATATGGAAGAGACAATTCCAACAACTTAGTATTTCATGCAATGAGAGACTTCAATAAAAAAATTGAAGCCAACATCTAGTCCCGTAAAAAAAAGAAACTATGATAATAAAATATCTGTTGATAGACATGTTAGAGTATTGTTTCTCTCCATGTGCTACCAGAAGTGTAATAGTGAGAGGGGACAAGTTGGAGTTAGTTCTACGATTGCAATTTTAAAACATCTTTCAACACCAAGTTGTGTTTAACCAAAATGTCTTATACTAAGATCAAAATTATTATTCTTATTCTCTCTTAGTTTAAAAAAAAACTGAATTGTTTCTTCGTTTTATTCAAACTATAAAATAATTTGATTTTTCGAAAAGAAATAAAAAAAAATAAATTGAGAGTTTAGCAAAGAAGGGGGCCTCACATAGCTTCCACGCTTTTTAGCATCTGACCCGTTTTTAAGAACGTTTAAAGTATGTGAAGCGTAAACACAGACAACAATTACCACTTTAGTTGCACCGATTACATGCCATGTGTCACTTCCGTTAATATACATACACTCAAAAAACAAGAATGTGATTCATTCGAAGGAAATCGCACCCAAAGACCCAACCCGAAGGTCGGATAAATAGAACAGCCAAGCCATTCATTATTTTTATTTGCATTTCAAGACGTGTAATTTCGAAAAAAAGTCGTTATTGCATTGACATTATCATACCCCCACTAGACGTTAGTCCTTTCTAAAGTAATTCATTGATTAAATTAAGTGTAATAACGGTGTTCTTACATTTATATGCCGAAGATTACGAAATAATCGGGTAGATATATACTAGAGACATCTATGATCGTAACAGTGAAATTTAATGCTGTCACCTTGAAACGTCATCAACGACCATGGGGAAAAATAAATTCTTGGAAGTGCGATATGACGCAAGATGGTTTAATGATGATTCAGCTTCGATTGAAAACGTCGAAATTCAAAAAATGATGATTTTTTAATTAGACATATTAAATTTATATTTAACATTTTTTTTTATTATTAAAAATAATATTAAATAAATTAATTTTATGATCCAATAAGATTTTCGTTTTCTTATAAAATATTTTATTGACTTAATTTTGATTAGACCTCTTAAAGTAAATAAATAAATGAAATAAATAAAATATTAATAATCAATAAAATTAACTCACCATCTGCTCATTTGGTAAAGAATTAACAAAATCGCTTCCTTTAATTATATGAACGTATGCACATTTCGGAAACCATTGTGCATGTTGAGACCATGGTTCATCCTGCGGGTCCCAATGATTCAAACCACCATCGCAATGGAAACATCTAACACGATCTCCAACTCCTTCGTAATAAAAACCCGCGCAAGCCAAATCTTCAGGTTTTTGAAGTATAGTGCTCGGCCAACTTAAAAAAGTTTCTAGACGGGATTCATAAGTTACATATTTAGGATTTTTCGGTGCTTTATGTTCTTGTACACCTAATTCCTGGAAATTCTCACCATTAACTACTTGTAAATTAGATAATTGCGTGAGTTTATTTTCGCCTCCTGCTCGTTGATTTATTACGGTTTGCACGAATGAACAATCCGCCGAACAACGTTGATGTTCGTTATCCGGATCGTCGCCTGCTTCCCATGATACCAAAACTACATCGCAGAAAGCACATTTCGTGAAATCTTTATATTTTAACGAATAAAATCCTGATCTTGCGAGAGCTTCTGGTGTTACGATATGTGTTTTTGGCCAGGAAGCATAGGTGGATAATCGTACAATTTCGTCTTTATAATCTTCCTGCGGATTTGCCGGTTGAATTGGTGTTGCTGCAGTTTCTGCTAATTTAGGTATGTTCCCTGAAGCAAGAGGATTTTCAACGAATAAACATTGCGGGCTGAGTAACCTATGTTTTGCCATAACTTGATCACCATAGTTCCAATCGGTTATCTGTACATGACATGAGAAACATTCCACAGTTAAATTGTGTTTTGTGTAGAAGAAACCGGCTCTAGCTATTTTTCCAGGTGAAACCGCCGCAGCACTAGGCCAATTATCGAATGTTTCCAACCGAGTTGCTTCACTATTCATGTTTTTTCCCCTTCTTTTGTAGATTAAGGTTAGAATCAAAATTTCACGATCGATTAATGAACGAAATTATATTTTTAATGATTATTGAATACATTTTGCTTCTTTAAATCTACAAAACATTTTTAAACTTATAGTAAAGACGTTTTTGCCCCGAAATTAGTACTAACTGCATTTTACAGCACTCAAAATGACATATTGATGTATTGAATGTATGATGTGTTTGAAGCTGGTTTGAAGGAAGATGAAGAGACGAAGATGATGTCAAATCAAATTTCCGCGGTTTTATCCCGACCAGTCCTAACATACTTTATCAACAAGAAACAAATAAACAATCCTTATAAACGTATCATTTATATTTTTTAAGACTTGTCGTTTTCATCCTTTTCAATTATCTGAGAAATTTTATTTGTTATGACTGACGAACACGTTTGTAATTGGATTATCTGTCGAGCTTTTCGTAATTCTTTTAATAACCTGAAATAAAACAATCTCCCTAAAAATAACATTTCCTATATCTACTATACAAACCGCATATTTTCGATGTTTGCCACTTTATAAATTTTATTTATTTGGTATTTTATATCGTGGTACAACAAATCGAAGTTTGAGTCAATACAGTTCTCCATTTCTTGAGTTGTGTTGGTTTGAATGGATACATTTATTTCGTTCTTTAGAATAATTAGTCTGTCTAATATTGTTTGGAAAATATCATCACATTTCAATATTTCGGACATTTTCAAAAAAATTTGTAAAACGGCGGCGCCAGTTCAGTATGAATATAGTCACAAGCATAGATAATATATACATTTCATTCTCTATAGATTGGACACTTCTAATAAAATTTTGTTGGCGTGTTTCTGCGCCATCTAGTGAAATGTGTTAAATTTAAAACAGACCATACTGGGGCACAAAAAGCTTGTTTATTATTGAACATTGAATTTCTAACTTTTAAACTAAAAACAAAGCGCTTTTATATAGTTTCTGAATATTGTCCTATATTTTCATTAAAAATATTTTTACAAAAATGTTATCTTCGTGGAACACGACGAAATAAAATTTCATTCCCTAACGCTTCTCGTGAAGTTTCAATTTGGATGATATATGTCACGTATACCTGTAATATCGAAACCAAAGGTTATGTAATTTATAAAAACTATCTCAAAAGATATTCAAGTTTTAACAATCTCGGAAAGCCATTAAGGGGTGCTATTAGAATGTAGGTCTAAACCATAACAGGTTTTAATAACACATCTTGTATTTACCTATTAATTGGATGTTGTATACTACACTCTTCTTGGCGAAGTATATTGTAGTTTCATTCATTCTGATCAAGTGTCCCCACCATTTCAGTTTCTTTTCTTCTACTTCAGTTCTTAATGATTTTGTTGTCAGCATCTGTCTAATGTCACTGGATTGCAGTCGGTTTGTTTGTCTTTCACACAACACACAACATACAAAATCAGAATGACAATATAATGTCATAATGACACTCAATTTTGCGCTTGTCATATTTCAAATTTCAAAAAGCAATGCTGGCGACACCTGGTGAAATGTGTGAGTACCAAAACTTTGACGACAGTACGCGGGACCTTCTGCCGTATCTATTTATAGTACGTTAGTATTATATTATCTATGGTCACAAGCCACAGTTTGTGACATATACCAAGTGACTATAAATGTTTGTAACAAATATTTACTTTGGCAACACTGAAAAATTGGCTTGCCTGGTTATTCGTATACAGGTACAACTTTGTAGGTTATGTCATTTGTATCATATGGATGCGTTATGCATGTTTGTTTGCTGATACCAGAAGGAAGATTTATAGAAAACGATGGATGAAACAAGTTTTTTGAACGCATATTTTAAACGATTAAACAAAAATTATTCAAAGAATATGCTCAAAGTGTCGACCTTCCACTGCTAAACAACACTGTATTCGTCGTGATAAATTGTTAAACACATTAGTTAAGATTTCAGGTCCTATATTTGTTATTGCCTCCTCAATAGCGGTCCGTAACTGTTGTAAATTCTGTATTAGATTCTGGTATATTGTGTTTTTCAAATAAGGGAACAAAAAGAAACCTAGCGGCGTCCAGTCGGGAGATCTACTTGACCACAAACTTACACTAATCAAACGGTCTGAGAAGAATTGGTGTAAATAATTAATTGTTATTTGTGCAGTGTGTGCTGTGACTGAATCTTGCTGAAAATAAACACTCGTTAACTTTATGTCATCCAATTGATTTATAAATGATTCCAAAATAATAGTTTTGTAGCGTTGAGCATTAATCGTTTCTTGAAAGAATATCGGACCAATAATTCTTTGTCGTGACATTGCCACCCAAACACCGATTTTAACTGGATGCAATGGCACTTGGATTAAGTTCTGCAGATTCTCTGCTGACCAAGTTCTGAAGTTCTGAGAATTAACATAAACAGACAGATGAAACCAAGCCTCAGATTGTTATTATACCAGTAACAAAACTGTGTTCGTAATACGAAATCAGGACGATGAAGTTGCTGAACAATTATAAATTTATACGGATGTAAATGTAAATGCTTTTTTAGGATCTTACGAGTGAATTCATAGGAGAGTTCTGGAAAGGACGTAAGAAAGGTTAAAAGGAAATAATAATAATTGATAATGGGTCTTTACTTATTTGTTGAGATAAACGACGTACTGAAATATGAGGATTTTCTGCAACACGTTCATTAACATTATTCAAAACATCAGGTGTAGGAACACTGGGACAGCCAGTAGATTTACCTTTAGCCACATTACCGGTGTTCAAAAACCTTTCAACAATTCTTGTAGTGTGTATAGTAAAGCTACGGTAATCAACTTGGTCCTCTGGATACATTGCAACAAATTGCTCAAAAGATGATTACAACGAATATATCCAATTACCGTCATCATTTTGTAAGCCGCTTAGAAAATAAGCCTCATTACAGTAAATGTGTTTCGCTCAATAATAAATACCATTGTTAAAATGAAATTGAGTGGTTTTATTCGTATGACTTTTACTTTGACAAATATGACAAATTTAAATTTAAAAATCAGGTGTGTTAACATAAAATTGCAGAAGTGTTGCCAACTTAAGTCGAAAATTTACAATCATTTATAGTCGCATTAGTTGTAATCACGAAAGATGATCCCTGCGTCACTTACATATAACTCAATGAACGACATTCAAAAAATAATTTTCATATCCAAATATCTATTTATATGACAAGGACAGCCTGGATGACAGTTTGCATTTTGAAACTTCGCCTAGCACAGACGTACGGCTTGTGCAATTTACTTGAATAAGACAAAGATGAGATTAGTTCGTTGTCTGCGCTTAAGTTATATATTTCCGCTTCTTCACTTAAAAATTTGACATACATTTGACAATGCATCTCGGTAGACATTTCATGGAACTATCATTGATTTCGTTAACAATTTTTTGAAGTAATTTTAAAAAACCATAATGGCAATACATAGTAGAACATTACGGTAGGTACAATTGCAACAACTTGTTTTAAATTTTTACGGCCTGTCAATAAATGCTCACGCACTTAAGAGTCCGCTATGGCGTGTGGCAGGTTGCCTAGTTTTGACCAATTTTATTTCACAAATTACTTGAAAGAAATACGAAATTTAATTAATTTTATTTTTTTTATACATTAATTAACATTTATAAAATAGAGGTACAGAACGATTTTTTGATATAATGCAATAATTAAAAAGTGAAAGAGGTATTTGCAGAAAAACTAAAAAAACGCTTTGTAGAAAAATTTATTAATTAATTCTGTATGTCTTGGCCAAATTTGAGAGAAGTTTAAAAACAAACAAAAGAGAAAAACGTGAAGTAAAAATTAAAATTACAGCACCCATAATGTGGCGGACTCTGCCGGAAAAATATATGAAAATGAAGTACTGATTTACATGGCAACACCGCAAGTCAGTGTTTACTGAGTGGCCTAGACACCGCAACGATGAATTGTCAATAATAATCAAATATATAAAAATTGGAAATCGCATACGATCCATATTTACACCACGTTTGAATGCGGATTGATGTAGATGTATACCTATAGTGTACTGTGTAGTAATGGAAGTATCTTTGTTGGATTCAAATCAGGGAATACAAGTTGTTGAACTTATTGCCGTTGTCGTTTTTAATTAAAATTATTTTAAATACGTACTGTTAGCGACAATAATTTTATTTACTATTCCACTAGAACTGGTTAAGTTAAAATGATAAAAGTATAAGCATTACACAAGCTTGTATTCTTCAGACTTCCGTATGTAGACCACCGAATTGAGTACTTATTCATATGTAATTTAATGGAAAGTAGATGTTTTACTGAGTTCAACACGGTGCCCCTTTTTTTGCGGAGATCAGTCTAAGATACCTAAAAATGATCTAAAAAGTGCTATTTCTAGGTTATGTTTACGAGTGCTTTGACATTTTTCTAAGGATTTTCAGTTGGCAATAATAGTATATCCAACCAATAAAAATTATGAAATATTTAAGTGGCAATTTTGAAACGTCAGGAATATAAAAAAGATAATCGTTTATATTTTGTAGTATTTTTTAACAAATCATTAATTATTAATTGTTTATTTTATATAAACTAAATGTCTTGAATATAGCATATAGAGGTGAGGAGATAACAGTTACCGTGAATGGGCAGGTAAAAGGAAATTATAGTATTATTACAATGCAACTTTATTGATTCGAAAGCGTACTTGTAGTTGCTTTTCCATTTAATTATGATATATTTTCTGATATATATGTTTCTTTCTGTATTTCACAATATAGTAATTTCCAAATTGTCTTGCTTTCTTATTTTATGTCTATTCCCTAAGTAACAGGATTTACGTGAATATGTATACAAATATATATGATAGTTATTGTATACATTTTTTCTCAACATTTCAGTTTTTTCTAGAATATTTTTTGCTACTCTACTGAAATAGATATAAATAATGTGTGTTAACATTGGTGGATCATAGTGGAGTATTTCATTTCTTCAAAGCAATATCTTTAAATCGCAAATGAAAATTCGATTTTTTTTTGTAATGTAATGAAATTAACATATTTCTTCAGTTATTTAATTTATTAGACAGATAATTTGGAGTAAACGTTCAAAATTATAATAATTTACTGCTTACAGCAGAATAATAGTAAAACGTTACATTTTTGGTACTAAAAATTCAAAACTTTGCCGACCTTGTGTAGTTATTATCAACCGTTGGAAGTTTTTTTATAAGCAGTATATCGAGCATAACAAAGGCAAGACACCGGGTGTGTATTTGATATTACAAATAATTACAGATATTAAAACATAATAAGTTATGTTGTTGTAAAGATTTCTTTATGAAGTTTGACAGATGTACTTTTATTTAATTTCATAATGAGTATTTTACGATTTCAGACTTCGACTAAATTCATTACACATACAAAAATAATTATGAAATAACATGCACTTATTACGATACTATATAAAATTAGTACATAGTTGCCAGATCCACTTTACCTACAAATAAACTTGCAGATAGACAACTTTAAATACTAACATAACATTTTAATCTAGACGTACGTTACTACCGCACGATATTAAGTAAAAGAGAACGTTGCTAAAACGTATGTCGTGCAAAATACTTCCGATTATCTTTTATCCTTATAGAACTTTATTGTCTCTGTCTTAGAAAAGTTGATCAGCTGGTATAGCGGACTCTTAACCCAAAAATGGAAAATGTCATAGCTGCCATATTCATTTTAATATTTACAGTATTTAGCATGATCCCGAAGTACTGATTTGATTCATACAAATGTAATTGATGACGCAGGAATCATCTTTCGTGATTACTGTAGGTTTGTTTGTTTGTTCGTCTATTCTAACTTCAGGTTAGAAATCGTAAGTGTAGCTTGTAAGTGAAATAGATGATCCAGACCGGCAAGTAGTTAATTGCTATGTGGAGCAAATATTTAAATGCATAATTTTAAATTTGCCGCTTTGTGATGCTACTGCCACCTATGTTATATCTACCGTGACTTTACTTGGAATATAATCATAGAATATAATTTACCGTTAAGTTGCTGATTTGGATGTAGGCTGTGCTTATACCCTTATACAAAGCTGTGTTTATTACATCCAGACAGCGTTGATTGAAGGAATACATGAAGATGCGCAACCTATGTGAGTGACCCAATATAAGTTTGTGGACAAGTTGAATTTCCCGCCACTTTAAACTCATGGGCGTCTCAACGAACATTTCAAAACGGGCGCTAAGGTTACAGTATTAAGAAAATATTTAACTGGGCAATATTCTATATCACACTGTTTGTTTTGAAAAAAAAAAACAATTCTAATAAAATCTAACAAAAACAGTCAAAAAACGCAGAAGAAACTGAAGGAAAAACCGAACAGATCAAAATTATTTATAACAATACCAAACACCTTCAAATACGAGCCAACTGTGGCATACGTTTTCGAATGTTTTACAATCATTGTGACCAACCTAAGATAATAAATAAAAAGCGGGAAACTCAACTTGTCCTCAAACTTATTGGCTCAGTCTGTATTCCTTCAATCAACGAACGGTGATAGTTCTAATTGCTTATTAGCAAATTATTGCAATAATAAATATCAAAATTTAGTGTTTACAATTACTTTATTTCATAAATTATCAAATTTATAGTTAGAATACATTGCAATAGATAGCGTGGGATACAAATGATACATTGTATACTGAACGGTTTTATTTTAAATTGTGGCGGCATAAAGAGCCAATGAAATGTATCAATTTGGTTATTTATGGAACTGCGTTCAGAAAGTGTACTTGTTATTTTCTGCTTCTGAAATATACAATGTTTTTGGCTGCGTTTTTTCTCTTCGTAGTCCCTGAGAGATAATTGATAACAATTCATTGCAGTTATTTGACGTAATTGACCTGTATTTTAAAAATAAACTATTTATTACTTTATCTCCTATTCTTATTTATTCTGTACATCAGCTGTTTGACTGTAGTATTTGACGGGACAATTATCAAAATTTAAATTAATTTAAACTGGTTATATCAGTCGTTCTAATCAATTATGCACTTATTTTACAACTTTTACTTTTAAAACCGGTTGATTATAATATTTGCATTTTTATGCGTATATACGTGAGACATTTTGGTACGACGAAGAAAAAATTTTGAGTTTAAAAGATAAGGTTGGTTTAAAGTCAAACGTGATCAAAGTCTGGACAAAACGAATTTATATTTAGTGCTTTACATTTATAAGTTTATTTTTCAAAAACTGACGTATATACTCGACTATGGCTTCACATAAGTTTTCTAAGGTATTATTATAAAACTTCGACTAAAATATCTTTTCGCATCTATAATAATTTGTAGGTATTTACCGTTACTACAAGGTATTACAGCAGTAAAACGTTAAACGATGCAGTTATTATATCAGCTGTTAGAACCCCAATGGGTTCCTTTCAAGGTTGTTTATCGCCTTTAACAGCCCCACAATTAGGAGCAGTCGCAATCAAAGGAGTCATCGAAAGGGCTGGCATACCTAAAGAAGAGATTAAAGAAGTATATATGGGACATGTTTGTCAAGGTGGAGCTGGACAGGCACCTGCCAGACAAGCGGTTATATTCGCAGGAATGCCTAAAACAACTGTTTGTACAACTGTCAATAAAGTATGTTCATCAGGTATGAAATCTGTTATGCTTGCCGCTCAAGCTTTACAGGCTGGTCATCAAGATGTCGTATTAGCTGGCGGAATGGAATCTATGTCCAATGTACCTTATTACATGAAGCGCGGACAAACTCCATATGGCTCTGTTAATTTAATCGATGGAATTGTTAACGATGGTTTGACAGATGTATACAATAAATTCCACATGGGAAATTGTGCGGAAAATACAGCTAAGAAGATGGGTATCTCTAGAGAGGAACAGGATAAATACGCCATATCGAGTTATAAGAAAAGTGAAGCCGCATACGCAAATAACGCGTTTCTTGAAGAATTGATACCCGTTGGTGTTCCGCAAAAGAAAGGCACTCCCGATAAAATCGTCAAAGAAGACGAAGAATATAAACGTGTTAATTACGATAAATTCTCAAAATTGGCAACTGTATTTCAACGTGATAACGGTACTGTTACAGCTGGAAACGCTTCGACTTTAAATGATGGTGCAGCTGCTTTAATTCTAACAACACCTGCTGCGGCTCAAAAATTGAATGTCAAACCACTCGCTAAAATTCTGGGATTCTACGATGCGGAAATCGATCCTATAGATTTTCCCACAGCTCCTGCACACGCAATCCCGAAGTTACTAGAGATAACTGGAGTTAAAAAAGAAGACGTTGCATTATGGGAGATAAACGAAGCATTTAGCGTTGTGGTTTTAGCTAATGAGAAAATATTGGGGTTGGATCCTGAGAAAGTTAATATCCATGGAGGTGCAGTAAGTCTGGGTCATCCTATCGGAATGTCTGGAGCTCGTATTATTGTTCATCTAGTACATACATTAAAGCCAGGGCAGAAAGGTGTTGCTGCAATTTGCAACGGTGGAGGGGAGCATCTTCAATCATGATCGAGAGACTGTAAGTTCGTGTTTTTGATATTTTCTGTTACTTTTTTTGTCTTTTACATATTGTCTCGAGTATATTTTTACATACAGTTTATATGTTATGATTTTACATAATACCATATGTGCCTTTATAATCAATTTATATGATTTAAATATCGCATTTTATTTTTTTAGTTAATAAATATCTTGCATAAGTTATCTTGTTTGTTTTAAATCCCTTATCATCTTGTCATGATTTATACTGGATAAATACGTTTAAACTTGTTATTTCTTAAATTAGATAACATTTTTTAAAGTGATTTAAATTTGGCATAGTTAGCATTATGTTCTTAGGAACAGTTTTATTTTTAACTGTTTTAAAAACATACTTCTAATTTTAGTACGGTGTGTTTACAATACCATTCATTAATTTATGAAATGATATTTGGAAAATTACCACCATTTCGTGTTTTCTCCTACTTCTAATTCTATTTTTGATATCCCGAAATAACACCTACTCTTCTTATTTTCCAGTCGAGAATATCCTCCCTTAAATCAACTTCCCAAACTGACTCTCTACACTAAGGATCCTTGTCCACTTTGCGACCAACTTAAATTAAAACTACTACCGTATTTACAACGATGCGATTTGGAAATTGTAGACATTATGAAAAAAGGAAATGTAAGGTGGCTACGATTATATCGGTATGATATACCTGTATTATTTCTAAATGGACAGTATTTGTGTAAACATGTTTTGAACGAAACATTATTACTACAGCGTTTAAGAAGATTAGAAGATGAGACAAACGTAGTAGTTAGTTAATATATTTATGTAATACCAGTATTTATTTCTTTTTACAATAGATATTTATTTAATTTATCCAGCATTTCTTTTTAGATATAGATTCAGATTTATAATTTACAGGTACATATATACTATACATAAATATAACAAAAAAATGTATGAGGAAGAGATCATCTCCTCTGAGGAGGAAAAGATGGACATGGGTTAGAGTGGATTAAGACCGGAACCATCCAATTAGGTTGATTTGTATAATATTTTGTTAGGTTAATGTTTAAATGCAAGACTGTCGCAAAAAAAACTAAATTTTTAAATTAAATTAGTGTCATCCGCGTAGACAGCAAGGTTGCAGCCAGGCTCAAATGGTAAATCAGCAATGAAGAGAAGAAAAAGCTCAGGTCCCTGCATTGAGTCATGAGGCACCCCTATCGACCCGATCGGAAGGCGCCGCGATAGTACACCGGCATCCCTCATCCGGAAGGATCTGCGATCAAGATACGAGGAGACCATCATCTTATACAAGAGGTCCTGATGCCAAATAGTATCAAAAGCTCTCTGTCGAAGGTCTCTCTCCTTACGGACACCTTAGGGGTAGGTCTGTCTGGATCTAAGTTTGACAATCTGCTAATTAGCGGATTCCCGGATCTTTCGATACCTTGCTGAGTGTTTTTGGCCAGCGTGATGACGTGCTGTTTGAGTGTAGGTACTCCTAGATCATCCCTCAGCTGCTGGTTCCGAACGAACCACAGAGCACGAGTGATAAGTTGCAGGATCCTATTATGTAAGGTTTCGAGATTTTTAAAGTAGGTGTTTGTCAGACTAGACCAACTTAAGGCGCCGTAGGTAATGATCACACTGTACTTTTTGGACACAGGAGCGGGTAAACGACATTTCGCGCCGCGCTAAACTTTTCAATGGACCTATTTATATGAAATTGCAGGGTGAGCCGAGCATCCAGTCTCATTTCCAAATAAACCACAGAAGGACACCAAAGGAGCCTGAAGTCGTTGATAAATAGATCTTCCGGTGGAGGACGCAGTCTTTTTGTGAATCTGCTGACTGCAACAGTCTTCTCCTCATTTATCTTCAGTCTCCACTTGGAGGCCCAAGATAGAATTTCGTCTAGAGAGTGCTGTAGCCTGTGACAAAGATGATTTTCGTCAGTCGAAGTTGTATAAATTGCAGTGTCATCTGCGTCGATCGCCAACTCAACACCCTCAGACTTTGGAAGGTCGGCCATGTATATCAGGAACAAGCTGGGAGCAAGAAGTGAACACTGCGGTACCTCGGAGGCTATTGGCTTCTTTGTGGAGAGACTGCTATCGGATCGTGCGGTCCCAAAGCTAGGAGTGTAGGACTCGGACCAGGTTCGGATTTATGCCTTTTGAAATCATTTTGAATACTAGACCCTCGTGTCAAACTGTATCGAATGCTCTGGCTATGTCAAGAAACACGCCCCCAGAGTTTTCCTTTTTTCCAGTGTGTCTTGTATGGCATACGTTCAACGGAATAACTGCAATTCAGTGGATAATCCTTCACGAAAATCAAATTGTTCGTCTTGAATAAGTTCGGTTACGAACAGTTCCTCCTTAAGCCGTGATAGAATGATGGACTCTGCCACTTTGGCTAGGCAGGATATTAAGGAAATAGGTCTGTAATTTTGAGGAAATAAGGGGTCTTTCTCTAATTTGGGGATCGATACGACGATTGCGTGCTTGTATACGCTGGGAAAATAGCCTAATCGAAGAATGGCATTGATGATGAGGTATGATATTCGAGGGTAGTTTTTTAGGGGCCACATTAGAAATGGAGTCGAAACCCGGAGCTTTTCAAGGTTTGACTTGTTTGATGACTTGCGCAACCTCGTCATTGCTAGTAGAAGGCAAGGCCTCCCCCTCCATTTCAGGAAGGGCTCGTAAGGAGTCCTCAATTTCCGCCTCGAACTCATCGTCCAAGTCATCACTTAATTCAGTTTCGTGGACTGATCGTAAATGATTCTCCAAAATTTCAACTTTTTTCGGTGAAAGGTACATACGATATTTCATCCGGACCCTGCATGGGCCTAATGCCCTCGGATTGGTTGTTCTTTCTTTTTAAGGCTTTTGTTAATTTCCATAGGGAGCCGTCTTGTTGATTCAATGTAGACACTCTGTCCCACCATTTATGGTCTTTATACTCCTTTAGAGAGATCTTAAGTTTTTTCGCAAGGATGTTCGCGATTCTGATGTCTGCGCCTATGACACTATTCGATATACCCTTCGTCAACTCCTCAAAAGCTCTCTGTATGTCACGAAAGATCGCTCCAGTAGTGTCCCTCTGCTCGTAATCTCTATGGATAAAATTTGTGAGCCTTAAAAGTTGGAAGTCCGCAGTGTTCAGGTCTGAATCCGAACGTCAGACAAAATTTTGAGATTGGTTAACTCCGTCCGAAGTCTTCTGAGTATTACTGATTCCGTTATTTTGGTCAAGTTGGATAACAAACTAATGGGGTGGTAACTCTCTGGAAAGGTAGAGTCCTTTCGGTGCTTGCAGATGACCACCACCGCGGCACCCTTCCAAACAGAGGAAAAGTGTTTGGTACTCAAGATAGAATTTGTGAGATTGACTAGACGGTCATTCCATCATGATGTATTGCATGACATTGTACAGAACAAATCTTTGAAAGTATAATTAAATTGCAGATCTTAGATGCAATGGTATTCAAATCCTGCAGTCGTAATAATCTAAATCGAACATTATATTTGTTAGAAGGGGAATTTGTCTGAACTGGGGCAAAAATAATAACACAATAATAAATATTCATTTATTTTCTTATCTTATCTACAAAATCAATTTCATGGAAAATATTCTTTTGCATATCTGCCTTTATTTCTAGGCAAATCTGGCCTTAAAGCTCTTGGGATATAAGCTGGTTGTCTGTGGTCTAACCTTCTATTGGATGGTTTCTGGTTTAATTCAAAGGGTCTTCTTCTAGCTTCATTCGGTCTAGTTTGATGATCGATTTTATATATTTTCTCCCAATGATGCACTTCATAAAATTCTTTGTACCTCGGTCGATTTGCCATTAAGAATTTATATTCTTTTTCTAACCAATTTCTCTTATCATCATCCTTGTAATCAGCGCAAACTTTCTCTTCGTTATTCAAATACGGCTTCATATTTACACCTAATCTTTCTTCAGGTGTATTAGCATAATAGCGTATTAACATCTTCAAAGTTTCATCGTTGAATCCAACCACTTTACCATCTTTAATTTCTTCGAATAATTTCATTTCGGGCGTAGCCCAACATATATTTCGTTTTGGATTTTCTCGAACATGTTTAGAATGGTTTAATATGGTGTTTAATTGATAAACATAGAACGACCAAGTTTGTCCGTTGGTGATGGCAGACTGCGTAACTAATGGGTATGTTATGTCGTTAAATGTTGTGAATCCTAAGTAGTTTGCTTGCGCGTTCAACCAGCCGAAACACGATAGTAAAGCTTGTCGATGTAAGCTTTCCGTGTTATCTAAGGGGTCATTATAGTTTCTACCAATTAAGTAACTTCTGGGGTGATATGATAGTAAACCGTATTCATATTTGTCGCCGGGCCAGAAACCTGTTAAGCAAACAATTATATATTAAAATGTACTGTAAACAAAGCGATTATTATTTACCTGGAATATTAGTGATATGACGATGCGTAGTGATGGTACCAACAACTCGCGGATCATATTTAAAGTACGGAATTTTTAAATCTTCATTAACTGCTTCACTATGCGGTACAATTGGTAGTAGAGGAAGTTTTGACCGTAAACTTATCATCGATGTTCCTGTATATTGCATGGCTCTGTTTGTAGGTTCATTTTCAGTATGTTCCCGCCATTTCACCCCTAGTCTATACCGTTTAATATTTTCTGGAGGATCCATACCACTGGCAAACCAAAACGATTCAATCCTTTGATCTAAATCAATCTATGGAATAAATAACGCACTATAAATTATATTATCATTTCATTTTTGTGATAATATAAATAACGTACCTGTAAGTTTTTTAGATGAGCATATGTCTTTGATAAGTTGTTAATTAAACTTCTGTTTATTTGTCGGCATATTGAACTGGTTAATAATTTATCTCGTGCTGTTATATCAATATCTTCCTTTAAAACTTCATGTTTTCGCCTACAACAGTTATGATAGTAAATAACTTCTTTAAACAAAAAATTGTGTTACCGATAATGATTATATTCTATCACTAAAACTTCTTCAATATCTTTTTTAATATCGTTCACTAAAGTATCAACATTTATCTGGTTATAGTAATCAGGTAATTGATCTTTTACTATTAAATGAGTTTTTGTAATATGTTGAATTAGAGGTAATTGCCCATACGGAATTTTTTCATCGTTAAACATATAACATTTAAACCCATAATATTTAGGCATGTTCAATTTAATTTGTTTTTCTTCTATAGTTTTCACGGCCTTTATTTCTTCGTAATTGGACTCCTTTTTGCGTTCTTGCACTTTTTCATAGGATAAATCCAAAATCGGCGGATAATTTGGAGTAGTGGTGTATTCCTCATTGTTTAATACTGCTGTTGAGAATTTATGACAAATCGGGAGCTTTTTAGTGATATTTCTCGGTAATCTTATTAGAGACATTTTAGAAAAATTAAATAATATTGTTATGATTGAATTTTAACACATTTTAACTTCTTGTTTATAGGTTAGATTTTTAGGTTATTGTAGATGGATAATTAATTTATAATTTTCTGTAATATCGACATCCATTGAAAAACCTTCAAATTTACTTAGGACTACAGTAAATAGATGGCGCTATAGTTATAGTAATAAAGATGTGTTTATATTTTAATGAGTAATTAGATTTTTATTTCATGTATCCTATTGCAATCTTTGCCTATTTTAAAATTACAAACTCGAGAAATATTTATATTAAATTTACTGTAATTATAACTAAATGATAATCAATTATTCGAACAGCTATCGGAATAAACGTTTTGATTTATCGTCGCAGCGTGATAAATCACAAATGAAGATTAATTGTTTCAATTATATACACTTCTAGACAATGCGAACTATTCTACGATTCCTAGGATGCTCGGGATATCCGGCGACAATTACAATAATAGAAGAAACAACGCATCGATAACGGGAGAACATGAAGTAGAATGCAAGCATGCAATAAACTTGATGAATGTGCATAGCGGGGTCGTAGAATTGAAAATGTTTCTTAATTATCTAGGTAATTAAAATACATTAGCGTACAAAGGCGTTCTATTAGCGTCGACGAGACATTTCATTGTGTTCTTTTATTTCGAATTTGTTGTAACACTTTCAAGATTAATTGCAGCATTAAGAATTACATAGGTGTACACTTAGCGGAATTTCTATCATTTAATCTAATTTTGTAGTTCCCCTATAAACATTTAATAATGGTATGAGCTGGGAATTACCTAGAATTACATTTCTAAACCTAAATAAATAGCAAAACATTATTTTCTCAATATGGCAACTGTTAGAAACGTAGGAAAGTACCTGCTGTATAAACGTATAAATACAAGCGAAATTTCTATAATTTTAGTGGTCTGAGCATGGTTTATTAAATAATAGGGTTAAAATAATATAGTTTATGAATTACACAATTTCACAACATGATTGGTGTATTGCAATTAATTTACCGTGATAGAATGAGTTAATAACAAGTAAAAGCTCAGCCGTCTCACATCTGATGGGAAAACGGTAACGAAAGATGATAAGTTGGGCAGGCAAGCTGAATGGAAGCTTGCAAGTTGAGAAAGGTGTTAAATTAGAAAGTGGAGGGGAGGGAGAAGGTACGAACATTTATCTCAAAGTTATCGTCAATCAACCTGTTCGTAGGTCAATAGCTGTGTCAGCAATAATTATCCGCTTCATTAAAGCACTAAAGTTTAATTCTCTTACGAAGCGGGGAAAGCGGGAGATAATTACAGAAGCGAACACAGCATAAACATTGGAAAGTCGTACAATGAGTTGAATTAGCAAAATATATACATAGTTATGAGAAACTAGTGCCGTATCTACGATATGTCAGTGAGCAAATACAATCTAAAAACAAATAGTTACGTTGACATTATCTACATACGAAGGTGGTACAATAAGTCCTTAGAAATCACCGTCAAGACTGTGTTTTCTGGGAAGAAATACTTTTTTTTGTCAAATGAGGATGTAAGTGATTCCGTGTGCAACCTAAAACACATTGACCATTAGCTTGTTGGCTGATTTCACCATCTTTGCCTGCTTAAGAGGCCCGACTGCCGTTTGACAGTTGGCGATGTTGCCACAGTTAAATTTTTTCTATAATATAATGTTTTTCTAATTTATTTAAAACGTATTTTAAAATTGGGCTTCAGACACACATGCGTAGACGTATTTTGAATGTTCATAGCAAATTTCAGTAATTAAATCTAAAAATTATTTGAGTAATTTCTATTCCCTATCAAGGTAAACATGAAAAGAGATTGTGAAGTTAATATCGAATATTAATAGACAAAATTGTATATGTAGATGTAAAGCATTTGTAGAAATATGTGTATGAAGCCCAATTTTCAAATTATATTGAAATAAAATCAAACAAATGATTTATAGAATTACATATGTAGATATGGCACCGCTGTAAAATAATCAGCTGGTAGACGTTTCAATTGAAGTGTTTAAACATCACACAAAACTTACAATTATTGTCGAGTACTGTTTTTAGTTTATCACACTTTTGTTGATACAAGGGATATCCAATAAGTCCTTAAAAAATCGGAGAGATGGCAGAACCAACTTTGATTTATTTAGGGAAAATGACAAAAAGAATAAGTGGAACCTTCCTTAACGAACATTTCCTATAAGTGGACACCCCCTTTAGACGGACACTTTTGTCAGGTCTCGGTAGCGCTCCATAAGAAAAGCATTGCAATCGCTCTCCCTTGAAAGGACATTTCGCTTAACAACAAGGCTCGGTTTGTCATATTTACTACATCACATAACACAGTTAACTCCCACCTAATGTTTGTTTGGGTTCTCGTCGAGTCGTAGTGTAGTGCACATGTGTAGAACGAACGCTTCGAATAATAATAACAAATAAGCAGGGCCGCTGCGTGCGGGCGTGCAAGGCGTGCACTGCACAAGGGCGGCATTTTCAAGAGGGCGGCATTGGCGACAAAATCATATCGAAAGGAAAACAAAACATTGTCATAATTTGGATGTCTACAATTATACAAGGGGCGGCCTAATCGGTATTGCACGCGGGCGTTCAAACAGCTTGCCGCGGGCCTGCAAATAAGGTATTATACATAAATCACATTTTATCAAACTTATATCTCCATACTCCTGAAATTTATAAGTTTATTATTGTAGAACGAATTTTGCAATATTTAAACATCTTAAATCAATTTTATAACATTTTCCCTTTTTCACAAGTATTGACAGACCTGCACAAGTTTTTGTTCATTTGTGTTGTTTTTTTCTTTTTTCCCTCTCAGATTTGATATTTCTTTGATATCTCTTTCCAACGCTCATGCGAGAATGATAGAAGCAAATTAAATAGACGGTTGCATCAAATATAACAATAATAATAACAAAATTCCCTCCCGTGTTCTATTGTTGTTTTAAGTCGCCTTGAAAGACTCTTAGGCGTGAAGCGTGTCTTATACCTTGTTATCTTTGTTTATTATAACTAAATACCTAATAAATACTTGTATTGTTAATTTAAAATGCCAAAACTTAAAGCAAACAAACAAGAAAAAGCTATACAAGCGAAAGCGAGGAAGAAATAAGTAATAACAACATTTAAAAAAAATTAGAAAAAATGGAAAAATCATTGGATTTTATGTCCAACAAATTCGATGAAATAAAGAGAGAGAGAACGAAGAAATACGCAAGCTACTTAAACAACGAGAAACGGAAAACATACAATTGAAGCAAAAGGTATGCAGCATGGAAAAGACCGTAGAAAACTTAGAATGGGAAAAAATTGAAAACAATATAATAATAACCGGAATTGAAAAACAAGATGGAAGGAAAAAAATATAAAAGAGATCATAGAAAAAATTATAAAAAAACTTAAAATAAAAGAAGCTGATACATGTATACAGTCTTGCTACAGAAATAACAAACGTGAATCGCAGATTATAGTAAAACTAAACAACAAAGAAACTAAAGCTGATATACTAAAGGCACGAAAAGAAGCAGGAAGAATAAATACACTTGACTGTGGAGTAAAAGGAAAAAATAATGTACTCTATATCAACGAGCAATTAACAATAAAAGCAAACAAACTTACTATTTTTTAATGTCAGGCAGTTGAAGAGGGATGGGCAAATTAAAAAATTATTAAAAAAATACATCAAACAATTAGAATCAAACGAAAAAATACGAATAAGAGAAGAAGAAGAAATAAACAAACTCCAATAAACACACCTACAACACGAACAACAAGAAATTTCTAATAAAATTCAACATATTTATGCAAAATGCAAGAAGTATTAAAAACAAATTTCAAGAAATAGAGCCTATCCCAAACATATATGAGCAACCAGACATCATAGCCATAACAGAAACATGGCTCTCTCCCTCCGAAGAACACCTATTCAACCTAAATAGCTATCAAGCTATATATTTCTCAAGGAAAAATAGAGGAGGGAGAATAGCTTTGTACATAAGGAAAAATATTCCCTACAAAACACTAATGAATAAAACTATAAACAAAGTAGAAATAATAACCGTACATTTACAACAACTAGACACAGTTTTAACATTAATATATAAACCACCATAGCTATAGACTTACAAACTCTCAAAACCGATTTAAAAAGTAATGTAATAAATAGAAAAAAGAGTCAAATAATAATAGGAGACTTTAAAATAAACATCACCGAACGAAACAGAACTACATCCGGATACTATACCATGTTCAACGAGAGAAATTATAAAATAATGAACTCCACTTTGAAAAAACACTGTACACTGATTAATCCAAACGGCGAAGACTCAATCCTGGACCACGTTATTACAAACAGCAAAGACAAAATCACTAAAATAAAGGTAGTACCTACCAACCAACTTTTCAGATCACAATGCCCTTACATTTACATTAAATCACAGCACCCAACGATAACACAAATATGAACTGATAGAACTACCACAGACTGACTTTAAGCAAATATCCACAGATATACAAAATCTAGAACTACAAAATATCACATCTTTAGAACAACTATCGAAAAACATTACAAACATAATAGAAAAGAATGAAGAATAGAAAAATGTGGAACTGTTTTTTCTACAATTTACACTTTATGTACCATCTTTGGCAATTTAAATGCGAATTTTTGATCGGGGAATGTTGATTTTGTAAATAAAGGCTTTGCTTTAAAGTGAATTTAATTACTCTAAAGAAGTTCATCAAAGCAGTACTCTCATTTAGAGAAATTAAATTTGCTTCCAAGTATAGCCTTTATTTAGTAAATGGAAATTCCTCGCTGAAAAATTCGCATATAATTTGCCAAAGATAGTACATACTGACGCGATGCACGATGTAGGGGATTCCCCAAATAATATAGATGTGCGTTTGTTTATTGTACTTTGGAAAGAAGTGTTCATTCGTTTGTATACATTAGTGTGGGTGTGACGTTTAAAAATGGATAAAAACAGGTCTGATATTAACACTGAAGCAAAAAATAAAAGTGATTGAAGTGTACGATAAAGAAAAATTAAGTGTTAGATATTTATCGAAGCGATTTAGCATTGGTGAAACTCAAGCTTCTGACATTATAAAGAAAAGAGAAGTGCTAATTAAAAAATGGCACTCAAATGCAAATTTAGGGCTGAAGAGTCAGTTGTCCTACGAATGGTTTGTTGCAGCACTCAATAAAGGAATTCCATTAACAGGTAAATAAATTAGGATTTTTAATTCTATACAAAAGATTTACAGCAAGTTGATTCATTTTATCACTAATTTACTAAATGGACTCTGATTGACTAACATGTTTTATTTAAATAATTTTACTTTTCCATTTAGGTCCATTGATACAAAGTAAAGCTAAAGAAATAGCTGAATCGTTGGGTAACAACACTTTCAATGCCTCGTCCGGTTGGCTTAACAAGTTTAAAATTCGTCACAATATTACGTTCAAAACGAAATCTGGCGAAGCCACTTCTCTTAATGCGGCGGATGGTGAAATTACCTAATCTAATAAAAGAGTACCTACCAAGAGATATTTACAATGCAGACGAAACTGGGCTTTATTTTAGAGCATTACCAAACAAGACCATGAATTTAAAAAATGAAAAATGTGTGGGAGGAAAATTGTCTAATGAAAGGATAACTTTAAAAAAAAATTAATAGAAGATAATTTACCGATGACATGGAAATCAAATACCAAATCATGGATGATGTTTGAAATTATGAGTGAATGGTTAGAAAATTTCGATCGGAAAGTGGAAGCGCAAAACCGGCAAATTTTACTTTTTCTGGACAATGCTGCATCGCATCCAAAAAACATCAATTTGAAAAACATTAAAATACACTTTTTGCCTCCAAATTGTACTTCAATCAGCCAACCACTTCATCAGGGTGTTATTAACAATTTTAAGCATAATTACAGAACTTTGATACTGAAGCACTTACTAGCAAACATTGACATTTCTAATACAGCCAATGATTTAGTGAAACGTATAAACTTATTGTTAGTTGATGCAGTTTATTTTGCTAAAAGTGCATGAGACCAAGTTACTTCTGAAACAGTTCAGAACTGTTTTCGCAGGGTTTACGTTTAAACAGCCACGAATATCCGGCAGAATTTGATGTTGATTTTGAACCTGAAGATGAGGTTTGCCATTAAATCTACCTGCCAAAATTCAGAAAAGATGTATTGCAGAGGGGTCAGTTGGCAAAGCTTAAACGATTCTTATCCTGGCGATGATAATTTACCAGTTGCGAGATTACCTTTGGACTTACGCGTACCATTACAAGAACTAACTTGTGAAGATATATCTGATGACTCAACAGATGAAGTTGAACCTTCAGATCTTCAAGATGCAAGAAAAAACATCTTAAGATATAAGCGCACTTTGCGACTTTGGCTATAAAGCGCATGATCTTACAGAGTTTGTGAAATACCAAGGTGACACAGAAGCTATGAATATACTTTCATCGCTTGACTTACCTACTTTTCCAAGACCAAAACACGCAAAACTAGAATGGAGGACTCTCTATTGTAATATGTAATATAGTATGTATCTATGTACTTATAAAACATTTTAATATTTTATTATGTATGGAAATACATATTGAATTGTTTATTTTTTTAATAAAAGTATTTTAATTTGTAGTTTTCTCTTAACCGGACAGCTCCCTTGTACGGACACATTTCAATGGTCCCTTCGGTGTCCGCTCAAGAGAGATTCCACTGTATAAGTCTGTTGACAGCCAGGACACTTCAGTTGTGAAGTAGTAATCGATGAAAATTCTTTCAAGTCATTTTCTTCACACAGTTGCGCAAATAACCAAGGGTCATATTTATAGTCCGTGCTTGAAGTTCTGTCGATGCTTGACCACGCGATTTTGACGTAAATAATAATAATAATAATAATAATAATAATAATAATGTTTATTAATCCCAAATTTTTTTTGCATACTTTTTATATAATTTACATTACAATAGAATATTTGGATTAAATGGTAGAGATGTCAGTATCTGGTATAACCAGTAACTGATTTTCAATCTCAACCACTCAGCAGCAACTATAATAATATTTGATGTTGATGATAATTCTGAGAGAAAAAAAAGTAAATAATAATAATAGTACAATCAACAACCAAAATAATAATAATAATAATAATAATAAACATAATATTTTCTAAGTAATGGAGCTTTGGTGCTGGAGTAATACATGTTTGATTTTTAATTTAAAATTATGCAATGCCAACCGCTTATAATCGTACGGAAACCCATTGTACACCTTAGCAATGTTATAACTAAATGAACGACGAAACAGCTCAGTCTTAAATTTAGGCATTTCTATGAAATGTTTATGTCTTACATTAATATTATGGGTATCTGTACGATAGCGAATTTTATTATATAGATAAAGTGGACTGCTCCTTTGTATTATTGTATGGAAAAAACACGCCATATGATACTTCCGCCGATACTCCATTTTTAGCCAACCGGACCTGGACAAAGAGCCAGAGATATGCTGAAATTTACGGACTCCATAAACAAACCTCAAACAAGAATTTTGAAATCGCTGAATTCGCTGTTGGCAAACATAATCCAAGCATGGCCCATAAACAGCGTCACAGTAATCAAAGTTGGACAAAAGTAATGAGTTAGTAAGGAGAAGCTTCAAATTTGTATCCAAGTAGTGCCTATTTCCATACAACAACTTTAAAACACTGAAGGACTTCCTAATCGTACTAGATACATGTGCTCGAAATCTCAGTGATCTGTCTAACGTCAAACCCAACACCTTTATAACATCCTGCTTTTGTAATTGCTCTCCCTGTATTTTGACTGATACTAAATTTACATAAGGCGCATGGGCTTTTCTAGAGAAACAAATAACCGAAGACTTCTTCGAATTTATTCTTAAATAATGTTGTTCGGCCAGGGTAACAAATTTTTTAACATCCTCATTAACCCTTGCGTTAGTAAAGTAGTTAGTTAGTAAAGTTAGTAAAGTATCATCAGCATAGTAATGTCCCCGACAGTACTGCAGCTGCTCATTTAAATAATTTGTGTAAATTATGTACAACAGCGGACCCAAAACAGATCCTTGCGGCACACCGCACCCAACCTCTCGCGCTTCCGATTCTTGATCATCAATAAAGACCAATTGCTTTCTATTTGTCAAATAACTATCAAACATTTGAATTGCTTTATTAGATAGACCTATATAATGAAGGATATTACGTAATAATTTATGATCGATTGTATCAAACGCTTTAGAGAAGTCAATTGCTACCATTATAACTATTTTATTGCTATCTAAAGCTGTTATTATGTCATCTACTAAGTGTGCTAAAGCAGTGCTACAACTGAATCCCTCTCTAAAGCCAGACTGTGTATCTGGTAATATATGATTATCTATCAAATGTTGACGCAGCTGGGATGCTAGAACTTTTCTAATATTTTCGACAAACATGGTAAAATACTAATAGGACGCAACTCGGAAAAGTTTGAAGGTGAATTACACTTCGGTAAAGGCATGACTCGTGATATTTTCCATTGTTCAGGAAAAACCGAATGTTCTATACACATGTTCATCAAATATGTTAATATTGGAACGATTACTGGACAGCAAAGTTTAATCAATTTGATGTTTAAGCCGTCAACACCAACTGCATTAGATTTAATTCCATTAATGATTTTAATCAATTCATTATCATTAGTTATTTGAAATGATAATGTACTAACAACGGTTGCTTTTACGTTAGATTGATAATAACGATGTCATTACAAATCATCGACACCTACATAGATGATCTTCTAGCTTGGATGGTATCGAAATGTCACGTAATGTCGATACACAGTGACCTTAGTGACTATTTCGTAGACCAGTAACCAATACATCAAGAAATAGTAAGAAACTATTTGTTTCAATCCATATGGACGTTCGTCGCTACAATCCATCAATTATTTACCCAAGAGAATCAATTGCCAAATCTAGTTTACGATTTTGACAGATTTGTAATGACATTTACGTCAAAATCGCGTGCTCAAGCATCGATACAACAACAAGCACGGACTATAAATACGACCTTCAGTAAACCGAAAAATGCCTATCTCCCGCTATGAGGTTTCCTCTCTCTCCGGTCGTAGCTAATTTCTTTATGAAAGAATTCGAGGTCACAGATTTCGAGCATGCGGTTATGAAATCGAAAATATGGTTGAGGACTGTATTTATAAGACTATGATAAGCTTAGTTTCCGAGTAGCCATTATCGTGGAAGACTTCGAAAAATTACATAATTTTCTCAAGCCAAATTAGGCAAAAACATTCTTACAATTTTGGTAATTATTCCCAAAGATATCGTTTCTAATTTAAGATTAGAATCTCCACCAGCTGTATCGAATAACCTTTCTTAGGAAAATAAAAAAAAAACAACTTCCAGTACACACTGATATCGGTATCTTGATGTTTTAATTAAGAATTCTCTCGAATGTCTTCGCTCCAGGGCTTATTTTCAAAACTGTATTTCAGAACGGCTTTCCGCGTGGCATATCCATGGTGTGCTGTCTGTGCTTGTGATCCTCGTTGGCTGTCAGTGCTAGGATTGCGCGACGCCAGCGTCGCGTCGGTGTTGGTTGGCTAGGTGATGTGCAAAGACGCTCAGTGTAACCACGACCATTCGGAAAAACGTACGTACGAAAAACGGGTAGCATATCCTGCTGTCTTCGGATGTGCAATATAAACAAGAAGCGGTAGAGACGGCGTGGCGATTCTCAATATTATTTTCGAAAAAAAGGGGACTTTCGCCGCTTCTTGCTTGCTGTAATCTCAATAATTTTTTTTTGATTACTCTGATTTGTATCGAACTTTAGATTTTTGAAGTATGTAAAGTCGTTTAGCGGATGTTGTCAACACTGAAAACCGTTAGGGAATTTTAAAATCTGGTGAGTTTACTGTTTATGCTTATTAGCATCTGGCAATTAGAATTTATATGTTTTGTAGTTTTTGGGGACTGTCTGTTCTATTAAAAGGATATAATCACTTAAATTATTTATAGTCGTCTGCGTTTATATGAAGGTTGATTGATTATTTAGTAGTATTGTTTAAATGAGACGCAATTGTAGGTGATGAGTCTTAGGACGATGTCAATTGTCCATATTTCGTTATAATTTTGAATGCTTTTCGTGCAGAACTTTTTGAATATGATGCGGTTAAAATTGATGTCAAAAATGGATGTTTAAAATAAAAATTTCAACTGTGCATTGAATAATTGAATTATAATAATGATTTTGGTGTGTTTACTGTCCGAGCAGACCTAGATAGTTATTAATGATTTTGTCGATCCGTTTTTGACTTGATTTTCAATTGAATTTGTCGTGGTTTTCAGTTGGTTTTGAAAGCAACTCACCTTATTTTTTGGAAGCAGTTCAGCTGGTGTTAGAAACAGCTACTTAGTTTTGAAAGGTCCATAAACTAACGCATAAATTCATTATTAGCTAAACAGGTCGATTTTTGATTTTAATTTAGACTTTTCTCAAATTATACAGGGTGATCCACCTTCGTGTAATGACGTCATCACCATTTTTTTAAAATAGAACATCCCATTTTTTTTCAATTTCCGGATTTTCCTTGATGAGCTGATTCCAAAAATGTATAACAAGTTGCTTCAGATTGATACAGGGTGGGCAAAAATTGCTTATGATAATTGTTTATGGAAAGGTATTACGTTACTGAATGTAATAAACAAATTAAACGAAATTACGTAGTTATGCAATTACTAACCAAAAACAAACAAAAGAAAATTTAAATTAAATGTTCAACTTGTTCTCCATCGACCGCTAGACAATGACAGAACCGGGGATTACATTCTTCTCTAACATTCTGTAGCATAGCAGGTTATGTTCTGCATAACTTGCTTTATTCGGTCTTTTAGTTGACGGATATTTGCAGGTCTGTTAGTGTCGACTTTAGATTTTAATTAACCCCATAAAAAGAAGTCTAATTGACTCAGATCAGGTGATCTAGTGGGCCATTCCACTGTTTCCCTTCTGTTTCCTATTCACCGTTGTGGAAAGGTTCTGTTTAAAAAATCGCGCACTGTTATGGCGAAATGTGGTGGTGCACCATCCTGTTGAAACCAGATTCTGCGGTCGAGATTAGTAGGTATTTGAATATCAGGAAAAAATTGGATCAGATCTCGAACTAATTTATTTTTAGGAAATCCCGATATAATGCTGCTGTTAAATTTTCGTCAAAAAATATGGACCAATAATTGTATTTCTCACAATACCATCAGCCCTTACGTTGATTTTTTTGTGGCCTTTGCGTATGGCATTCTTGCATCCAGTGTCGATTTTCTTCAGACCAATAACGGGTGTTTTGTCGGTTAACATGCCCGTTCAAATAAAACGTTGCCTCGTCCGAAAACGTTATCAATTCATGGATAAGTCGTATCGCCTTTTATGATGCCGCGCTGTTAATCACTTTGCTCCCAGCAGCGAATGGCAAGTCGATCCGGGATTAAACTTTCTGAAAAAATGTCACCGTCCCTCTAGAGAATCGAACCCCGGTGCCTATCGTCCTCCCACAACGATAGTCAGCCGCCTAACCACTGCGGCCATCGACCCGTTAAGATCAATTAATGTGTGTATTACGTTTATTTTTTATTATTTTGTAAGTAACTTGAAATTTTTGTATTTTTGCCCACCCTGTATCAATCAGAAGCAACGTGTTATACATTTTTGGAGTCAGCTCATCAAGGGAAATCCGGAAATTGAAAAATAAATGGGGTGTTCTATTTAAAAAAAATGGTGATAACGTCATCACACGAAGGTGGATTATAAAATGAAAAAACAGTAAATTAAAATCAAAAATCGATTTATTTCGGGAATTTCTAATATTAGTGTTTATTTAGCTAATAATGAATTTATGCGTTACTTTATGGACGCACTGTATAGTGTCTGGCTTATACAGCGTGTCCACATTGAGTGAGTGGGGCTGAAGTGACTCTAGTCATGGTTAAATTATGGCAGTAAAGTCAATAAATGTCAAATTAGAAGATAATTCTATGAGGACCTGCTGAATAAAATAGTCTTGGTCGTTTGGACAAAAAATGCTTGGGTTTAGAGGAAAGATTTGTACTACTTTGGGTCCATTTCTATTTTTCCTATATCAGAACTATCTATCTCATAATTGGCAGTGACATTTTATTGGTAATACATTAATAATGGAAGGGAAATGCATCAGTAGGTAATACGGTCAGTGATTGGTTTATGCAAACTAGTGTGAAACTGATCATGAACAAGCCGAAAATGTTGGAATTCGCTTGCCTCTCTCCTCCTTGCTCTTCTCGCTCTTATCTGACTAGCAATGCAACTCTTGCTGTATGATTTCTGTGTGTAAATGTGTTTAGTGACTTTGTTCATAAATTCCTACATATTTTCTATTTATTATTAAGTTTAAATGAAGTGATTTTATAAATAAAAACTTTGAATGGTTTCGTTATTGTGTAAAGACGTTTCTTGTTGCAGACAGAATATGTTAGATGATGATAATCTAATCTTTCATGTATATTATTTAAAAGTAATTTTTTAATTTTACTATTTTAGTTCATAATTTTCACATTCCTTTCCGGCAACATTATAAAACAAACTTTTAGACGTTGGTATTTTCATTATTGCAAGGATAACATTTTTCATAGCAATCAACATATTAAATTAGTCATTAAAGAAACTAACGACATGTATAAGACATGTATGTTTCATGTTATTAACGCTAGAATTTTCTGTGTTATTTTGATGGCTGTTATTGATAGTTCTTTTTCTTTAATTATACGTAGATACATACATATGTACTACATGAATTTTACATGTAGACGCTATTATAGTAATACTATGGTGAAGTAGGTGGTGACATACATACATACAACAAACAATATAAGTACTTAAAACATGTATAGCTATTGTACATTTCACGATAATGACTCCTGTTTTAATAGTTCAACGTGTAGGTACTGCATAAACGTTTATTATCGTAGCATTAAGTATTCGGTTTAACAAAGCCACCGTCTTCGATTTTCAAGATCAAACATTGTACGTTGTAATATCTAAATAATTTTTAAATTATTAAATACGAGATCATTAGCCACTTAATTTATTGATTGTAGTAATCGCGGTAATGTAAAGGTACCTAGCCCAATCTAATATTTACAACATCGTTAACCGCGTTCTTTTGAAAGGTTCCATTGACCGTTCAGATCTAAATTAATCAAGCATTGAACGCCCATCAACGTTACTAAACACAAAGGGACCGTACGAAACGTTCAGACGTAAGTAAACTGCCACAGTTTACCTTCAATTCCGGTTTAAATTAGTAAAGTGTGCTCTGTTTCTAAATCGCAAAGGGATAATATCCAGCGCGATGTTGCGACAAGACGTATCAAAAGAGCCTTTCGCTTTAATATATGATACTGCAGACACATCAAAGTCCAAAACCTGTCTTTACATTGCGGTGCCGTTGCCCACTAAAACTAAGCCTATTAGTGGGCTCTTTAAGTTTATAACTTATGCGTTTTATTTATGTAATATTCTGCGTGGTGTAATAGTGGTTAATTTGATCTTGATATATCATAGTGCAAAAACATTTATATTGCCTCTGATTGCGTTAGGTTTTTTTACTTTTCCCCCAAGTCTTTTTTTACCTGTTTACATCCTTTGTTGACATGGTTGTTATGACAATTATTTAGTATGTGACATTTCTTGGCCTGTACCAACATAATTTGGCGCGTAATGAAATTCCCTAGTTCTGGTTAAAATTTTATCATTCTTTTATTCATTCTTAGTTAGTATCTCAAAATGTGTTAAATTTGTAGGTTGTGATTCATTCGCACTACAACAAGATTTGTGATCCCCTTTCCCCCGTGGAAGATCATATTTTTCGGTGCAGTATATTTAAAACGAACATAACCTCACTTCTAAGTACGCGTTATGTGATGGTTATGTGTGGTTTCAACAAATCCCCTTCTTCTTTTGTGCGTTCTTTTCACAATGCTAGATGCTGAACATGTTCCTAATCATTTGATCACGCTTTGCAAATCATGATCCAGAAATTTTACAAATTGAAAGTAGCTATTAACTTAATTACTGCCGGTTACACATGTGATTTTACGTTTCCCGTAACTTTATTAGTGGATATGTGTCACGTTTCTAATTTTGATGTTGATCATAAATCACGGTGCTGACAAGACTCAAATTAACTGGCAATTTTTGAACAATAATTTACCTCATAAAACGAGGCAATTACGAGAGGAAAAATTGCGAAAGCCACTGATGAGTGATAGACAGTCTAGACAGAGATAGGTAATCTATGAAAAGAAGTCGAATGTTGAAGAAAAAAAGAGAAAGTATCTGGAAAATCAATTAAAAAGTATCGTGCGCCACTACGTTGACAAAAAGAAGTAAGAAATATCCACCAAGAAGACAAGAGATCAAAACAAAGTATAAAGAATTTATTGTCGAGGCAAAGAAGGCCATCTAGTGAGAAAAAATAGATAAAACATTAATTATCATATCATCGGATAAAGTACTTTCTACAACTTTCAAACGAAGAAGAAGAAGCCATTCAACAGAAAGCAGACCCAATACTGGCAGAGCAAAGAGAGACTAAGTAAGAAAGAAGTGAAACAAATAATAAAAGGACTAAGAAGTGCAGCAGAGAATAGAATCTCAGCAGAAATTTGGATGAAAGATGTTTGAAAAAGTCTTTAGAAAGATTATGTCAATTGATACTCAGAATATGGAATGAATAAGAAAAAACCAAGAGAAATGAGAATGTCATTTGTATTTTATATAACACACACATTTGCACAAATATATAGGAGTATAAAGTTCATATTTGTGATGAAGATCCTGGGTCTTCTAATATTGCTTATTTTTTGGCCTAGAAATCGTCTAGAGTAATTTGTCATTAAGCAAATGTCGGTAGCAAGCAATCGCATCCAAAACTCCTCTTCTTGCTTTTGCACTCCTGTCAAAATTTTGGTCTTTCGCTACAATTTGATCTACTATTTCGGTTATTGTTTCCAAACTTTTTTTAAGAAAGTCTGTAGTAATTTCTTTTGGTTCTGTTTTCGCTTTCTGCAATTCCTTGTTCTGCCAGTTCTTGAAGATCATCGTTCACCAGAATCCTGCAGTAGCTCCTCAATATTCTACTCATCTACATCTCCTAGTCTTGCTATTTCCGCTCTTCTCGTTGATAATCCTGGGATACCTCCAGCCATATCTTCTTCCACACTCCATTCATGCACTTCTTAATCCTTGCCAAGCGACGTCGATATTACCTATGGCATCCAGGGTGTTATATTTTTCCAAAATTGCAAAATTGTTTCTTTATGTCCTCCTTCTGTTTTATCAATAAGTTGTTGAAAACTACGACAAAGATAATGTGCCTTAAAATTTGCAATAACTCTCTGATCCATAGGCAGAATTAACGACGTTGTGTTGGGTGGTAGGAAAACTATTTCCACCGGAATGCAAGTATTTAAGTCCGAAAGGTTGATTGGATGACTTGGTGCGTTATCCAGCAATAATAGACCTTTTGGTTCAAAATAGTTTAGTTCACAGTAACGAGATTTCGGGGTTTGGCATAATACACAAGTAGAGGTTTTAATTTTAAATCGCTATTGCCATTACCACCTAGAAGAAGGGTGAAACGGTCTTTTGCAGCCTTGAATCCCGGTGCTCGCTTTTCTTCTCGCGATATAAATGTGCGCTTTGGCATTCTCTTCCAAAAAAGTCCTGTATCATCCACGTTAAAAACCAATTCTGGTGGATAATTTCTTCTTTCAGTTATGGCTTTTAACGTTGCAGGAAAAATTCAAGCGGCAGCAATATCTGCACTCGCTGCTTCTCCGGTGATTCGAATGTTGTGGAGGTTGCAGCTTTTTAAAATTATCGAACCAACCTCGCCTAGCTATAAAATTTCCAATCGTATTTTCTCTTTCATTTTGAATGTAATTAAAATTTTTTTTTTTTCTTATATATTGTGGGTGCTTAGTTGCAGTGACTCCGTAAGCTGTATCGCTTATCTGGCTATCACTGCAACTCTCGCGGTGTAGTTTATGTGTGTGTATGTTGTGTTCAATTGGCTTTGTGACAGCATCATATCGCCTTTTATGATGCCGCGCTGTTAATCACTTTGCTCCCAACAGCGAATGGCAAGTCGATCAGGGATTAAACTCTCTGAAAAAATGTCACCGTCCCTCCAGAGAATTGAACCCCGGCGCCTATCGTCCTCTCACGACGATAGTCAGCCGCCTAACCACTGTGGTCATCGACCCGCAATACAAAATAAAATAAAAACAAAATTGAAAATTAAAAATTACAAAAATATATATACAACTTACTCAAACTCGACGTTTCGCCACTACTGTAAGTGGCTTCTTCAGGAGCAAAACTAGGTAAGAGGCGCCAGAAGGTCACGGTAACTCGACGTGTCAACCACGCTAGAGGCGAAAAACGTCGAGTTTGAGTAAGTTGTATATATATTTTTGTATTTTTTCATTTTCAATTTTTATTTTTCATTTTACTATGACGCGGTCAAAACCCGGAAGCCCTCATAACAATTATTAGTACAGACGGAATTAATTTTCAAAGACAAGTATGAAAAATGATCTTTTTTCTCTTAAAATTGAAATATCTCGGAAACGGGTAATTTTTAGTACTAGGTTTGTCAGACAAAACTGTCAGACAAAACTATCTTAATTTATAACGGGGAATCTGAAAATGTAATAATATATAGGCTGTTCTATTTAAAAAAAGAAAATTTTATAACGCTCAGCCAAAACTGACCATCCTGTATACACTAAAATGATTTTACTATATAGAGTAGTTGATCCCGAACAACTTTTACTTAAACAACTTTTTAATTAAAGTAGGTAAGATATAATAGACCGAATTCAGATAATTGGCACATCCTGTATATGTTATGGCCTTTATACCTCATTTCTGCGAACACTGCGTTTTCATGTATTACAACTTGTAAAGAATCATTTTGAAATTACCCCTCAGATATCAAGTCAATTGGATACCCGTTTCTGTAGATATTATGATTGTGCCCGATAGGACATAATTAGTGTTCGTTTATCATATCGAGTTCTGTCTATTTTTATTTCTACACATCATTTGTATCATTATCACTTTTGAGATTAGCATGTAAGTTGTATGGTTTCTTGGTCTTGAGTTGGGCACACTGATTTTAATATAACACATTCTGCATGCAATACATTAATAAGGTTTTACTAATTACGATTCAGGTAAGGAGAGATTTAACCATTCTATTGTTCTACGGTTCTCTCCATTTTGCCACTAATCTTTAGTAATTCTACCATAGTATTACGGTCAATTAGAACGGCTTTAATCCCTATTTTGTGTTCAGATCCACTGACTGTGTATTATTTGATTCGCAATCGAAAACTAATCAGAATTAGCAGGTTAACTTGCCCGACTAATGCGGTTAATCTCGAATTCTAACAGGAAACCGCGGAATTAGATCAGGCATCTTGGTGTATTGCGCTTCGTTGAGGATCTCCTTATAATAGTAAGGTAAACAGGTAACCTTTTGCGACTGATTACACGGGAACGTTATTAATCAAAGGCGAATGCTGACTATCAACGTGGAAGGGTACTGTATACGAAAAGAAATGGCTGGATAATTTAGGTCTGTTCTTCGGAAAGCGAAATATTTTAGACGTTGATTGATTAGTTGTTACGCGAGTCAAGTATAGGTGGCGGCTTGATGTAAACTGTCGTGATGGATGGTAGTACGTAAAATACAAGACTATTAAGATAGCATTTATCTGTCAGAAGAATGATTTTTGTTTTATTAAGAGTGAAATATTTTATACAATATTTTGTTAGATACATCTAATAGGATTCAATCAAAATAAAATTTTATGTACATTTGCACCAGCAACCATAAAGGGATTACATTTTAACTATTATTACAGCACTTATAACAATTGCATTAAAAGACATTAAAAGTTGTTATCGCATCAAATACGGTATAGAACGGCAGTAAACGTGAAGGAAACACGTTAAAAGCATTACTAGAGAGAATTTGAAAACTTCGCGTTAACGTTTATAAGGTTAATACCGGAGAGATGAACTTATTCCGCGGACGAATAACGAAACACCTAAGGGAGTACTCAAACGAATACATTTGAGTCTCTGCGTTTTATTTAAAGAAAACTGAAATGAAGAAGGAATGTTGATGGTCCTCGAGCAGTTAGATACGAGACTCGGGGTCCAAGTAGCAGTCTGTTCCACGTAATTGAATAAATAATAAAGCGGGGACTGGTTCTTGACTCGGGCTTATTGCAAAATTCAAACGTCTCTCGATGATCGTAACACTGTGTGACACTGTGGTCTACAAATACCTATTTTATACATCTCGTATTAGTCATGAAAGAAAAGTTGACTTTTAAAATCCACACAGAGTAAAAATATCTCATAATTGCTTATTGCTGTAATCCTATATTGTGTTATTCTCCCCTTTTCTGCCAAAAAGATATTATTAAAACACTTGAAATTCACAGTTACACTTGTTGTGTGTGTGAGGGATGAGGATTCAATAAAACTACCCCCTGTGCATGTCAGAACGCTACTGGCTGTTACCGCCAGTCTCTGTCTTTATTGTTGCCAACCTAAATACTATTACAAACTTACATCTCCCTTTTTTTAACAATAGTACAACTACCTAAACTAATTTAATTTAACACATTTACAAATTCAAACGAGTGGGCGCCTTTATATGACGGCCACTTCTTGTTTGTTTAATATTTTCCTTATTATCTACATTATCTGCATTAACAACGGTTCAGTTTTTTCAGAAAAATTTGGTATATACCTATTTACATAATTTACTACGCCAAGAAATCTTTCTACACCTGTTTTATCATTCGGTCTAGGCATATTATATATTGACACTTTTTTATCATCAACCTTTAAACCTTCCCTACTAATTACATGTCCCATGTACCCCGAATTTACATTTGTCCAAATTAAATCTAATATTTTTCTGCCTAGCTATTCCTAACACCTTAATTAATCTTTCATTGTGTTCAATTAAAGTATTCCCCCATATTAAAATATCATCTATATACGTTTGAACACCTTCCACACTATCAAAAATCTGTTTAAGCTTCTTTTGAAAAGCAGATGCTATACCGTACGGTAAACGTAAAAAACGGTATCTGCCAAAGGGCGTGTTGAACGTGCATAATTTACTACTTTGTTCATTCAACTTCATTTGCCAGAAGCCATTTGAACAATCTACTATGCTAAATATCTTGGCTCCCTTTAATTTACATGTGATATCATCTAATGTTGGTATATAATAGTGTTCTCTTTTAATTACCTTATTAAGGTCTTTGGGGTCTATGTAAATTCTAATATCTAAATTCTGTTTTGGCACTATTACTAATGAATTTACCCATGGTGTTGGTTCATCTACTTTAACTATTATTTGATCTTCTTCAAGTTGTTTCAATTTTTCTTTTAATTTGTCTTGCAAGGCGAATGGAACTTTTCGTGGTGGATGGACTACAGGAACTCCATTTTCTTTAATTTCTATTGCATGATCACCTTCCATGCACCCAATTCCACTAAAAATATCAACATAATTTGAAACTATGTTGTTAACATGGTTTTCATTATTGGCTATATCTAAATTATTTATTATAAGTTTCTCTTGATATTAATTTTAATTTTAAACAAGAATCTAATCCTAGAATTGTTTTGTTTACATTTTGTACTATATAAAATTTTGCATTAATTGATAAGTTTTTATTTTTTTCACTACAAACTGGTAATACACATACTCCCAATGTATTTATTATTTCATCTGTTGCTGTCATTAATTGCACACATTTTTTACTAATTATCTTCTTATTTAACCCTAATTGATAAAATATTTCGAGTGGTAGCAAATCACTATCCGACCTTGTATCTAAGCGAAATTTGACATGTTTATTATTAATTATACAACTTTCATACCATCGCTTTAAATTCTGCAATGTATTGTCTACGTTACCAATATACAAACTATCATCTTTTATTGACTCATTTTCGTCACTGCTATTATCAACTTCTACTACATTGACATTATTCTTGTTACATGCTTTTTGAAAATGGTTAAATTTTTTACATTTATGGCATTGCTTACCATATACAGGACAATTCCTAACTACATGTTTTGCTAAACATCTCGAACAATTAATGAGTTTCCTACTTATCTTATTAGTAGATGCGTTGTTAATAGCTGCCCGTTGCAGAGATTCTTGTCCTCCTCCTGATGATGGTCCTGGTCTATTCTGGTGCTGTTTTTCTTTATTCGCTCGGTTTCTGGTAATGTAGTTCACTTCTTTTGCTGGAGCTTCTGTCATCTTCTCGATCTGCTCTGCTGTTGTTTCTGCTACCCGACAAATCTGTATAGCTTTCTCTAATGTCAAATCTGGTTCTCTAAGTAATCGATCTTTTATATGAATTTCGCTTATTCCTAAGATCAACTTGTCTCTAATAAGACTATCGGTAAGGTCACCAAATTCACATGTTTGAGCTAATTTTCTTAATTCAGTACTATATTCATCATGTTTCCGTTAACTGCTTGTTTCTTATGAAGAATTTGTGACGTGCATATGTTGTATTTTTTGTGGGTACAAATCTTTCTTCAAATTTTCTCATTATTACATTACAGTGCGTTTTGTTTTCTGTTTCCTGAAACTGGAATGTATTGTAGATGTGCAGTGCTTTGTCCCCGATCCTGTTGAGTAGTTTATATCCTTTACTTTCCTCATCTTCTTCTTGCTTACGTGCTTTTATGTAGATTTCGAATTTCTGTTTAAAGAAACACCATGTTACCTTCGAATTGCAGTTCATTTGGCGGGATCGTATGCAGCGTCATTTTCCTTTTTATTATTTATTCTTCTGACCACTCCTATTCTTAATTTACGCACTACTTCAATTTTTCTACGATTTAGTTTATTTTTAATTTATATTTGCGTTTACGTGTTCACTATGACTGCGCCATGTTGTGTGTGTGAGGGATGAGGATTCAATAAAACTACCCCCTGTGCATGTTAGAACGCTACTGGCTGTTACCGCCAGTCTCTGTCTTTATTGTTGTCAACCTAAATACTATTACAAACTTACAACAACACTATAAAATAACAATCTACGAAGAAACAAATACAAGTTCCGGGAATTTTAAGTCGAAAACAGGAGGTGTTTGCATGGACGGCAATTTTTGACCATCGCTGTATGTAGTGAACTTTGGAAGAATTATTTTAGAGGTTACTAAAGACGATTATTAACAAACGAATATCACTGACGTATTTTAGAGGATTAGTGGACAATTGACTATCATTAGATATATAAACCGTGTGGGGAGTAAGTAAAAAAAAAACACTTCTAAATCAGCGTTGGGGGGTCAGCCATTGGAGCATTTACCAACTAGAAAATTCCTAACTTTGTAGTAGTTGCATACAATACCTAGAAAAAAGAAAATAAAAAATCCCTTCGGAGAAGACTTCTAAACTGGGTCTGCTCGAGCGAAGAGGAAAAACAGCTCCATTCTTGGGTCTTATTTGAAGAGCTCCACACGGAGAAGTACTTCACTTGATTTCTTGGTGCAGAAGTAGAACACTAAACATTTCAACCCACTAAACACTAAAAACTTTTAACTAAACACCGACGCATTTCGACAGGAAGGCTGGCATTATCAAGGCGATAATAAAATTTATTCAGTTATACAGTTTTATTATCGCTTCGATAATGACAGCTTTGCTGTCGAAACGTGTCGGTGTTTAGTTAAAAGTTTTTGGTGTTTAGTGGGTTGAAGTGTTTAGTGCTCCACACGGAGAAATAATTCGACGTTTAGTAAACGCATTTTTTGCAAAATGGCACAGAAAGTGACGTAAAGTATAAAGGAAGATATTCCTGGTCGTACAAACGAAGATATTGAGCATGTTCGGGCTGATGTTCAGGCAGAACTAAAACCTTTTACAGGAAGATGTGCGATGTAATTAACGTTGTTTCCGCGAACTTTTGCGTTTAGATTTGCATATATATCCATACAACATTCGAATTGTAGCCAATTGATATTCCGAGATAGTGCTTCCTTAGTGGAAGTAGAACCCAATTCTTGGCAAGATTTGATAATGAGTGACGAAGGAAATTTTTGTTTTTCTCGACGTGTTATCAAGGAAAATGATTGTTTTTGGGGAACAGAAAACCTTCGACACAACATGCGATATTCTCGACAGAACGACCAGTCCGGTGGCAGCCACGCACCGGAAGATCTCTTGTGGTTCCAGTCTGATCGTGTCGAGCAGCTAAGCTGCGTAATGTTTGTCCACGTTTTTGTTTGGCGCGATACGATTAGGAAATCGACGACGAAATTCACGCTGCGCTAACACCACCGACCGATTATTGGTAAAAAAAAATCGACACAATTATTCCACGCTCTTGCGGAGTATAGCGCTCCATTGTTTGTCTGTTTGTATTCTGCAGCTGTCTAGTTCACAAATGTCCAATATGATTGACGTACGACGCCATTTGCAAAAATTATAACATCTTTCGACAGGGTGATTAATTTTGCTCCACCTTGTTATATAATATATAGTTTTAGTAATTTCATATCACGCAAATTTACATCGTAGGTACTGTTTAGATGTGCTTGCCTGTACAAGCATACTTACAAATTTAGTTAAGATAAACTCTTTTGGCAGTCTCTTTGCATATATTTATAAAATCAACTGTCAATTCACATTATTAATTATGTGTTAAAGCATGAACATGTTTCAATATGGATCAATTCGATACTTTTCACTAATTTATTTACAAATCGTCCTTTATTACTTCTATTACTTCATTCAGTGGCATTTTTTAAAAACAAAATTGCTTTAGAACCATCAAAAAAGTAATAATAATGCCGGCTGTAATTTCATTTAAAGATAAGAACAATTTTTTACTTTATAGTCAATATATAACCCCTTCTTGTCTTCTCTTTGCATGCGTTTTATAAATATTTAACATTTTTTTGATCAATATATACTGCACAAATTGCAATAAATAACATTCGTAGTATAAAGTAAGCGTCATCAATAAAAATACAGGGTGAACAAAGTCAAGTGAAGGGTGAGTCATCTAAAATTTTCAATTGGGAACAGTGAGTAATTGGCAGCAATGATAGTGCGATCTAACTTGTATATAAATCGTTTTGACAGATTCTGTAAAGGTTACGTATACTGCTTCAGTAAGCTTGAGTAAGCTATAATTATACAACCAGAAACGACAAAACGACAGCAAATGAAAACAACCAAATGACAGAATGAAAGTACATATTTATTCAATGTAGCTAACTGTAGAATGTAAAAATCAAGCGAATCAGGGATTTTTACGCTACCACTACACTTCATTAATCACTTTGACATATGCTTGACATTTAAAATAGTGTAATTTACACCAGCTATTACCTTGGTGCAGATAAATAATCCTGGTGCAGCACTGGTTTACACCGTGCAAAGGAACAAGGATCTGGTGTAAAGTGTAGTTCAGTGCTGCACCGTGCTACACTTTTTTAACAAAGGAAAAGGGCTTTTATGTTGATATGCTTGATTTTTCAAATGTGTCAAAAATTTGACAGGATAAAGTCATCTAACCTAAAAATGTTTCAAGGTTGCCAAACTAAAAATTTACTTCTCAACTGTTAATAATAAAATATTCCCATGGTTTTAGACTAGTGATGTAAAAATGGCGCGTTTATTTTTCAGTTTGAAATTGTGAAAAATTTTAATCGAACAATTTTGTGGAACGACATAACGTAGATATAACATTTTTCTCAGTGTAAGTACATACATACATATTGTATCTTTCGTTGTTCGTATAAAACAGGGTTAACAGTTTCTAATTTACTTATACATTGAAGCGAAAACTTGCGATAATACGAGGTCTCATATTTTATCATCAAACCTTCCTCTAATTCTGGCGTTTCATTAAAAAGAGAGCGCCTTAATAGGTCTTCATGATATTTCTCAGAGGGAATTGTTAATTTATTGTCTTTCGAGGATCACATTTACGATTCCTTTTCGAATTATGAAACAAAAGGAATCGCAGAATGAAGCTCGGTGAGAAAATGCAGACTTTTGTATAATGATTCTTTATTTCTATACAAAGTGTAAGATGATACGTTTGGATATCTTACTTCGTATTTAAATTATAAAAAATTGTTACGACGCCTTTCTTCCTATGGAAAATTATGATTTTGTAATAAATTGCTTATTATTATCATACTTTTAATGATAGGTACCCAAAATAAAGTAAATTTCCTGTTTACAACCTCGTTTGCATCATTATTTTTGTTCACACATTAATGTATACGAGCTTAACTTGCATCTTGTGTAACATGTATGAAAAATGGTTGCAACTTGAACTGAGTACATCCGTCCGCTTTATTAGGCGATATAAATATACCCCCGAAATACACATTCACGTTTCCCCGTCTCCGAGCACCGATAAAAACTTCGTATTGTGCGCCTCCGCGGCGATGAATAAAAAAAAAACGGTAGCGACAAAATTTTTATTATTACACGCGTCCCAAGTGAAAAATATCGCGTAGTGAGTGGAGACCGCTGCGTGCGAGCATAACGATATCGCGCAATTATGCATAATTCAAAACAATTACGGAATGGCGGCACTTTTGTGTAAAATTCAAGTGCGTTTCCGCAATAGTGTTTTCGCATGCAAGTTATGTATGTATGTATATATTAAGCGTTTGGCATTTGCTCGATATAGACCTCTATAATATGTTAATAATTCGTTGCGTTGAACACTTTTTTTACGCTTTGAAATAGGTGAAAAGTGAACGACTTAATTGACTTCTGACTTGAGTATATAACTTAATTTTGTTAAGCGAAAATAACGCAGAATATGGGGTTTTATATTGGAATAAATTACATATTATCAATTTCGGAAACATAATCGGATTTGAAATTTTTAATGGAGAAGATTTTGAAGGTCGATTTTGTAATATCAATGTAGGATTGAAATTGAGCAATAACTAACCTAATGGCTATGTTTTGTTTTTAATGGATGGTAATAGGGCATTTTTCAAATTATATATAATCACATAGATGAATTAAAAAAAATTGACCCGTATTTTTTTATTTTGCTACCTATATCTTTATTATTTATTGAGATCTGATATAAACGTTTAACGTTTAGTTTTTCAGCGCCTTTACGAAAATGCGGCCAACTATTGAAGTATAAAGACTACTGACGTCACGGAGTACCACAGGTATTTTTTTGTGTTGGCTTGATTGCAATTTAGATGTATATTTCTTTATCAATTATTGACTACCATGAAAATATATTAGACGTGACAATCTATGATGACAATCATTTATCTAATTCTCGACCAGTTCCGAAATAACTTTTTCGATTACAAACTTCATGTTGAGTAAATAACCAAATCTAAAGCTTCTCTAATTTAGGTTTGTCACTGACAATTATCACAATTTGAAGTTCAATTTAAAACTATAGCAGTGTCGTCAATCTTGCTAATGAAAAAATTTCAAAACTTTATGTTGATATCTAAGGGCTTCTGTTTGCTCCAAGGCTGGACATATTGTCCTTTAGCCTTCTAGGCTTTTTGAACGCGGCTCCGCATCTAACCGCCCGGATTTGATTTCTGTCGCGGAAATTATAACCTCAGCAGGTGGACGGCCAAGTCGCGGCCGGACATCAATTCCTTATCTCCAGGATCCTGCGCGTTAGGACACGAGGTAGCGGCCTCTGTCGGGATCTAACTCTCCCAAGTGCCGGATCAGCGGATTCTTCGACCTGGAGGCCCTCTGAAGAGTTCCCCTGGCCAGTGCCAGCGCATACTCGCACAGAGGCGGTATGTTCAGATCACGATGTATATGTGCATTCGTAACGAACCAGGGTGCTGCGACTATGATACGCAGCCCCCGGTTCTGTAGGATGTTAAGTCTTTTAACATGAGATTTGCTGGCACTGGACCAGGTCAGGACACCATAAGTTAGAATAGGTCGGAGAATCACCTTGTAAATTAGTAGTTTAATATTTAAGCTGAGCGAGCTTTTCCGGCACAAAAGAGGAGCCAGGGCCGCACGCGCACACAGGAATTTCGTGGCAACGGTTGAAAAATGTTGTCTGAACGTTAGTCTCGTGTCGAGGGTCAGACCGAGGTATTTGACGGTACTTTCCCAAGGTAGCCTCTGACCCTCGACGACGATGTTCGTTTGGGGAGGATTACGCTTCCTGGAGAATCGGATAGCCGCACACTTATCCGCGTTTATCGTCAACCGCCACTTGGACGCCCATCCGCAGACTTCGTTGACGGATCTTTGGAGACGTCGACAGACCAAAGCATCGTCTCTGGAGGATGAATAAATAGCGGTGTCATCGGCGTACACCACCAGACTTGTGGAGACAGACCTGGGTATATCGCTAGTATACAGAATAAAAAAGTTCTGGTCCTAGTAGCGATCCTTGCGGGACACCGGCGTGAATATATCTCCCGTCGGAAAGCTCGCCTCCCATTTTTATAGAAAAGGTCCTGCCGGAAAGGTAAGACCGACTGAGAACTATCATGTTTGCATTAATACCAAAACGGCCCATTTTGAAAAGTAGACCATCGTGCCACACCGAGTCAAACGCATGGGCGAAATCAAGGAACACAGCGCCTGTGGAATGCCTCTGCTCCAACGAGTTACGGATCTCCTCCGTAAGTCGGACGAGTTGGAAGTCGGCCGACAAGCTCTCCCGAAATCCAAATTGCTCATCGGGTAAAAGATTTTATGTTGATATGTTTGATCTTTCAGATGTGTCAAAAATTTGACAGGATAAAAGTCATTACTTTTACATTTTTCAAATCATATACAGGGTGTCTGTAAAGGTCTTTACACACGCCTACCACATATTCCTTAAACCAAAATAAGCCGATTTAAGTAAATTTATCTTAGTCCAAAGTCGCTTAGTTTGGATACTATGCGACCTTGAAGTTAAAATTTTGAAATCGTTTTTTATTATAAATTCAAAACGGCTTATGCGATTTTAATAAGATTTGGCACGGTCAGTTAATATTATTGGACGAATGTTTTGAGAAAATTTCAAGAAAACACTAATACCGGAAGTGAATGAAGCACGCATGACCATAATGAAAATTAACATATTTTTTTTGCTGTCTGTTGTAGAGACACGAAATAATCTTTATTTGATAGAGTATTCAAAAACGATCAAACTATGTCTCTTGTAAAATTTTCTTATTTTTATTCGTTTTCGAGAAAAACGAAAGAAAGAGCTTATGGTCGTGCGCTCGAAAAAGTATAAGGTAATCCAATCGCCTATGATTTCTATCATAAACACATGAATTTTGCATGGCTTAATCTACTCTTCAAATTAAGATTACAGATAAAAGAATAGGCTTAGTAAAAGTTCACGATTTCGGAAATCCTGAGTAACTTATATACTACAAAAACGACACTCTTTATCAGAATTGATTACTCTAATGGTTTTGCGTTATTTTACACAAAAATTATTTAAACAATTATTATTATTATTTAACCATGCAAACTTCATTTGTTTATGATAGAAATCACTGACTGGATTACCTTATGCTTTTTTCGAAGCATAAGCTCCTTTTTTCCTTTTCCTCGACAACGAATAAAAATAGGAAAATTTTACAAGAGACATAATTTGATCGTTTTTGAATCGAACAAAAATTATTTCGTGTCTCTACTACAGACAGCAAAAAAAATTTGTTAATTTTCATAATGGCCATGCGTGTTTCATTCCGGTATTATTATTTTCTTGAAATTTTCTCAAAAGATTCGTCCAATAATACTAACTGACCATGCCAAATCTTATTACAATCGCATAGGCGGTTTTGAATTTATAATAAAAAAACGATTTCAAAATTTTAACTTCAAGGCCGCATAGCGCCCAAACTAAGCGACTTTCGACTAAGATAAGTTTATTTAAATGGGCTTATTTTGGTCTAAGGAATATGTAGTAGGTGTGTGTAAAGACCTTTTACAGACACCTTATATAATCACATAGATAGATTAAACAAATTGATCCGCATTTTTTTATTTTGCTATATCTTTATTATTTATTAAGATATAACCATCTAAAGTTTCGTTTTTTAACGCCTTTATGAAAATGCGGCCAAAGACTACGGACGTCACGGAGTACCATAGGGTTTCTATGTGTAGGCTTGATTGAAATTTTGATGTATATTTCTTTTTCAATTATTGGCTACCATGAAAATATATTTGACGTGACAGTCTATATGATGACAACCATGACATTATTTATCTAATTTTCGACCAGTTCTGAAGTAACTTTACAAACATTACAAACATTTTGCGTTGTAACTCCAAGATGTTGGATAAATAACCAAATTTAAGCTTCTTTAAATTAGGTTTGTCACTGACAACTGTCACAATTTTAAGTACAGTATAAACCTATAGCAGTGTCGTCAATCTTGCTAATGAAAATACTTTAAAACTTTATGTTAATATGCTTGATCTTTCAAATGTGTCAAAAATTTGGCAGGATTAAAGTCATCTACAGGATGAACAAAGTCAAGTGAAGGGTGAGTCATCTAAAATTTTCAATTGGGAGCAGTGAGTAATTGGCAGCAATGATAGCGCGAACTAACTTGCACAGAACTTGTTTTGACAGATTCTGTAAAGGTTAGGAATACTGCTTCGGTAATCTACAAATATGCAACCAGAAACGAGAAAATGACAGCAAATGCAAACAACAAAATGACAGCAAACCAAAACAACCAAATGACAGTATAAAAGCACATATTTATTCAATGTAGCTAACTGTAGAATGTAAAAATCAAGCACATCAGGGATTTTTATGCTACCACTACACTTCACTTGAGAATGTTCGCATTGTACCTAAAAATGTTTCAGGGTTGCCAAACTAAGTATTTACTTCAAACATTTATTGTCATTCGATAGTTAGCAGTATAGCTAACCTACCACAGTGCCCTCAACTATTAATAATAAAATATTCCCATGGTTTTAGACTAGTGATGTAAAAATGGCAGTTTATTTTTGCGTTTGAAACTGCGAACAATTTTAATCGAACAGTTTTGTGGAACGACATAATGTAGAAATAAAATAATCTAAAATTGTTAAATCTGGAGATTTTGCAGGAAAATTAATAAATCTTGTATTGAAAAATTGTACGCTGACGCATTGTCTTGCTAGAAATATCCTACCGTAAGTTCATCATCATGCAGCTCATTAAATAACGATTTTGATACGATATGTCCCTATCTTTCAGCAGTTACGCTTTGGTTGAAAAATATAGACTCAATAAGTTTTCTCCTTGAAACTGCTAACCAGACGCTAATTTTTTCTTCATTGGAATGAAGTTTCTATGATTTCGTAAGGGTTTTCTATCTCGTGCTGTATTCTCATATTTTGCTTATTTAAATAGCTAGACAAATGGAATCAAACCTCATCAGAAAAATAACATTTGTCGAGAATATTGTTCATATATATGTTGTTCAAAAACCATGGACGGTATTGTGTTCTCGTACTAAAATCGATCTGTTTGAGTTTCGAAACTGCTTCAATTTTACTGGCAGGTTAGGAAATTGTTGTTAGAGATTGTAAGATTTCCAGATCTGACATCTGTAGGCTTCTTGCTTTGGGAACGTATCAAGGGCAACACTTGAGGGTGTCTCTTTACACTTAACCCTGTGCTTGAATGCAAACGGCCAACATTTCGAACAATTATTATAATTTTTTTAGTTAAATTAAGAGTTTCTTGATTTGTTTAACGATTGGTTTCGTAATTGTTATCAATTTTTTATAGCAATAATTAATGTTGGCATATTTGTACCATGTCACCAAATTAGTATACAGTCCAACATTGAATATAGTGCGTAATTTTTTCATATAATTTAAATTGCATGTGTACGCTGCTGGTATGTGTATCGAATTTGCCACGTCTAGCAAAAATGTAAAGCCGCTTAACGGATAATTTGTAACTCACAAGTATCAAACGACGAAGTGTGACTTTGACGTTAGACTTTGATAATAAATGTTTGAGAACGCTTATTTTCCATGACGCACTGGATAAGTATCCATGAGTTATGTGTGCATTTTTCGAAGAAACCTCTAATTATCTCCTAAACTATTAATTTCAGGTACAGGATGTGTGGGATATAAAAGATGTAAAATTAGACGCTGAAGACAACTAAGCAATAAAATATGGGGGCTGCCATTTCAAAAAATGAAGTTATGGTTCCTCAAAATTTCGAAAAGTTAACGCACCATAGTAAAGTAACCACAAAATGTAGACAGCCGTTCTCGGCCCGAAAAAGAAACTCCAACATATTGTTTAGGTATATTATGCATCCCAAATTGATATCCGAAAAATCGAGCTTTCCCCCGGTTTTTTTGAATAAACGTCTGCTATAGCAAATTTTTTTAGAAAAAAATTGAATAACTGCAAAACGCACGGATCAAATTGTAAAAGGTAAAGGTATTTATAAAGCTTAAAAGTAGGTAAATCCAAATATGTAAAAATATACAGGTCGTTCCATTAAAAATAACAAAGTAGATGGCGACTTCCGGTATCATCGGAAGCGCTAGAAATTTGACAGTATTTTAATTGAAGAGAACACAATCGATTATGTAAAATTTTGAATTTTCAAGTTTATATTTTGGCCGGAACTCCAACGATCTCGTTGAGACACCTTGTATATATACAGGGTGAGTCATAACTGACGACAAAAAATGTACCAGCGTATATGGATCACCCTTCTAAATAAATAACTTCTTATGAACCTATGTCTTAGTATGTATATTTAAAGAACTGCAAGAAGTGAAAGTTTTATCATTCCTTAATGTAAGTATTTATGATACAACCATAAAAACTGATTAAAAATCGCGTAAAATGAACAAAATTTATTTAAAAGTACTGATAAATGACATTTTACTTAAATGCATTATTACAAAAATTGTTTAAATTGTGATAAGCTCTATCAGTATGTATCTAAATCATATTATCTCTGAGTTAAAAATCAATCGAAATGTTTTCAATTGTTGCAATTAAATTGTTCATAATGTCATGTCACACATGTTCGTATTACCGTTTAAACGAATTAAATTGTTACTACTATTTCTAAAATGGGGGGACAATTTTTGTAATTTTTTTTAATGTGTGGTCGGAGCTTAGTTGCAGTGACTCGATAAGCTGTATCGCTTGTCTGGCTGTCACTGCAACTCTCGCGGTGTAGTTTTGTGTGTGTAAGTTGTGTTCAATTGGGTTTGTGACAGCATCATATCGCCTTTTATGATGTCGCGCTGTTAATCACAAAATTTATCAGTACTTTTAAATAAATTTAATTTTACGCGATTTTTATGGTTGTATCATAAATTTTTACATTAATGAATGATAAAACTTTCACTTATATTCGCGGAATGAGCGGGTTGTAGGGGGGTGATTAGGCGCATTGGTGGAGTGGCCTATGCAGCGACTCATAATTAGTATAAATACGAAGTTTCATTGTTATTAGACAGTTAGTCTTTGAGCTATCGTCAACCAAGTAACATAATCAGGAGTGAAAAGTGAAATATGGAAAAAATCGAATATCGTGCCGTTATAGAGTTCCTTACCAGGCAAGGAAAATCAGTCGCGACCATAATGAATGAGATGTCATTGGTTTACGGCGACTCTTCAAGGAAAAGCCATGGTGTACAAGTGGCATAGTTTATTTAAACAAGGAAGGGAATCTCTTGAAGACGACCCGAGGCCGGGCAGAAGCATTGAGGTGACCACGCCAGCACTTATCCAAAAAGTTGAAAAAATTGTACTCGAAGATGCTCAACTAAAGAAGAAACAACTCACAGAAGTGGTTGGAGTATCCGATACAACAATTTTTAAAATCCTACACGATCATCTCGGCATGTCTAAGGTCAGCGCAAGATGGGTGCCGAGAATGCTCACGCCGCCTCAAAAACAACAGCGCGTAGAGTGTTCGCGTGCATTTTTGGACCTCTGTAATGAAGACAAGGATGGTGTATTGAGTCGAATTGTCACTGGAGACGAAACTTGGGTTCATAGAGACTCCATGCAGTGGCATAAAAGGGCACAGCACCTCCCAAGAAATTTAAAGTGTCACAATCAGCTGGGAAACTCATGGCAACGGTATTTTGGGACTCGGAAGGAATATTGTTGATTGATTATAAAGATAAAGGTGTTTCTATAACCGGAGAATATTACGCTTCAATATTAGAGCGACTAAAAGAAGCCATTAAAGAGAAAAGACGGGGAAAATTGACGAAAGGTGTGCTGCTTTTGCACGACAACGCGCCCGTCCACAAGAGCCGCGTTGCGTTAGCTGCCCTGCATAAGGTGGGCTTCGAAATTGTGAATCACCCACCCAACCGCACAGACCTGGCCCCGAGTGATTATTACCTGTTTCCGAAAATGAAAAAAGAGCTGCGGGGTAAAAAATTTACTGCCGATGATGAAGTCAAGGAGGCAGTTTCGGCGTATTTTGCAGATAAAGAGAAATCATTTTTTATGAGGGTATAAATGAATTAATTGAAAGATGTGAAAAATGTATCCGTCTTGCAGGTGAATATATTGAAAAAGAAAAATAATTTGGTTTTTTTATTACCACCCCTTATCCCCCATTCCGCGAATATAAAAACGCTCCCTCGTAAGTATAGGTACATATTAGGACATAGGTTCATAGGAAGTTATTTGTTCAAAAGGGTAATCCATGTACGCTGGTACATTTTTGGTCACCAGTTATGACTCACCCTGTATAAGATTGTGTACTACGTTATATCAAAATTCTCTATATCTAATTATATTTGTAATTTTACTATTTTTAAACGAACAAATTACAGATCTGGATTAAGTTAGAGCTCCTAAACAACTTGTATATACATATACAAGTTAAAATATTTTAAGCATTTCATTTAGAAGGATATTCTAATCATTCTAAAATAGAATAATGTATATTTTATATAACATTTTACGCAATTCTATCCGCAAACGTGCAGCAATATGATACTGCGGCTATTACCAACAGAACTCAATTACTTAAATTGAAAGAAGTACAGGTATTTCGCGTAGATTTCCCTTTTGACCGAGTAATAAGTTGAGACTGCACAGGGTAGTATACCTAACTAACTACCCATGTCAGCTGGTCGCAGCCGACCTACATATTTCGTTTCCGACCTTTCCCTTACCTCACGGGAATACCGTTCACTGGAAATTGCAAATTCTTGAGTTAGATACTGTCGAATTGGACCGCGCTTAAATTTAATTCGCTTCCTTGAAGAAAATTAATGGATATTGGAAAATTGTAGGTAACAGTTACTGGGCGGAATTGATTGAAGCTGTCGAAGGGAGAAGACGCAGCTTTAGTTTTGCTTTGCACGACGCATTTTGTAGATAAAAAAGTTAATCAACTTAAAATTTGCATTATACGCCTATATTCCTTGCTGCATTGTGGCGCACTGCACATCAATTAAGCTAACATGCTGTAAGTACTTTAGCGAGATACTTAAATTGTACCGGTAGATGTTAGGTACTGATTTATTTATCTAGCCGTCCGAGAATGTCTCGGAAGAGAGAAGTATGTGTAAAGAACGTACAGCACCAGCGATGGACTGCAGCTTTAAACGAAATGAAACTACTTTAAAATTGCATTACTCTTATTAAGTGTGCATCTTCAATATAGTACTTCCTACTTCGTAACTTTGTACCGAGCGAATGTAAGAGATATTTACGAGATTTTCTGCGACGTCATTCTAGCATATACAAACCTCGTTATTATAATGCCGTGCATCTATTGTAATGTAGCTTGTGAATAAATCAACGTGGAGGTTTCTTCGAAATGTATTCAATTTAAAACCTCACCGTTATTTCAATCCATAACAATGCTCGCTTACAGATTGTTGGTTGAATTTTTTTTTATAAGTAGACGCAGTGATTATTGTGAAAGTAGTTCATAAGTAATATAATTTGAAGGATCGCTTGTTACTGTCTAAAGTTATAAAACCCACTATGCATATTTAGCATCAAAATAATGATATCTAAAGAAAAACGCTAGAAATAGAATAGGATGAAAGGAAGGTCATAAATTATACAATCCTGAAAATGCTTTACTTAAATCAAACAGAGATGTTGAACCAGTGAAGTGCAAAATTTGATAATCGTGAAATTATTTTTGAAAGATGAAACAACACCTGAAAATGTTCTCGAAGAAAGCTCTGAATGCCGTAAAGGAGATTAAGTCGATAAGGAAGGGAATGATAGTGATTGTGATACTGAATCACTACTAGAGATTTCTGGGGATGTGAGGAGATCTGCAAGAACGCACAAATGGAACGGATTCGAAGATTTTGTATGCTACAAAAGATCCTGACAAACACTGCGGAAAAATGGCAACAAGAGATGTCCGAGGACTTGATATCTTTCCAAGAGAATGACGAATAGGAACTGGTGGACAAACAGGAAGGTGCTACAGTTATGGTTATTCAAAAGGAACTACAGGGTCGAAGTTGATAATGACGATGATATTTTTTTGCATTTGCATGTTATAAGTTCTCTCAACCAGGTTCCACACCCGGACAAAGAAATCAGCAATCTGATGGACTGGAGTTTTGTCCTCACTCTTGCAGTTTCTATACAGAAGAGAATCTCGAGAGTTTCACAATGTCTCACGTCGCATCGGTAAGTGCATTTCAGTAGGAGCAATGTCTAGCAACGAGTTCAGATCTCACAAAAGCTTTGATGCTGTCAGGAGAGCTCCCACACATCGTTTCTGGACTTGTGAATGGTCGTTCGCTGGTATCTCTTTCAAACTTGTTCGCTATTTCGTTAGATTCGCTAAATTTCAGAGTGACTTGGCATCCATCTCAGAGTAATGCTGTGAGGTTTCGCCATAGTGAGATCTGAATTGGTATTTAAATGAGCAAATATTTAGGTATCTAACTGGTTTTGTTAAAAATAATATGGAAAATAAAGCTTTAAAATTGAGGAGGGCAGTTTATATGTAGATCGAAACAAACTTTGAAGTTTTAAAATGATAGAGAGTGAGCTCAATTTTGTTAAAATTAGGCTATATTAAATTATAATAATAACAATTTATAGTGGAAGTGTTAGTTTGAAGAAATACTGAACGACGGAGGAAATAACGGAAGCATGGAAATGGAGGAGAACTGGGAAACTATAAGTAATGAACAAATCGAGGATAATGGAATTAAGAACATTATAAAACACTTGAAAAATAACAAAAGTCCCGGGGAAAATGGTGTATGTGCGGAGATGCTAAAATATGGTGGAGATATTCTACAAGAGCATATTATTGAAATTATAAAGGAAGTATGGCAAAGAGAAGAAATGCCTAACCGTTGGAAAGAAGCAGTTATACAACCAATTTTTAAGAAGGGAGATAAGAGAAAGTGTGATAATTACGGAGGAATTGCATTGCTGGATGTAGTATACAAAATATTGGCCATATTAATAAAAGACAGATTACAAAAGGAGGTGGAGATCTTGGTGGGTGAATATCAAGCGAGTTTTAGGACAGGACGGTCGGTAGTAGATCAAATCCACATCATAAGAGGAATACAAGAAACAAGTAAAGAACATAATATGTCAATACATGCCGTATTTATCGATTTTAAGAAGGCCTACGATTCCATTAAAAGAAATGAAATCTTGAAAGTGTTTTATTGATTTGAAAGGAATTTAATATTGATGGTAAGCTAAGCAGGTTAGTAAAAGCAAATCTAAACAATACGATATACAAAGTCAGGGTCGAACAGGAATTAACAGAGAGTTTTGAAGTCACTAAAGGGTTGAGACAGGGAGATCCGTTGTCCACTGTGTTGTTTAACTTGGTTTTAGAATCGGTTTGCAGGAAGAGCCAAATACAAACAAAAAAAAGTATAAACTCTAAAAGCCACCAAGTGACTGCATACGCTGATGACGTTGTAATTCTTGCACACGAAAAAACAAAGTTAGTTCAAGTTCTAAGAAGATTTGAAAAAGAGGCAGCAGTTGTAGGTTTGAACATAAATTACGAAAAAACTAAATATGTGGAATTGGGAACTAATAAAAAAAGAGGGAGTAAAGTAAAGTTTATTTTGGAAGAAGATCGGAGGTCAAAGAAGGTGGAAATAGAAAAAGTCGCCAGCTTTATTTATTTGGGATCTGTAATAAGTGAGAAAGGTGGAACTGAAGAAGAAATTAGATACAGGATTGCAAGGGGATCTGCAAGTGCCGGGGCGCTTACAAGGGCTCTAAGATCGAAAATAATAATATCTAGGTCTGCTAAGATTAGGATATATAAAACCGTTATAAAACCAGTAGTACTGTATGCAAGTGAAACATGGGCATTAACAAAGAAAGGAGAGGAAGAACTGGATGTGTGGGAAAGGAAAATGCTAAGAAGAATTTACGGAGGAAGGAAAGAGAATGAAATATGAAGAAGAAGAACTAACCAGGACATATATACTTTATATGGAGAGCCGAAGTTTATAAAAGCCCAGAAGATTAGGTGGTTTGGCCATATCTTAACGAAGGGAGAAGGCCGAATGATTTATGATATTATGGATACGCGAATGATCGGAAATACAGGCAGAGGAAGACCCGGAGTAAGTTGGAACAAAAAAGTAGAAGAACTGCTGAGAAATCTAGGGATAACAAGATGGAAAGAGACTGCTACAGATAGAAAAAAATGGAGAGAAGTAGTGCGAAGAATAGTAGAAGAATAGTCTCACAAGCCAAGGGCCGCATGGCCTGTAGTGCTTTATATATGTATATATATATATGTTGATATATTTTTTAATTTTTTTCTAGTAATTAACAAGAAACCTATATATTGTTTGAGTTCATTCAAAGAATAAATAAAAGAATGAATAAAAAAATAAGGAACAATGTCAAAGGTTTTGTAGACGCGGATTGGGCGAAACAAAGATAGCAGGTCTTATACAGGATTTTGTTTAGAATGTAGTTCATTAATTTCATTCATTCATTCATCTCAAACAAAAGCTTGTTGCGTTCCCGAGCATTGAAGCTGAATATTTGGGCATATGTGAAGCCACCAAGGAAGGGGTCTATTTAAGAAATTTGTTTTTTGAACTAACAGGAAATTTAATGTTTATAAAAGCTTTTGATGATACTTAAAGTGTTCAGTTGTTGTCAAAAAATGCATTGTTTCATAAGACAGCTTTGGCCATAAGTATTGAGCACCCAGGTTAACTTTGAGTTTTTTGAAGAATATTAAATTGAAATAAATTAAAACAACTCGCACAGATTTATAACATTTATTATTAAGAAAAACCAATATTTAGTTGGCCCACCCTTTGCTTTAATTACAGCAGTAATTCTTTTGGGTAGAGAGGTCACAAGTTTTTTACGTTCTTCGGGATTTCTGGGAGACAGGGAGTTGTAATTTTCCCTAAACCAAGCGTTTGTGTGAGCAGTTTTGTGACAGTTTGCGTTATCCTGTTGGAACTTAACGTCGTCCATGTTTGTATCGCCAAAAAGTGAGGAGAAAGAGAGGCTGACAAAATACTTTATAAACAGCAGGTTTTATTTACTGTTATAGTTATCGTATACGTGCAAAATTTGTAGGGTGCTCAATACTTGAATGAGTTTAAAGCAGTCTGTACGCCTTGTAAGTTCATCGTCAATATATAATCCTAAAAATTTAATTTCAGAATCACGATTTATTTCAACATTATTTGAAAATACATGATCACTGCACTAGTATCATTCGCATACATAATGACGTCATAATTCGATAGAAAGTCTGTAATATCATTCATATAAATTAAAAATAAAAAAGGTCCTAATACACTACCCTGAAGAACTCCATGTTCAACTTGTAAATTAGAAGATTTGATTAGAGTGATATTTAATTCCGAGTGATACTGAATTCTATCAAACTGATTCCTACCCACTAAATAAGTTTTAAACCACTTCGCAACAACGCCACGAATGCCATACAACTGCAATTTATTGATGAATAGATTATGATCACAATCCAATGCACGGCTCAAATCACAGAAGACTCCTATTGGAAACTCTCCACTATCCAAGCCGTTAATAACATTACTATAAAAAAGTATGAATAACCGTCATCGTGCAGTGGTTAACCTGATGCCCATGTTGATGTTTTGTCAAAACATTGAACTTGTCGATGTGGGCAATCAATCTGTTCAACATCGCATATTCAAAGATTTTTGAAAATTTGAAGAAATCGTCAGCGGCCGATAAGTTTTAATAAATTACATGGTACCTCATCTGGTGCGGTCAGTTTTTTAAACAATTCCTCAACTTCATATTTATTGTACGGTACTAAAAATACGGGTGTCCGAATGTCGACCACTGAATTGGCAATTTATAGGCAATTTAACGGAAAGTACATGTTTTACTGAGTCCAAAACAGCCCCCCGTTTCTTGCGGAGATCAGTCTAAGATACCTAGAAATCGTTCTAAAAAGTGTTATTTCTAGGTTATGTTTCGCTAGTATTTTGACATTTCTGCGAGGATTTTCAGTAATATCCAGTCAGAATTACGAAATATCGAGCGGCAATTTTAAAAAACTTCGTTGAGGAATATAAAAATAATCATTTTTTATTTTGCAGTATCTTTTAATACAATTACATAATACTTAAGTATATTTCAGTGACTAAAAAACATCTTCTTTTGTCTTTTATTAAATTTACACAGTGAAATTTGATGTTAATGCATACAATTTATTTTTAAAATAATTATTTACGCGTCGTACACAATAATTAAATTTGTAAATTAATATTAAGAAGAAAATTATGAATATTTAGATACTATTTTGACTAAATTTGAAGATATTTTCAATATTAGATTTAACATCTTAATTCTTTAGACACGTTCCTATTTTATATAACGCATTTGCACTGAATTTAATAAAATGCAAGAGGAGATATGTTTTTTAATTGCTGAAATCAATTAATACTATTAAAAGATTCTACAAAATATAAATGACTATTTTTTTATTCCCGAACGACATTTCAAAATTGCCGCTCGATATTTCGTAATTCTGACTGGATATCAACTGAAAATCCTCGCCGAAATGTCAAAACACTAGTGAAACATAACCTAGAAATAACACTTTTTAGAACGATTTTTAGGTATCTTAGACTGATCTCCGCAAAAAAGGGGAGCCGTTTTGGACTCAGTAAAACCTGTACTTTCCGTTAAATTGCCTATAAATTGCCAATTCAGTGGTCGACATTCGGAAGTTTAGCCAAAACATGCTATTAGAAACACTATTGTAAGGAATATCAACAAGATTGCATGCTGGAATTAGAGAAACTGTGTCTTGAACTGATTTCAGAAAAAAAAAAAAACAAATTCCATGACACCCCACCCAATATAAATAATAGTCGCAGAATTTTTACTAACTCGAGTTGGAGTTGTTATAAAATCTTTCAAGTTATAACTAGACGTCATATCTCTAATACAACGTACATGCCTCGAATTATACATAAAATTTGGCTGCATGTCGCCAGCCCCCCCACAATCGATTTTTTTAATTCTTTCTGGACTAAAGTTTTGTACCCATTTTGTACCGTTTTGTACCAAAAATAAAAAATTTTGTACCTCGCCCGTTTAGAAGATATACTCAATTTTAGATGGGGGGGCCAGGGACATGCCGGCCCCCCCATGTCGGAATTTCAAAATTTCACTTAAGCCATCGTATTGTACTAGTTTTGTACCGTTTTGTACCACAAAGCAAACATTTTGTACCTCGTTAGTTTTTGAGATATAATCGATCTTAAGTAGAGTGCTAGCCCTGCCATATCGGAATTTCAAAATTTCACTTATGCCATCGTATTGTACTAGTTTTGTACCGTTTTGTACCACAAAGCAAACATTTTGTACCTCGTTAGTTTTTGAGATATAATCGATCTTAGGTAGAGTGCTAGCCCCCCCCCATATCGGAATTTCAAAATTTCACTTATGCCATCGTATTGTACTAGTTTTGTACCGTTTTGTACCACAAAGCAAACATTTTGTACCTCGTTATTTTTTGAGATATAATCGATCTTAGGTAGAGTGCTAGCCCCCCCATATCGGAATTTCAAAATTTCACTTATGCCATCGTATTGTACTAGTTTTGTACCGTTTTGTACCACAAAGCAAACATTTTGTACCTCGTTAGTTTTTGAGATATAATCGATCTTAGGTAGAGTGCTAGCCTCCCCCCCCCATATCGGAATTTCAAAATTTCACTTATGCCATCGTATTGTACTAGTTTTGTACCGTTTTGTACCACAAAGCAAACATTTTGTACCTCGTTAGTTTTTGAGATATAATCGATCTTAGGTAGAGTGCTAGTCCCCCCATATCGGAATTTCAAAATTTCACTTATGCCATCGTATTGTACTAGTTTTGTACCGTTTTGTACCACAAAGCAAACATTTTGTACCTCGTTATTTTTTGAGATATAATCGATCTTAGGTAGAGTGCTAGCCCCCCCATATCGGAATTTCAAAATTTCACTTATGCCATCGTATTGTACTAGTTTTGTACCGTTTTGTACCACAAAGCAAACATTTTGTACCTCGTTAGTTTTTGAGATATAATCGATCTTAGGTAGAGTGCTAGCCCCCCCCCCCATATCGGAATTTCAAAATTTCACTTATGCCATCGTATTGTACTAGTTTTGTACCGTTTTGTACCACAAAGCAAACATTTTGTACCTCGTTAGTTTTTGAGATATAATCGATCTTAGGTAGAGTGCTAGTCCCCCCATATCGGAATTTCAAAATTTCACTTATGCCATCGTATTGTACTAGTTTTGTACCGTTTTGTACCACAAAGCAAACATTTTGTACCTCGTTATTTTTTGAGATATAATCGATCTTAGGTAGAGTGCTAGCCCCCCCATATCGAAATTTCAAAATTTCACTTATGCCATCGTATTGTACTAGTTTTGTACCGTTTTGTACCACAAAGCAAACATTTTATACCTCGTTATTTTTTGAGATATAATCGATCTTAGGTAGAGTGCTAGCCCCCCCATATCGAAATTTCAAAATTTCACTTATGCCATCGTATTGTACTAGTTTTGTACCGTTTTGTACCACAAAGCAAACATTTTGTACCTCGTTAGTTTTTGAGATATAATCGATCTTAGGTAGAGTGCTAGCCCCCCCATATCGAAATTTCAAAATTTCAGTAATGCCATCGTATTGTACTAGTAGTAATTTAACCGTCTCTCTATGTCTTAAAATAAAAAAGTTACCCATGTTGTCCCTACGAAATCCGGGCACCCTGTATATAACAGCCCCCATTTTTTATACAGGATGATTGGTGAGAATGTCCTATTATTACAAACGGAACGGCATTTTAAAACAAAATGTTGCAGTTGAATATGAACTATCACGTGAAAATAGTTTTTAAACACCCTGTATAAAGCTACAGAGACGAACTGCAAATATTGTGTAACTACATACTATCAACTATGCGTATGCAAAATTTCAGTCATCTCTTTTACTCCTACGTGCCGTAATATCACTATAAAGTAAGATCGGTATCTGTCACTTTTTTTCTTTAATTGCAAATAACGCAAAAGGCACGATATTTAGGTACCTATAGGGTATGATACATGAAATATCTGTAGAGTTTATCGCAGAAGCCGAATTAGTAATTAAATTTATAGCATGCTATTTAAAAAATCGAAGTTGATGCCTACTTCCGGTTAAGCGAAAGTGATATTTATTCAAAAATATTTTCACGTGATAGTTCATATTCAACCAACTGCAAAATTTTGTTTTAAAATTCCGTTCCGTTTGTATAATACTTTTAATAGGCCATTCTCACCAATCACCCTGTATACATAGATATTAAATATGTGTTGTTAAATAAATAAGTTTTTCTTATGTTTTAAATTCTCATCAGTTTTACTATAAATAATTTTGTTATATTTTAGTTAAATATCTCTTAAGTCTCTTTAACTTTAAGCACTACTTTTCACTGTCATGGCAAATATTGTCCTGCTTTTAAATTAAAGATATTCAAATTTATGAATGTAGTCTTATTGTTACTAGTATACTTATGTACTAAAGAACTGTAATGTAATAAATGTATAACTTCAACAATACGATAACATAACACAACTTTTGAAATTCTAGTGTTATGACGAGTTTATCTTGTACTCGCCTCATTTAAAATCCTATTATATCTCAATTAGCATGGTACAAAACGTTCCGTTTACAGTACAAAACTCTACACAACTACTACAAGCATTAGTGAAATTTTTAAATTCCGATATGGGAGGGCTAGCACTCTACTTAAGATCGATTATATCTCAAAAACTAACGAGGTACATGTTTGCTTTGTGGTACAAAACTAGTACAATACGATGGCATAAGTGAAATTTTGAAATTCCGATATGGGGGGGGCTAGCACTCTACCTAAGATCGATTATATCTCAAAAACTAACGAGGTACAAAATGTTTGCTTTGTGGTACAAAACGGTACAAAACTAGGACAGTACGATGGCATAAGAGAAATTTTGAAATTCCGATATGGGGGGGCTAGCACTCTACCTAAGATCGATTATATCTCAAAAACTAACGAGGTACAAAATGTTTGCTTTATGGTACAAAACGGTACAAAACTAGTACAATACGATGGCATAAGTGAAATTTTGAAATTCCGATATGGGAGGGCTAGCACTCTACCTAAGATCGATTATATCTCAAAAACTAACGAGGTACAAAATGTTTGCTTTGTGGTACAAAACGGTACAAAACTAGTACAATACGATGGCATAAGTGAAATTTTGAAATTCCGATATGGGGGGGCTAGCACTCTACCTAAGATCGATTATATCTCAAAAACTAACGAGGTACAAAATGTTTGCTTTGTGGTACAAAACGGTACAAAACTAGTACAATACGATGGCATAAGTGAAATTTTGAAATTCCGATATGGGGGGCTAGCACTCTACCTAAGATCGATTATATCTCAAAAACTAACGAGGTACAAAATGTTTGCTTTATGGTACAAAACGGTACAAAACTAGTACAGTACGATGGCATAAGTGAAATTTTGAAATTCCGATATGGGGGGGCTAGCACTCTACCTAAGATCGATTATATCTCAAAAACTAACGAGGTACAAAATGTTTGCTTTATGGTAGAAAACGGTACAAAACTAGTACAATACGATGGCATAAGTGAAATTTTGAAATTCCGATATGGGGGGACTAGCACGCTACCTAAGATCGATTATATCTCAAAAACTAACGAGGTACAAAATGTTTGCTTTGTGGTACAAAACGGTACAGAACTAGTACAATACGATGGCATAAGTGAAATTTTGAAATTCCGATATGGGAGGGCTAGCACTCTACCTAAGATCGATTATATCTCAAAAACTAACGAGGTACAAAATGTTTGCTTTGTGGTACAAAACGGTACAAAACTAGTACAATACGATGGCATAAGTGAAATTTTGAAATTCCGACATGGGGGGGCTGGCATGTCCCTGGCCCCCCCATCTAAAATTGAGTATATCTTCTAAACGGGCGAGGTACAAAATTTTTTATTTTTGGTACAAAACGGTATAAAATGGGTACAAAACTTTAGTCCAGAAAGAATTTAAAAAATCGATTGTGGGGGGGCTGGCGACATGCAGCCATAAAATTTACATTAAAATCTCCACAAAAAACAATTCTATGACCAACACTAGAAACAGCATCTATTTGACGTGAGATATTATTATTGTGTAAGACAAACAGTCTCTGAAAACGTAGTTTGTATAAATTATTTAGAGGCAGAATGGCAACATGCCAGTAGATGTATTGACAATAATAGGTCTCGATATTTTGTTAAAGAAGGGGGGTGGGGGAAGGAGAGGAGAGGGTTATATCTTGTACTAAAATATTACATATTGTATTGTTTCTTGTTGTATCCAATATTCAATAATAATGATGAGAAACCAAGTTTCAAAACAGTCTTTACCACAGTAGTAAGAAGAAGAAAGGCAACTTTTTTAGCATTCATCTTGAATCTATATAAACAATAAACGGTACTTTATTTGTCATAAAATCGTCTGTGGTTAGGCAGGGGTGGTCCAGTTGCATGGCCTGCACGATCTCTGGACCTAACATGCTTAGATGTCGTTTAGTGGTACGAAGTCATATTAAAGATAAAGTCTATGTAGTAGAACCAAGGTTGAAGATCTAATTGAAAAAAATTGGAATGCGTTTTTAACAATAACACCTGGAACGTCCGAAGAGAGAACTCTAGGATACGCAGAAGCACCATCAACAACAACACTCTGTAGAGAGAAACGATCTGATGAAGGTAAGAAAATTTATAGCAAAGTAGCTGAAGACTGATCCTGTCAAAAGCCTTGGAGTAGTCCATAAGTGTAAGTGCAGTAATTTCGCCCCTATCAATAGCTATAACAATATCGTTAGCAATAGAGGACAACGTGGCGGCGGTGCTCAATCAAGACAGAATACTGATCGGGTGTAGGGGGAAAAGCAGTAGGGCTGGCACCTTTTGGCAACGCCAGAAATCAAAGGAATTCATAAAAAGTTGCCTTCGGTCTAGAAGAACTAGTAATTTTTATTTTAGGTTTGAGAAAACTAAAAAACATTCAGTTAAGTGTGCATCCTGTATATTCTAGAATTCTTATATCGTTTCTATAATTTTCTCTTAACTTTCTTGACAAAGCATGTTCGAACGCCTTTACAAGCACTCTCTATGTTATAGGAAGCTGCTTACATTTCTGTCACGCAACCGAAGCTCTTCTCTCCGGAAAAATTCGTATTCCATTAGTTACCCAAATATTTCCTTTGTACCTTTCGGATTCGTGCTTCTTTACTTTCGTCTTCGAACGTTAGCTGTGGAAATGTGAAATCAACCGCGCGCATAGGTATACTTATAAAAGATATGAAATGTAGTTCTTTTGTCAGTCTTATATTAAAGCTGTAGAAGTGCAAGGGTACTCGTAAGCTCAGATAAAAAATTATTATTTCTAAAGGCATGCCTTTGCTGTATAGGAATTTCGATTCTGAAAGAGAAATATAAAATAAAGATCTTGTTTACTCTTACACGCAAAGAAATCTTAGTAATGAACTTTGTCGTCAGAATTACTTCATGTTGTTTGGTCGGTGAAAGAAACGGACGCAAAAGGAAATCAAGGAAACGTCTACTTCTTTGAATTCCCACACGCTTGTGTCCTGTTTTTTCTTTTTTATAAAAACGTTGTATTGTACCTCGCAAATGAAATGTCTCCGAAAATGAGGTTATAATAATAAAATAAGATTCCTATTGCTTCTTCTTTTGAAAGCTAATGAAGTGTGTTTGTTATTTTGTACTGGGTTAAGATTATATATTATAAAAATATCTATTGTAACTCTTAATAATTAGCCTTAAAAGAATTTAATATACCGACAAAGACATCAACCTTGTTCGTCTTTTACCTATCCGAAAACAAGTGCCATCATGTTCTATTTAAAACTGACGAACGACTGACAATACCAATTTGGGATCAAGTACCCCATCTCCGATCTCGCGTTTAAATGCGGGCACTCTTTTACAGTAAGCAACCCGGGGCCGATGAGCGTCATCATCCCTTTCGTTTGATATGTGGGAAAGCGAACCGAAACGTTTAAATTATTGGACCGTATTGATTCAAGTTTTGGCTGAAAACGCGGCAAATAACACTTCAGTGGGTTTTTTGCTTTTCCGCGGCATTCGAATGCACTCGGGCGAATCGAACAGATGAAATCGCACGAGTTTTCCTTGATCGATGTTCTCCTCTCTTCCTCCTTTGTGTCTTTCTTGTGTATCATTTCAAATCAGTTCTGTCGTCGTATTTTAGTGATATATAACGACAGCTAAAAATAGCTTTCATATCTCACTTTGGCGGACGTTATGCCAATAATAATAATAATAATTTAGATTGACGAGTGGAGAATATATTAGTTTTACTGTTTCCTATTTCTCTGCTTTATGGTGTAATAGTAAAGTAATACATGGACCAATTTAAAACTAAAATTACTGTTTTGGCATTTGACAATAATCGGAAGTATTATATCTGCTACTTACAGTTTGAAACTTGAAATTATAGCACCCGCAAGTATTTTGACTGCTATATTTGCGAAAATGAAAAAATAAGTGCTTTTATAGTTTGAAAGTTGGTACTCTTGGAACCGTTGGAAATGTAAAAAACCTTTACAATTTAACATTTGTCAAACATATTTCGATAAATGTAAAAATAGCGAAAATAAGTGTGTTATAATTTGACAGCTGTCAGATTTCTTTTGCTGGCAGCTTTGTAAAAATAATCGATGATGGTTTGAATCGAAAAAGAAATAATACTGTACTGTTAGGTACATTCCCATAGCTCTCGGCGATATTCTGCACTTAAAGTTGTTAGAACAATAAAACCTTTAGACTGTTTGACAGTTGCTAGAAATAGCTACTTTAATTTGAAACAGGAAGGAAATAGGTGCTTCTCACAAAATTTTCAATAAAAATTATAACGCTTGCAAGTGTTGAGATTGCTTTTACAATTTGACAGTTGTTAGAAATTTTTCAAGGTTACGACACTCAAACGCAAGAAGTAGCCGATTTTACAATTTATAGCTGTCAGAAATAGTTTAATAGCAACAAATGACAGAATAGGAAACGATAACCTAACAACTTATCAGCTGTCAAACATTTCTTGACTACTACGATACTTGAAATGGTAAAAAAAATCCGATTTTCCAATCTAACAGCTGTAAAATGCATTTTGACGGCTATAACTGTCAAATCTGACATTCCATTCCATTGTCACAATTTGAAAACTGTCAGAAATATGTAATGGCCGTAATAGTTTAATAACTGTGAGGAGTAACTGTTATACACGCAAAAACAGTAGGGATGGTTTTACAGGTTTACAACTTTCAAAAAATTATTACATACACGGCTGAACGTTGAAATTGAAAAACAACTGATTTTACAATTTAACATCTGTCAGAAATTCTATGATGATTACGATATTCAAATTTATAAAGTCTAACTTTTACAATTTGACAGCTACAATGTTTAAATCTAAAAAAAATTATGTTTATCTAATTTGACAGTTGCCAGAAATATTTTAATAGTTACACCTGTAACTGTTTTACAGTTTGATAATTGTTAGGTGTTTTTTGATTTATAAAGCGTTTATAAATGTTGAAATTGTGAAGATAAATTTTTGTAATTTGACAGATGTAGTAGTAGTTAGAAGTAACAATTTTTACAATCCGACAGTTCTCAAAAATTTGTTGATGATTACGATACTCAGAATTAAAGAACTAGTTGATTTGACAGCTGTGAGATCCATTTTGACAGCTACAATTGTCAAACCTGAGAAAACATTTTTAGAACCGCAAGAATAACTGCTTTTATAGTTTTATAGTTGTTACTACTGTTCTAACTATTACATACATAAAAGTGACAATTATAATTCACGTACAATACAACGAATTTTTTAATTTTACAGTTAATTATTTTTTGACAGGCGTTAGAAATATTTTGACAGTTACATCTGTTAAAACCGTAAAAAATATCTGCTTTTACAACTTGACAGCCGTGAGATATTTTTTGATAGAAACGACACTCAATATAGGTATTGTAAAAAGCGATTTAATCTGAAAGACTATTGTTTTTACAATTCTGCATCTATTAGTGATATTTTGACAGAATTGATTTTGATTTGATAGAATTGTCAAAATTATACCCGCGAAACAGCAAGAAAATAAGTGGTACAGTTTCACGGCTTTCTTGAAAATTACTTGACAACTGTCAGATATTTTTGACAAACATATTTAACCGATTTTTATAATTTTACATGTATCATATAGGTATATTTTGACTGCTGCAGTTGTAAAATCATAATAAATTTTGGTTTTACAATTTTGTAAAAAACTAGAGTTTGTCATCGTTTGACAGCTTTCAGACAAATTGTTAAAAATGTGTAGAACGAGCGTTATTACAATATGATTTTACGTCACCAGTTTCAATACCCCAAATTATAAATTCTTTGTTTCTCATTCGCCTGACTTAAACATTCTAATTAATTTAACTTCATTTTCGTTACCCCATCCCTCCATTTTTAACTTTCTCCTGAAAAGAATTCGCAACTTGGTTCATTAAAAAAAGTGAAAAAAGAAATTTAGCTAATCCTTTCCAATGGTTGTCATCTCGTTAGGATGATAAATTTGGAGAAACTCATTTTGAAAGATACAATTATTAAATTGGATCTGACTGTTAGGCAGTGGTTCAAACCGAAAGAACTTAATTAAAATTAGTGCCGCCGACTTATTTATATCATTTCTCTTTTTAATGAATAATTTAATTTTCGGCATCTGCTGAATTAATATACATAGATCGAGTTAGGTGTGCAACCTACAGTGGAAATAGAAAGTACTTTTTTAATTAGTATTTTTTAGGGAATTAGTCTGTTTATATTTACTTGTAAGGGTTACCCTCCTAATGAAATTAAAATGTGGGAATATACGTAAGCTTAGCGTTAATATTTACTCACAGTTTGAAGATATAGTCCATTCAACAGGTTGATTGTGTATAAACTAGCGAAAGACAGGTATATTTACTTAATTAAATATTTTAGGGGCCAATGGAATTTAATTTAAGACTTTGTAGCTGCCTGTTCGACCTTAGTAATGACTTCCAAGATGTAAGCATATTATTTTAAATTTTGGAAAATTGGTGTTGGTTTTGGTTAAAGTTTATTATCGTGGGTATATGATGGGCACTATAAGATTTGATTGAAACACAGTCTCGAAATCAGGAGACATAGTGGGCTACCTAAAAATTCTAGAAGAATTAGGAGAGTTGGTTGGTAATCTAAGACCGCCAAATGAGGGTGTCGAATGGAGTCAAATTGCAGAGAAATATGTGCTATTGTGCGGCCAGGATTGTCTGAAAAGATGTTATCTTCTTAGACAGTCAGATAGCACTAAACATTCGAAGCACTTTTACCTTTAAATCCTAAATTAATCTGGCACTGTGTGCTCACGCTCAAACCTCTGGTCTAAAAGAACAAAGTTACATTGGAGATGCGAGGGTAATGAGATCGCCGATGGTCTTGCAAAAAAGGGCAAAAAGTTTCGACTTATTCGGCCAAAGCCATTCTGTGGCCTAACTAAAAGACAAGTTAGAGCTAATTTTTAACAGTGAGGACTGACCAAAAAGTGTTGGACTGGAGCAACACTCCCACATTTTCTTTTTTCTTTGCTAATGCGGACAAAACGGTAAAAAAATTGAAACAAATGTTAGACCTTCATTATAGAACCAAACAAACATAATTCAAAATTAATTTTGACGATCATCTAAAATTTAAATGAAGTGCACGTTAATGGTTACTTCTATACTTTAACATTGGGTCGGATCCATTAACGAAACATCCCAGCTTTTGTGTGATGGTGCTAGCTCTCTCAAGTGATTTCAAATTTGAATTTTTTTAATAATTGCTTAATCTCCAGCAGATTTCGGAGATCGATAGTTTAGGTGCCATTGCACCAGTTATTAAAGTCTACAGTACCATACAACATAAAGAAACAAAGGAAAACAACCACAGCAGATAAAATTTAACAATATTTATTATAAAGTTCAAAATAATTTTTAATACATTTTGACGAAATAAAATAAATTTGAAGTGCTAAAAATTTTTAAATTGGTAATCCTTGAAGAGGAGAGAAGAAAGAAAAACGAAGACCAATGAAACTTGTTTATTACCGAGGTAGTGGTCTCACAATTCGGTTCTCTACTGCGTGATAGTCCAATAGTTGTCTTGGCACTTGTTTCTTTGGAACTTATCAACACATAAAGAGTAGCAGTAACTTCTGAATTTAAAAATATGTGAGCTCTCTCTCTCTCTCTTGAACAATGCAGTAACGCAGTCAATCGACAACCAATCGATGACAAGCCCATGTGCGAACTTCCTTCAACGGGAGGAAAAAATGAAATTGTATAAACCTTGATTGGCAACAGTACAGGTGGAAAATAGTTTTTTGTTTAAAGAAAGTATTTGATGCTAGCTCTAAAGTTTGTGGTGCTAGTTAGGATACTATCAAGTACTAGATTTTGGACGACGTACGTGATAAAATAGGGAAGGGTGGGGGAGTGTGAGGGGAGAGTGTGAGGGGGGAGTGTGTGGAGGGAGTGGGAGCACTACTAATTTAGCCTCTTACGAAAAGATTTGCGATTATTAAGGAAGCTTAGATGGTGTTAGCTGTTTTTGTGGTGGTGCTAGTTTTAAGCAATTAGGTGCTAGCTTTTGAGACAAATATATGAATTAGAGAGGGAACGGGGGCAAGTTAATGGACTTATAGAATACGAAGAGGATATGCTGCTTCCATAATTATGGAATTTGGTAAAAATTGCAAAAAGTAAATACAATTCATATAGACTCATCATCATCAGAACCCTAAGTTCAGATGTCAATACACTATAATACAGAGAGCACTGACAGTAATTCCGGTTCTATGTTTTTCGAACCAATATTGCTTGAAGAATTCAACAATTTACTTTTTGGTACACATCAGTATGGTTTTCGTGCTAAAGCGCAGACTTTCTCATCTATGTGTGGGGGTAACTCAAGTGCGGCTACTCTGCTTGGTGTCACTTTAGATGACAGGTTATCTTGGTGCTAGCACATTGATAGGTTGTGCAGTAAATGGTCATCTTCTGGTTTTGTTATAAGACAGCTTAGAAATGCACTGGATGGGACTACGCTTTTGTCAGTTTACTACTCATTATTTCATAGTCACATAAGTAAGTTACGCTGTGGCTCTCTGCGGAGGATCCCCACATGCAATTCGTGCCTTCAAACTACAGAATCGAGCCATAAGTATGATTGCATGTGCAGGGTACAGACAACACTTTAAACCTATTTTTAAATCTTTACAGATACTTCTACTGTCCAGTTTGTATATTTACTACTAACTACATAAGTAGTTGAAATTCACAAACTTAAAGAACAATTGGAATTAAAAGCGTGTATTCAGAGCTATCCTACCAGAATTGCTAACAAAATAAGAGAACCGAGTTTTTGTTATGATAGATGCGCAAGGAGTTCCTTAAACATGAAATTTTATAACCATTGACCACACAGCTATACTGTACAACTTTTTAAGAAAAACTTATTTAATTCATAGCTGTTTTTATTCTGCTGTTGAGTATATGGACACATCTCCATCGTTATCATTCAATTTCTTTTTAATGTTTGATTTTATATATTTTCATATTCTTTGACGATTGTAAATGCCATGCATAACACATGAATAAACTATCTATCTATGTAATTGATAAAATTGCAAAATCAAAAAATGATATTCTTCTCCATTTACTTTCATACCGTTGTGAGTTTAATCCTATTGAACTTGTGCGCGCACAAATAAAAAATGAGATCGTTTCAAATAGTAAAATTTCTAAATTAAATTAAGTTAAAGAAGTGCATAAACCATCTTATCAAAGAAAGAAGGGATGTGTAGGATCTTGATGGAATTATTGATTAACTTATAGAATCATTTATAATTTCTGCTGGGGATGACAGTGATAATGACGATTCGTTTTTCGGACAAACATTAGATCAAATTAAAATGTCATGAAATAGTTTATAAACTACTATTGTAACTAACTTCACTAGTTATCATTTTAATTAATAGTTATACATTGTTGTAGCTGTAAAATAAAAGCTATTTCCTGTCAATGCAATTTCAACGAACACGTACACTTTTTGAAACTACACCACAAATAAATTTTTGTATATTGTAGTTTTCGACGCGTGTAATTTCATTTTTAATTTAACTAAAATGAGAATACTAAGCTTCTAATAACAGCTGGCAATGTACCCTATTCAGCAGCATCTAATAACTAGCTTAAAATCTGTTACTGGTATTTTGTAATTAACTCCAGCAAGCGCACAATAAGCTAATTTAATTTCAGTCGTTCCATAAACAACAAGCAGAGCTTTGCTAATGTCTCTTGATATGCAACCAACATTGCATTTACATAGACCACGTGCATTTCATACATTTACCAAAGCGCTCTAGTAACAGAATAAATTTTGCCTGTGTAACGTTCATCTTCTCCTTAATGTGTATGTTACATCAGATTCTGCATACAATACACAAACTAGATATAGATACTTGAAACCAGAAAGGATACCACTGCAACGTATATAATTCAAATTGCATGTATCTAGCATATACGAGGGTTAGGAATTGTAGACAACAGATACGTGCTCCATACAAAATCTGTGTGTATATAAGGAGAAAATCCAGTGTTGTTCCGTTTACACCGAGGCTGTGCATCTCCGTATGGAGAAATGTATTATCTTTTCTGTGGGAAATTGGAAACGATCTCGACTGGATTTATTTGAGTAGATGGGATTACGGAAATCCAACAACTCATATCTGCGTCTATTTCCTTTTTTTTCCTTTCTCTTTTATTGTCCGTATCTCGGATTTATTCTCACAGCTTGAACGTGGGGGTGTCGTTTTATTTTTTTGCGCGAGGTAGCATAATGTTGCTTCTTTTACAATAAACGGTATTTTGTTTTGAAAGATATTTTGAATTAAGAAAAAATTATAACACGCACTTGTTTAAAAAGCAATTGTTGAAAGTTTAAGTCTTTTATGGGGCCGTGTAGTTGGTCTGCAAGTGTCTTGTAGTGAAGGAACCGATAAGTTGGCTTTCACATCTATTCCCCGTGATAATGCCGAGATAATAGGCGTCTATGTATTACCTGGTAAAGGAGGTCAAAGTGCCATTACTTAATACATGCCTGATGTGGATTTGAAGGATACGTCGTCAGTGGTCTTAAACTAACTCCAGCCAACGGCAAGCACAAAAAAATTTCAAAAACACTCAATTTATTAAAATGTATGTGTACACAATCACACCTATACTTTTTGGACTTTACAGACAATTATAAGCTCCAATTGCACGAAGGAACAGGTGCAGTTAGGGAGTTTAAAGATGGAAAGGGTAGATGTTAGTATGGACTATTCTGAGGTATCGACGTCAACATCTTAATCATCCCTGTATGTAGCGAATTGGTGCGAAGCTGTATAAATCGAAAAGGATTGTTAAAAACAAAATAATGTCTGTAATGTATTTTAACAAACGGCTTTCTTAAACAGTTACTCGGCCAGAGCGTCCATAGTAAGTAAAGAAAGGCTTATTGTGCCACGTCTGTGTATTCAAGTCACCCACTTTAACACGGTAGTCTCCTCCACTAATATGTACAGGTCCCTAACCCTAACCCTGGGTCTTCTTTCGTTCTCCCAAACAGGTTTTGCTTTCTGCGATCTAGTGCCTCGCAGGCGCGTAGTATATGATCGGCTGTCTCCGGTTCTATCTCACAAAGTCTACACCTTGTGTCCCCATCAAATACTCCGATTTTGTGTAGGAGTTCTTTCATTGCAGCATGTCCGGTCATTAGGCCCGTAACAATACAGAGCTGTTTCCTGCTAAGCTGTAGCAGTGCTCTAGCTCTTTTCCTACATGGTTTCCCTGTAAAGGGTTTTCTATGTGTTATACCGAGTAAGTACTCCGTAAGTACTCCAGTATTCTTGCTGTTTCGTACGGACCCAGTCGCCGTTTGCCTTGTGTGAAAGGTTCTGGGTGGTACATTTTCATCTCTGACCCTCTCTTTGCGAGTTCGTCAGTCCTTGCGTTGCCATTGATCCCTTGATGACACGGTATCCAAGTCAAGCAGACCTTCTTCCGGTTCGAAAGTTCCACCAATTTGTCGAGGCACTCCGTTACCAGCCTGGACGATACTCTCCGGCTTAGTAATGCTTTTAGTGACCGCTTGGCTAGCAGACATGATGTGAATTTGTTTGCTAGTTACCGCTTTCATACTCATTGTGTGTGCGCACTGGAGGATGGCATATACTCCCGCCTGAAACACAGAGGCACATTCCTCCAACGCGTAGCTCTACCCCACCTTCTGAGAGTATACTCCTGCACCAGTACCATTAGCACAGACTAAGTCTTGTTTCTTTAAGAGTCGTGTGTTGCAGCCTGTATGCCTCAATCCTTGCCTCTCACTGTATAACCAAGTCGGTTCGCCGAGGAGTAGTCCGGCTGCTGGTTATCTGGTTGGGGAAACCTTCGGTTTCATCCTAAGACAACTCGGCGATTCTGGGACTCGACGGTTTCACTGTAGCTGCTGCGGAAATTCGATCGCCGGAAGGGAGAAAGAGTTAGGCGCGGTTGGCATTTTGGGGTAGGGCTTCGGCCCGGCCGTCCCCGTTGCTCAGGCTTAATTCAGGGGCGGGCTGGTTTCACCTCACGGCCAGATTCCGTTTCGCACGGTTGGCCGATAGTTGCCATCCGCAAGGAGGCCTAGGTCCTGTAGGGTTAGATGTGAGGTGGGAGTTCGCTAAAGCGTCTCCAGCGGTGACCTGTCCAACGTTGACAAGGGAACTTGTCTAACATGAATAGCACGGGGGAGAGGAGCCCACCGGTTCGCCGGTCCTCTTCGAGAGGTGTCGGTCTCGTGCGGGGGCAGCTGGTTTTCGCCCTCATGACTTCGATCCTGGGGAGTGTGTGCATTCCCTGTGCCGTATACCTTTTAGGTCGGTCGGCAGCTGAGTGCTCCTTTGGGATCCAGCAACTTACTTCGTGTATAACCAGGTGCGACGGTGGCAAATCCAAGAGTGCCCCCATAGCTGCCGTTATTCCTAAGCAGGCAGGTCTTTGCACCTTGCACAGCTTCTGAATGGCGTTTCATTGATGCGTTTTTGTCCACCATACCAAAGCTGCATACATCATTGTTGGCTTTACCACCATGCTGTATATCCAATTCAGCATGTCTGGTCCTACTCCCCATTTCTTCCCATATAAGCGTCTGTCAAGTGTTAATGCTGCCATCAGTTTTTTTGATAATTCTATCTAGATGTTGATTGCAGGTAAGTTTGGAGTCTAGTGTTACCCTATGGTATTTTACCTCCCCTGCCATCTCTATATTAACCCTCTTGAACGTAAGCGGATTTAGGCCATCCTGCTTTCGTTGACGGGTAAAGACCACGATGTTGGTCTTATCGGCACTGATACTCAATCCTGCCAACTCTGTCCATGTGCTAACCAGGTGACCGTGGTGTTATATCTGCCTCGCGCTATAATGACTAAGTCCCCTATGCACGTGGTCGTTAAGCACCTCTAGAAGCACGTCTGCAACTAGGCACCACAGGAGAGGGGATATGACCCCACGTTGCGGACAACCCCAAACCACCCGGACCGTCAAAGTTTCGTCTGCTACCATGACTTCCACCACTCTCTCTCTAAGCATAAGGTCTCTATGAGGGCCCCAGCATCACTTCCTCGTCTTGTAGTGTGTCCTCCAGTAAACTAACTAGTTCGTGGAGTGCTGTTTCGGTCGAAACTCCTCCCCACCAGTTTGTCCAATGCCTTAATAGTGAAGAACATTGAGCTAATTGGTCTTAGGGCGGACTTTGCCGTAGGCTGTCCTTCTTTCTCAGGCTTCGGTATTAATGTTACCCTAGTACTCCTCCACGCTTTTGTTATGTATCCAATAGCTAGACTACATCGTTACGGTTAGAGGCAAATATTTTACTACATTTTCATATATATAATACTGTTAAAAAAGCTTTGATAAATTGCAGAATCGTAAGAAAGGCCAATTTCCTTTTTTTTTCGTTGTTGTGTGTGCCTTAAACATACGAATAAATCCAGCAAAATTCAACTATAATATAAAAACTATTCCATATTCATATCGAATATGAAATATATTCCTTATCTTTTCTAGGAACAAAAAGTTGTACGTAGCTACAATGCTTACTGAAAAGTTTATAGGCGAACAAGGAGTTTACGAGGCAGGAGGGAGCTTATTTCCCCAGCATAGGTCCATCCATGTTTAAAATCGAGTCACGCGTACAGGCAATATATTTCCCATTTCGGACGGAAATTCCGTTATAAATCGGCTCTTTGCACACCAACTAGATGCTGCTACGTCCCGGCAAGGTGAATCTAATAACGGTGACACTACTAATAACTGCTGATGCGAACAAGCACATTAGAATGTCAAAATGAAGTTTGAAGATGGGGACGTTAAGAACATTAAAGGACTTCCAACTTGCACTTTGCGTGAATAGATACCGTTTGTATGTTCCTATAATAAACTTGATTCGATTTAAGGTGGAACGTTAACAGAATTTTGTTTAAAAATAATAAGTTTTAATAAGTTTATTTTTAATTTCTCTTTAGGGTAATTTATCTCGATTAAATTATTCTGCCATCTTCCACGCAAACCTGTGTTTAATACAGCTATTAATTAAAAGTGAAACATTTCCTTTTCAGAATCTCTTTCACGAGAAAAAAAAAGCAGCGATGAAATCTTTAATTAAAGAAGGTACTGATTAGAAATTCCAGAAGTATGCACTCTCGCGGTAGATTTTATACATTATTCATTATCAACGGTTATAGTTGGCGTTTCCCTGAAGCTTTCAAATCCCGGAAAAAATCTCTTTTAATTAACACCTCTTTGTTACGTTCCGGGAACAAATTTTCCGGAAAAAAATGGTTGAGGTGTAGGTGTACGAAGACAAACTTTAGGGAAGAGGTGTGTAACGCTGTGAAAGTGTCGGAACTTGCGCCAGGCAGCTTGTATGAATATTAATGTTCGAGGGAGGTGCTCTTTTTTTTAGGTAGATTATGTGCCTCGATCTTTTACAAATTTGCCGCAGATATGGATTATACAGGTTGTTTTTATTTCACGGTTTTTAAAGATGTTTTGGTAAAGATTGACGATGAAACTTTTAATCGGTTTATTTTGAGTTAAATTTGTTTACAAAATCGAAACAAAGTTATTTTTTCGACATATTTATTTTCTCATTTCTACAGATGTCCCAGCTGACGTGGTTTCTTTGATAATTAGTTTATTTTACAGTATAGTGAAAAAAGTTTCAAATAAAAGTTGTTCTTGATTAAACGACGCATTGCTAGAAAATATTTTCAAATATACAGGGTGCCCCAAAGTAACTTTTGTTAAGACTTTCCTAGACCTATGTGCTTTTGTTTTCGAGAAAATAAATATTTTATCAAAAATTTGCAATTGCAGCGCTCTCGTTAAGCTGTAGGTAAGAGGGGTAAAAGGTAGAAAATTTTGGTTTGAGCAAATTGATACGTCTTCAATTGCTATACTATTTCCAATATTAACATGTACACCCTATATCTATTTATAGGGTTGAATGTAAAATTAAATTTTCTTTCTTTTTATACAGGGTGGGGCACCACATTCGCCTCTTTCTAAAAATTATACAGGGTGGTTAAAATCTTACCTCTAATTGTGGGTACCATTAATGCTCAATAATTTGCTTATTTTAAATTGAACACCCTGTATCTAACATTGTCATTCGATTTTAATTTTATTTTTTTAAATATGTGTGTACACATGTACCTACTACATATTTATATAGACTCTCTCGTATATGTTTATTATGTAATTTGAAGAAAATATATTTTTCATAGTAACATATGCTAACAACATTTCAATTTGTATTTATAAAACGTGCGTAAGATATAACAGAACAAAAATTTTCATATTTTTGCTTAAAAATTTATCCAACGTTAATTGGACATTGGGTTTGGTTTGCTTTTCTTGGTAAATAACTCGATAAGAAGCTGTATCTCTTTCAACTGCTCTTCGTACTTGTGAATGTCGCTCTTCATTTGGATCATTCTCTTCTATTATATTCAAAATTTTTTCCAAGTGTAAGAAAGCTTCTTGCAGATTTTCTAACGTCAATTTTGGGCCTATGGGATCATCATGATTGGGAACATGGGAACATCATTTCTCTATTTATCGTGTTAATATTTTGAATTTCAATCAATTCATCATTGGTCAATGACTCGGAGTGTGAACCTATAAGGTAATCAACATCTTCATTGATTACATCTAAGTCTGCTCTGGTCATAAGTTGGACAATTTCAGTTGTGACACTTTCAGAAGTCTCTTCAACATTTTCAGGATCAATTATTTGACCTGACACAATTTTTTGCAACTGCCTTTCATAGTTGACTGTTTTATTTCATCCCATGAATTTTTTATATTAATTATTGCATGCCAAATGTTGTAATTTTTCCAAAACTCTTTTAATGTAACTCAATTTTCACTATCAATTGTTGTGATAGCTCTATTCATTACTCTTCTCAAATAGTATCTTTTAAAAGTAGCTATTACTGTTTGATCCATTGGTTGAATTTCACAAGTGGCGAGGGAGAAATATAACCTTAAGTTCAGAGTACATATTTACTAAAGATTTTGGATATGCAGGTGCATTATCTAAGCTTAACAATGCCTTAAAAGATAAATTATTCTGATTACAATATTCCGTAACAGCAAGTACAAAGTGTAATTGGAACCAGTCTTGAAAAATTGCTGCGGTTACCCAAGCTTTGGAATTGGATTTCCAAATAATTGGCAGTGCTCCTTTATTTTTACCTTTCAAAGCGCTAAGATTTTCTGATTGATAAATCATCATTGGTTTTAATTTGAACTCCCCAGCTGCATTTGTACCAAGAAGCAGTGTTGTTTACTTTTGGCAACTATATATTTTTTTTTCCAAAACAATCCGGTCTCGTAAATATTAAATATTTGTCTTAATGAGTAACCTCCTTCTTCGATTGCTTTGGAAAAAGTGTTAGTAAATTCACGGGCGGCTTCTTTGCCGGCACTAGCAGCTTCTCCAGTTAGTTTTATATTGTTTAAGCACGCTCTTGCTTTAAATCGGTCAAACCAACCTTTACTAGCATGGAATACTGGAACATCAGTAACCTCTTCACCTAGTCGCTCTTTCCAATCATCATATAAGCTAAGGCTTTTGCTTGAATAATTGATAAGCTTACAGGAAATTTTTTTTGATGGTGATCGTCGATTCACAACTTTAGAGAGCACTCCATTTCTTATGTCACCCTATTTCGTCGTTTTGAGACAATTTTGGACGAAACACTACCAGCTCGGTGTACATATTCCACAATTTTGCCCTTGCTCTTAAGAATACTACAAATTGTTGATCGACTTAAGCCTTAAGTAACTTTTTTTAATGTTGATGAATACTTATACATACAGACAGGTTATAGCATTTGTATTTATAGATTTCTATTCGAATTCCAGTACATGTATTGCAAAATATAATATGATAATGTTGCTGATAGTCAGAAGATGGAATCAGTACACAAGATTTCTCATTTTACCGAATGTACGAAAGTATGAATTCAATGTACGAAAGTTGACTTCGAGAAGTCGTAATTCTTAATGTACGAATCTATGACTTGTAGGAATGTTGAGTGTTCGAAAGTCGAGGACTGCCTGCAGTTGATAAGTACTTAAAATAAATTATTTAATGACACTATACTTCATTCGTTTTTGGATTCCCAATTCAAAGATAAGATCTTGGCATCTGTTCCGGCATGGTACCTCTCGTAAAACCTTACTTCTCCGAGAGGACGTTCCGCAGGGCGAGCGGGTGAATGTTCAACCGGTAGACCCATTCGGGCTGATGTTCCGTAGGGCTCGCTTCTCAGCCCTGAGTTGTTCATTATTTTTATAAGCGACACACCCAGCACGAGGTTGGCAGTGTATTTCCACATCTAAGAATGACGCGCTGGTAATAAGGAAACTTCAAAGATCTGGCGACGAACTGACGGAATGGGCCCGGAAGTGGCGGCTTGCAATTGATCCCGAACAAGTGTGTGGCAGTACCTTTTTCGAGGAAGCGTAACCCGCCTCTCTCACACGTCACGATAGAGGGGCGATAAAGACTTATGGCGCCTTCATCTGGTCCAGCGCCGCTAAAACGCAAGTTAAGAGGTTCATAATAAACGCACAAATACATAGAGAGCTACCAACTCTCACAGAATACGCGATGGCACTGGCCAGGAACACGCTACAGAGGGTTGCTCGGTCGGAGAACCCATTGCTTCAGTACTTGGGGGGAGCTGGATCCAGATAGATCTCTGCGTCGCGTCGCCACTCGGCGGATAATGCCGTCAAGAAGGAACACCAAATAGCTCGATACAAGTTGAAGACAAGAACGTGATTCCCATGGCAAGACCGGAAGCCACCTCTAAGAAAATAGAAGACCTCAGGATTCAAAGATTATCATATTTTAACAATAAAATCGTTAGGGATGTTAAATTATATAAAAAAATAACAAGTCAACTGAGTATATCGAAGCTGAATATATGAAATTCTTATCACCTCGCGACTATAAAAATTTTTATGATCAATTCTTTTCCTGTCATTTCCTCTTGGCCTGACAAAATTGCAACGTTCCAATATTACTTAATATCTTCCATAAAATGAAATGGAACGTTCGATAATACTGGGAGTATTTGCTCGATAAAAAAGGAAGAAAAAAAGAAACCGGAAGTCACGATGCGGCGTATACGTCGACAGGCTGCTAAAAAGAAATCTTTATGTAACGACCGTGCTGCCATCTGTGTTCTCTTCAAATCTAATACAGAGGGAGAATTTGATTCTGAAATAAATGATTGATATCATTGTATCTCTTACAATGAATAAAACGAATAAGAAATCATGACGATTACATTTTTATCGGGAAAAATCTAATTTCCCTTTTCCGGAAATCTATCATATAAAATCGTAGTTTTTGTAATCAATTATCAGAGTAGAAAAATTTGAAAACCAATTATATACGAAGTTATATAAAACGAGTACATTTTTAGAAATACATAGAGTTGGATGGGCCCGAAAAGCGGAGCTTTACAAATGTGTATATCGGCAAAGCACAACGACTGTTACATTGTTTGCGGTAAGCCATACGAATCTAGGCGAGCTAAATTTTCACACAGGAATGGATCCAATGCACCTGATGCTAATATTTAATTACGCATTGGTCAGGAAACCCTCGCCGGACTCCAATCTCTATACCCTTAGGAAATATAATATTGGTCGAACGTAGTACATACATAGATTTACATACGAGAATAAACTTCGCCATCAATTACACCTGACACTACATACATTACCTGCAACTGTTGTGAATTTATTAATAGATCTACCTAATGCTGGTATTAATCAATGATAATTTCCAGATTCAATGTTTTCGAGTAATAGTAATTATTGATCTGGAATATGCAACTCTCTGTGAACTATTATGGTTGTGTGATAACGTGCCATCGAAAAAAAACGTAATTGGTGTAGGCTATGAAAATGCTTTTGATCGTTGCTTTAGCCACTACCACATAATGACATTTATTATTTGACATGTTATTGTAACCAAATTTATAACCTCAAATTAAATGTCAAGGAATAAATGTCATTATGTGAAACTGGCTAAAGTAACAATCCATTCACATAGCCTACTCTAATTACGATTTTTTTTGATGTGTCTATATTTGTGTGTTGATATTTAGAGTAGTGCTCTGGTTTGATTTTAATTAAATAATTTTTTTTTGAATTTTTAACCCTTTCCATCCGTGAACCGAATGCGTCCGCAAATAAAAATCTTTCCGTACAGTCTGGAAGCGGATAACTACGCAAGCTGGAGGCCGATTAATACCTGGAACCGTATACGAATTTGTAACTATGTATGCTATTTGTCGATACTTTATGTATCATTGCGTACGCATAGTTCTAATTGGTTGCATATCCTTCACCCCATAAAAACGGTGATACTGCCCCATCGTTGCAGTCGTGTTAGAACAGAAAAACAAAGTTTCTTTCTGCGTTTCAGTGCGTAATTTGCTGTAGAACAGAAAGGTTTATAAGTTTATACATTTAATTTGTATAGATACTGACTGGTGTTAAAAAAAAAATACGTAAACAAATTGGACTGTCTAACCTAAAAAGGTGACACTTTTTGTGTAACAATATAGCATATAGTGCGTTCAAAATGGCAAGACGTGCAAAGAACAAGACAAGAACAACACAACTAACAGAACAAGAACTACTTGAGATATGGGCAAACAGTGATGAGGAAGAAGTATTAGATGCCAACTCAGAATACAAACTTTTGGGAAGACGATGGTTGGGATTCTTTATCAGATTCCGATGACGATAATGAAAATGTGTTAGATGAAAAGTCGGAGGAGGAACCGCCGAAAAACGGTTAGTGTGAAAATCCATCGAATGCTGGCGAGACTTACTATACAAGAATAATGAAGTTGTAGAAAATGAGATTCCCGACAATGGAAAACATGATAATGACGACGTAGAAAATAATGAAAATGATGGCCCTCACGTACCTCTACCAAACAAACGACGTAGAATTGCTTTCAAAGCATCTTTTGAGTGGAGAAAACAAGATTTGCATCCTATTCTCCATGAGTTTGACGACACTAATTCAGGTTTGAAAATCCATTTATAGTATACTGGAATAACATATTTCAAATGTTGATTACACGTGAAAACATAGTCAAGGAGTCAACTCTGTTTATAATCAAAATCCCACAGCTGGGCAGTTCAGACCTGCGGATGCAGATGAAATGTACACCTTTTGGCACTCACATTTCTCATGCCCTTGATAAAAAAGCAGAAGATCAGGGTCTACTGGTCAAAAGACGCAATAATTAAAACATATATATTCGGACAGATTATGTCGCGAGATAGGTACTTGAATATTCTGCGGTATCTTCACTTTGCAGATAACGATAATATTGGCAGAACGGACAACTTATTGAAAATAAGACAAGTCGTCAATCATCTCAAAAATTGCTTCTATCCTTTTCAAAATTTAGAAATTGACGAAAGATTGTTATTATTCAAAGATAGAATTTCTTATCGTCAATATATACCATCGAAACGCCACAGATTTGGTATTAAGTTTTTTGTTTTGGTTGACTGTGGATTTATACTGGATTTTCACGGACAATTGGTATACCAGTCCTCTTTTGTACGACACACTTAAAAAAAAATTAATGATTCTGGAACTATGAAAACCAATCGATATGGTATGCACCAGATTATGAAAATCAGCCCAAAGGGAACACTAACAGATTGTTGGCGTTGCGGTGGAGCGGCGAAAGGGATGTGACTATGCTGACTTCCATACACAACAGCTCAATGACTACAGCTCCCAGGTACAATGATAAAAATCGGCAAAAACCTGTCTGCGTTACCGATTATAACGCAAATATGGAGGGTGTACCATAGATCGAACCGATATGTTGTTGAGTTCAACAGAATATGCCCAGAAATGCTATAAAAAAATATTTTTTCATTTGATGGACTGGGCTATTATCAACAGCCATGCAGTATATTTGATAAAAACTGCTGAAAAACTTGCTCTGTTAGATTTTCAGAAAAAGTTGGTAAAAATGCTTCTAAAAAAATACAATAAACAGAAACCAAGACGTACCAGTAGCACAGACCAGACGCTGATCATAATCCAACTAAGCTCACAGGAAGGCATTTTCCGTCAGTGTTTGGGAGGAAACCGGCGACGAATAAAATTATTCAAAAACGGTGTATCGTTTGCCCAAAGAAAAATGTTAGAAGGGAAACAAGTTACACTTGTGCAGAATGTAAAGTGCCTCTGTGCGTGGTTTACTGCTTCGAACGATACTATACAATAGTAAAATTTTAATTTTTTATGTTTATTTATTCAGAGAAATACAAAAGAACTTCATTTTATTTATGTTTATCGTTAACTTTGTTCGAAAACCGATTACTTAACTAATAAGATAATATCTAAAAAATAATTTAGTTACTTTATTTATTTAGAGGTTACTATTGACAAGTACAACCTGGAAACGGACGAATACGCGCATGTGGCTTGCAAGTCGTATCGGTAAGCAAACGCATCCGCGCGAACTATCCGCTTCAGGCTGTACTGTTTGCTGCTTTAAAACCGATACCGGTGTGAAAGGGTTAATAGAGATTCAGACACGCAATAGTTATTTACGAACCAAGTGCGTGAAATCATATTTCGCGAATGAGTGACCAGTTTAAAGCGCGAGCCGTAAGGCGAGCGCTTTATGGACACGAATTCGCGAAATGTTTCACACACGAAGTTTGTACAATACTTTTTGTACGAGAACTATAATAATAATACATACAAATTGTTAAATACGTTAGCGTTTATTACCATATTATTAAGGTTAGGGATTTATAATTTCAAACTGTCACTAAATTAATCAAGTTCCAGGAAGTACCAACTTTACTTTTACGCACTCGTGCTTAAAGTGACTTTTTACGCACGCAAATCGAATCGTGAAATGACAGGTTTTGATAGGCGAGTACAAAAAGTATTTTTTGAAGATAAACGTTTAGGCTGGGCGTTGATGTGTCAGTCGGGACAAAGCCTTATATGTATAGATTTTGACATTTAAATACGTCCGTTCTTCATGTATAAGGTTCATTGTACAAACAGTGTACACCATAAAAGTATTATTTCCCATACAAACTTATCCACCCTCCCAGAAGTTAAATTTTAAGACATTCAAAACGTGTTTTATTATTTGTATCTAAAAGCATTAACACTAAGTTTCAAATAAATTTGACCATAAGAAGATATGGTTTTTTTTTTACTTCTTTTATACAAATTTCCATCTTCACCCCTCAAATTTTTCATTAATTGTGTGAAAGAGCACAAATTAATATCATGTGTCACGTAAATTTGACCATAAAAGTATCGGATTTTTCATTAAGTGCAACGCGTTTTGTTTTTTCAATTAAAAGATTTGTGGGTTAGTTATGGAAATGATAGAAGCAGAATAATTTGCAAACATTGTTGAAGCGTGTATTTCTCCATGATTAAATATCATAGACTAACGTTTCAAAATGTGAAAAAATGGCTAAGCCAACTTCACTCCTATTGAAGAAATGTTCAAAACAAAACGCTCTTAATACAAATCCCGATATTACTATTATTTTCTCTTATATAAACTTTGCCATCCTCTGTCATCCCTTTAGGCATTCCTTTTCAAGTTTCAAGTACCTAAATGTGGCTATAAAAATATTATTTAACCACACAAATTTTACCACAACATTCCCTTCTTTTACTCCGTTTCACCTTTTTAGGTGTTGAATATTAAAAAATGCCGTGTTTCATGAATTGTACCAAAGAACATTAATACCAAGTTTCAAGTAATTTTGACTGTAAAAGCAAGTTTCGTCACCCCCTTTAATACCCGGAATTTCGGAAAAGCGTTTCTTAAACAATCTTTACAGTATAAAGGTTTAAGCTCATAGTCGGAGAAGCAAAAGCGGTTGACGATAGTTGGGGCAGTGCTTATGGTCCACGTTTCGAATCGTGTTGGTGACGTTTGTGGCAGCGTCTTGTTCAATAGGTATACTCCGATTAAGCTACAATTCGCTGTTAATATGTAATTAATAGTGCAAGATTATTTACGGATAAAGCCATAAAAACACATTTATACACACCATTTTGGGACAAGTTTGGGAGTTCGCAGCAGTTGCACACATCAAAAAAAAAGAATTAGGTAAAGAAATCTATATAAAGGTTGGCCCACTTAAAATGATGCACTAGAATTACGGCCAAGCTAAATAAAAATTTGAAAATCCGACCAGGTAAACTTATAGTTGTCGATGAGGGGCACATTTTAATAACAACGTAAATTTTATAACATTCATGATGACGTCACGCCGAAATCAATTTGCATTTTATTAAATAGCACATGTATGTTTTCTGTCACTGTATTGTAAGAAGATGGTATTTCTAACGCATTCACAATCATTTATTAAATATTTTATCTAACTGTGTTTGCAATTACAAAGAATGACATTTTATTGTTTAAATTTCGCGGTATCGAAGTTTCAAGCTTAGTTTACCGAAATTTTACGTAAAGTATGTTAATGTGTATGACATTTGTCAGATTTGACTTAAATCACTATTCTGCCATTTGCTTATCTTAAACTGTAACTTGCTAAATTTAAAATATGGAGTGTAAACTCTGAAGTCTACAAAAGCTACAAAACGAATAATTAATTTTGAACGTTTGTCAGTTGCCAAGTGACATTTAATGACATATTTATATCTATTAGAGCCCAATTCAAATTTTGCGTTTTACGTAAATATGCATCAGGTAAATAACAATATTTGCGCGCTTCAAAATTTGAAATATTGGCGGCAATTTCAAGAAGTTGTTGATTTCATTTCTTATTAAAATCATATTTTATACAGTTATACGTTAAAAAATTAGCTGATTAAGAAATTTAAAATAAAAATACCACCTTCCATTTAAATAAATGCAAATTGATTTCGGTATGACGTTATGATGAATGGTATAAAATCCACATTTTTATTAAAATGTGTTTCCCTTAGAACTCTATAATTTTACCTGCTCCGATTTTAAATTTCTTATTTAGTTTGGCCATAATTTCAATGCATCATTTTAAGTGACCCATCCTGTATATAAAAGAGAAAGCCGTTATTTTCTACGCTTATAACTCAAGAACGCCTGGACCGATTTCGACGATTCGCACCAATTCGGACTGGTCTCCGGCCAAACAAGAAGAATACCCAAGAAAATTCCCGAAATATCCGCGAAAGAAAATTCATTTTCCCATACATTTTCTATGGAGTGATTTCACGACGCCATCTTTATGATTGATGACGTTTATGTTTACGTTACGTTGCGACAATTTTTTTTTTTGACAATTTTTTGCGACAATTGTTTTGCGGGACACGGGGGATGGTACGGGACGGGCGGGACACAGGGGGTGGTACCCGTAACAATAAAACATTAAATATCTAAATAAATACTTTTCTAGGCAGAACAAAGTCTGCTGGGTCAGCTATAGAGCGTCTCAACCTTAGTATTCAGTATGGTCTCTTATGGGATATATATCTCTCATACTATCTTAAGCGATTTGTAATAAACTGTCTCTTTTTATATCAAGACGAAGTTGTCAGTTCGGTTTATTATCAAGCGTGTTTAAGGTTGGTATTTGTCAAAAAAACGGACGCCAATGAATAAATAAACATGAAAAATGACATATGTTCACTAATTTTTGTATACTTATTGACTTGGGAAAGTAGTTTTTTTCAGACAATCTTTCTCGTTCGCCCGATAGTTTCGTTTTAGAATAACCTAACCTACAAGTATTTAAAATATCATGTTGTTTAAAATGACTTACCAACCTAACTTGACATTGGCGAACTGGCATCTATGTAGTGTATCTGCATAAGACACATACTAGTGGCTTTCGATTTATCCATAAGGGTTACTCGGGAACAGCTCCGGAGCTACTCGTGTGCGTGTACAGTGAACAAATTCAGTACAGTTCAGGTACAGATAAAGTGTAAACAAATAATGAGTGGTGGGGTGGCGACCATGTAATCACAGATGTAACATAATCTTTCAAATTTTCGTTTTGTCTACAATTCATTCAAATTGTCAACACTATTTTGTAAACAAACGCAAGTGCGCATGCGGGAGCATATCGCCCCAGCCGAAAGGTTGGTGCACCAGGGGTGAGGGGAAGCAGAAACGGGGCTGTACAAGTGCGAATCACATGGCAAAATAGAACGACAGATAGGTGACCCGGAACAGCTCCCGAGCTGTACGGTGCACAAATCGAAAGCCACTACTGACTACTAAGGTTGAGACGGTCTATAGTACCTTCATAAATGAAACCATCTGACTGAGTTGCTGAGGGCGCCATCTGGATACCGTAGATTCAAGTAGATACAAGATTTTAGATAGTCACCAATAGATGGCATTCAGTGATGCCAGATCGTGTTAAACTGAATTCGTTAGCGTCGTTGGAAAAATAATCTTCAGAAATCGTAACTGAATAGTTTTTGAATGTATGCACAGCGGGGAACAAAAAATTCTTGACAGTGGACAGTGGGGTTATGTTTTACGTGAGAGCTCTTACCCATAGGATGGGAAGTCTTATGGGACGAGCTGAAACGGGATTCAAGATTAGAGAAAGTCCTGTTTAGGTGGCGGTACTTATATTAAAATTCCCTAAATGCATATTATATTTATGCGCGTAGATGGCGCCATATTGGTATGGTGAAACAGTATTTTGTTTTGTGGTGTTAAATTTGTGTTTTTACTGATACACCAATAGACGAAATTGCGAATGCTCAGCTTTTATACTTACCATTCGGGGAAATACCTATTTCTTGAAAGAACATTGAAATTACTCTTTTCAGGAAGATGAGTATTTCCCCGACTGTGTTTTTGCACTTGCTAAACTTACCGTATAGTTATCTACACCAGGACAAGAATCATTGGGCGAAAGTATTGGGCGAAGGTATGTCTCTATCTAGTAGTGTCCGGATACTATTGAAGGTCACTGTACATATATACATATGCACTTTTTGTAATATCCTTTAACACGAAAAAATATTTCGCTCCCGTCAGTTTCGTGTTAAACGGATTTCACTGTATCTCGCTTCTTTCCAATCTAATTTATTTTCAATTATTTCTTTTAATCTTAGTTAACATAACCATAAAATTCGTTATTGTCGATAGGAAATTAACGACTAGGTATAGCGCTAGATGGTCATATCGATCGATCTGACCACGTCGGACTTTTCACCTCCCAATACCAACCTAATAATCATTAATTCGCAGCGAGTATTTCTATATTACCGCAAGGGCATCGGTGTGAGACAATAGCCGGCGGCTATGTACGGGGATACCATCTCGTCCAATAGAAGAATCCACTTCCTCTATTACGCGAGCAATAGAGAATTAAGTTATTATGTAGGATCTTGGCGCGGCTGCTCGAAGCTTTTAACTTCATTAAGCGAACTCATCGCGACCAGATTACGAAGCGAAGCATGCTGAAATTTGAACGGGAATAAAAGGAAGGGAAGTGAAGAGAATAACAAACACTATGGTAAAACATACATCTTGAATTTGTAATTCATTAAAGATGAGTATTAATCTCGTTAGTTCATATAGAAAGATTGATTATTCACACAATTGCAAAGAGAGAATTATGGTGTTTGATATTTGTTGCCTCGAAGATGTTAAGGTACGATTAAATTAAATCCACCACATATACCTATAACAATAAGTCTGGTTGAGCTTGAGAGGATATACTGTAGTTAGAGCTGAGTTAAGCTTCCCATTATTTTCAGGAAGGATTTAAAACAGTACCTAACGGTAATTTATATCTATAACACGTTTTGTTTTATTGTTTAAACTTAGTCTGAATAAACGTCTTTTATTTTCAATTTCTATCAGCTTTTCAATAAAGAAAAAATATATTTTCTAATTCATATTCTGGCTCTTCTAACGCTACTACAATAAAAATGAAAATAGCGAATTAAATCTTTAAACAAAGAGAAGCAGCAGTTCCGATTCCAATCGTTTCAGAACTGCTTACCGGATTATCCTTTTACATATATGATGTGTTAAATTTTTACGACTTAGAATTGCAAAAATGTAAACGGCACTACCACGCCAACTTTTTCACCAATTGTTAGTTACACTTGAATTCACCCTTGGCAACGATGCGAATTCTATTTTCTGATAAAAGCCGAACGTAAAAAGGAAATGGTCTTTCTAGCGCGAGCCAATTTAAACTTTTTTCGACGTTTAAATTTCCTTTACTCCGTATCCCCTCGGATCCTGATGGATTTCTATAATTTGTTTTTAGTCTATTCGTTCTGTACGGAAAAGGTGACGTGTCAAAACGTCTCAAGAACGAAAATTGAGAAAGTAAATTTGGAATCGATTCTTTACACGTATCAAGCACGAATTGTTTGTTGGCTATAGTTGAATTATTTATTTGTGTTTTTATATCCCCAATTTCGCACTTAAAGTGATATTGTCGTGACGGTGATAAATTGCGGATTTTAAAATGGACGTGACGTTCATAAAAAATTCAACTGTTATAAAAAAGTTATTATTACGATGATATACATTCCATTGCTTTTTATGATGTGATGCCAAGCAGAATTACATTTGCTGCGGAATAAGAAAATCAATCAGAGGTGAACTTAAACACTGCCGACCTAGTTCAATATTTAAAGAATTTTGTTATTGTGTGTATAACGTCCTTGGAGAAATAAACTGAAAAAAAAATATGCTGGTTGAGAGGATTCTTTCTTTCTTAATAGCTTCCAACAAAAGTATCCTTTAAACATCAAAGTACTTTGAAACTTTAGATCTTAATAATTTCGGCATTTTAAAACGCAGCGAGAGATTAATTTCTTACTGTATTGTGTTAAAATTATAGCGAATATTTTTGTTTGTAGTATTGCTCAGTCCAGAGGATTTCCCAAGGCCTTTCCTGCAGGCAGCCACACCCCAAAATCAGATTTATTTGCAAATTTAGATTTGTCAGTACGAGGATGTGTGGATGTATTAGGGCAGTAACATGTCTATTAACAGTAATTTGTACAGGCAATTTGTGTTGATTTGTTTCAATTCATTAACATTAACAATGATCTTCATCAAATTGTTCGAATTTTAAGAACTTTTGCGGCTTAGCATAGTCAAGATCACTAAATGCTTTTATTTTGGACAACCTCCAAGATATATTTTCCATGGTATTTTTTGGAAAGATGTCTAGTAGAAAAAAATTATAAAATTTACGATTAGAAGAAAGAAGCCTAGAAATTAAGAGGAAAAAATGAATGAAACGAAAATTTTATTTGTTTATCGTATGTTGGTTTTTATAGTTACGTATTCAATATAAACATATACACGGTGATCATTTTGACGTGTTCTGAGTTGGCTACATTGATTTTATTATGGCAACACTGTATAATTGACGAACATGTTTATTTATTTTAGTGGCAAAATACAAAAGATGTAAAAGGTGAAGAAAATATGAAAGTAGCTATAAGGCACTACAACAATGCAATCTGCAGAAATAATGACAGTTAATGAGAAGTGGTGACACTACAGTTTTGACGTTAGACAGTATGAACAATTCACGGAAGTAAATATATTCTAGTTTTTAATAATCCTGGGACCTTTTTGCTGCCAACCAATGACAGATCAAAATGATCACATCGTAATTGTAGGCATAGATAGTTCAGTTTGTCACATCATCACATTAACGTCAATAATTAAGGTGTTATCTAACCTTTAAAATATATGGTGCAAATGAGACATTTTCAAACTAATAAAAGACAGCCGTGTACCTACAATTAATTTAGGTACAACGCAATATGACAATACATTTGACAGTGACAGTTTATTGGAGTAGTAACTTACAACAACTTACAAAGATAAAAGTGAACAATTTTTTGTTTTTTCAAGGCAGTGATTTTTGTGTTGCCAACCTGGTGCACTTACAATAAGACAGCCGTCTACGTACATACATATACAGTATTATTCACTTCCCTATAGTCAGTTAGAACACATATTGTCTATGTGTGCGTTCGTGAAGTGAGGACGTAACTAAGCAACGATGCCAGGGTACTCCTTTTCTGAAGAGATAGTGGTTAGTTGCATTAATTTTCGAAATTCTTAATTATATGTCGTATTGTTTCAAACGCAATAGTACGTTCAAACTCAATCCGAAAGGCATATGCAGTTTCTTTTATAAATACTATAACCAAGATGATGTTGTTTTGTTACAAACTTTTTCTGTTGAAGCGAAAAAATATCATCGATACTTTCCGAAATGATGTCTTATTCTCCGAACTACTACTACTACTAGGGTGTCTAAGTGGTCACCTGCACAAGATGGGGATCTATAAAGATGAACCCCTATGCAGACTTTGTAATGCGGAGGAGGAAACTAAGTCAGGGCTCTAGGTTAGGTTAGGAATGGGGTGGCATGCGAACCTGTTTCACCGCGACCTTTGCAGGTCTATTGTGATCCTCTTTTTCCTTAGAGAACGCTCTCTAGTTTCGCCTTCTTAATTAGGCCTATCATATTTGAGAGCGGCTCTTTTGTGTAGCCATTAGCTACGGGGTTGGCCGTCGCAGTGTCACAAAACATTAACTGGGGTTTCTTCTTCCCCTTGACAGAATCTGCAAAGAGCATCATCTGCTAGGCCGATGTTAAACATATGCCTATTCATTCTACAATGACCGGTCAACAGACCTACTATCACTTTGACAGTCTTTCTGTCTTTACTCAGTAGGTCTTCAGTAAATTCAGGCCTCTGTTCCCTCAGGAACTCCTTTGCCTGTCTTTGTCCTGGTTATCTTTTCCACCATGTCTTGGACCTATTTTGTGTCCATTCGTAGATGGACTTTTTAAATTGTGATTTGGTGATACCGAAGGAAGACCAGCTCATCTGCCGTCTCGTTTCCCTTCACGCCCATGTGTCTGGGGACCCAGGTCACAGCTTTGACTCAGCACTTGCGAAATTGATCGCTTTAAGTGCTGCTTGACCGCCAGAGTAAATAGCGATATTTTACCTGGTTCGGTCCATCTACCCACTTCTCTGACATAGTGATGAATCGCTGCAACCTCATCCTGGAATATCGAGCAGTTCAGTGAAAGGGCCTTACTAGTCTTCTTTCCGTAAATGCCAGCTCCTACGTCGTAATCAGGTTTGGAGCCGTCAGTGTGTCAGTTTGAGTCTCCTCTTACTGAGGGACCATATTTTCAGTCCTTCTTATCTGGTATTATAACCTGATATTTCCTATCTAGGTTGAATTTCTGAACCATAGCGTCATATATGTAGTAGTTTTTCATATTCAGCACTGTGCGATTTACTTATCGGTGCTTGACTGTGTAAGCTGCAGATCTAGCCCTTACTTGTATAAAAATTTGTTGTGGTGGCAGGTTTAGAATTACCCACCACCATGCTCTTGCTCCGTATGTTATCATGGGTCTAATTAAACCTCCTGCACCTGCCCAGGGCAATAGTAGCTTTGTTCGTTGTTTTTTGGATATGTGTATTCCACGTGAGCCTTTGATCAAACCATACCTCAAGGTATTTCGTCTCTTTGATCTGTGGTATTCTTTCCCCATCTATCACTAGTGGTTGCAGACCCTCTAGCGTTCTTTTTCTCGTGAACGTGACAACTTGCATTTTCTGAGCATTGACTGATAGTCGTTCTTGTTCACACACTATTTGCAGCTGCTCCATCAGAACTTTTGGAAATCGCCCTCTAACGACTATTGTAAGATCGTCAGCATATCCCGGGCAGTAAAAGCCCTTTCTGGTCAATTTTTGGATAAGGTTGTCAACGAGAAGATAAATGAACATTGATCGGGAAGGGTAGTTTCTGTGAGCGTCCCTGAAAATGTTGATGCAGTTCATAACATGATTTTGTCAGACCGTCGAATTGCGCTAAAACGAATATCTGAGGCGCTGAATTATTTCAAATGAACGCGTTCATCATATAGTTCACGTCAATTTGGACATGAGGAAAATTTCTGCAAAATGGATGTCCAACTGTTTGAATGTTGACCAGAAACATGCAAAGATGAAAGCATCACCTTCGATCTGTGCTCGGTTTGAAAATGATGCAGACTTCTTAAGCTACATTGTTACTATGGATGAAACTTGGGTACATTTCTATGATCCAGAAACAAAATAACAATCGACGGAATGGAGGCACTCTGGTTCTCCAAGGCCTGGAAAGTTTCGTATTCAAAAACCTGCTGGAAAAGTTCTTGATTCAGTTTGTTGGGATTACCTTGGAGTAATCATGATTGATTTTACGGGTGAGGGTGGAACAATATCTGGGGATTATTATTCGACGTTACTGAGCATTCTCCGAGAAAAAATTATGGAAGGAAGACAAGGGAAGTTGTTCAAAGGTGTTTTTGGTGGTTTTGTAGGACGATGCCCCTGCACACAAATCGCATGTTGCCAACGTCGTCGGTCGTAAATTTTCTTCCAACGAAGAGGTGATAGAGGCTGTGAAGCCTGGTTCGCAGAGCAAGATAAAAATTTCTTTTTGAAAATGGGACACACTGTAAACGTATTATTGGTTACAAAATTGTGGGGATCTAATTATCAATGTGTGTATTTAAGGCTAATAAATATAATGGTTTTGGTGAACTTTTTCTAACGTCTTGCACTACTCAAGTTAACAGGAATAATCTATCTAAGCTATTTCGTTAAACGGTGAAAGTTTGACTTTTATTAATCGTTACTGTATTCTCTTGATGCTATATATTCACGAAAACTGTTTCAAGAAACCTTAACACCAATCGATATCACGCCTTATCTCAAATGTAATCGCTTACAATCTAAAAGTGGAAAAGTAGGTACTTTATTGAAGAGATACAAGATTGTGTTAAACACGCTTCTAACAAGTAACACGATTAATCACCAAGATATCAATGAAGTGTATGTTATTTCCAAAATTAAAATTGTTTGAAATAGTGAAGTACAAATACCTTCGCACCGCTTTAAATCATGGCAATATTACTTACCATCTTAAATTCCCTTAAATAACTTGGAAAAAGCTCTACCTAGTTAGACGCGTAAAGAACATAAGCGCACGTGGTATTCGTGGTAATGTATTTAGTTCGGAAGCTTGAAACTGAGGAAGAGATCCGCAAAAACTTTTAATTGCTTGGTTATTTCTGCATCGGCTCTCGTTTATGGTCCCGTTCATTCGAGGAATATAAAACGCGGAGGTTTTGCGAAGTTACCGTATGCTTAAAAAAGTTCATTTGCGGGTATTCGCCAAGTTTAACAATAGTATCTTTTTTAACGGTTATATAGATGTATCTTGACGTCCTCTTAATTGAAACGTACGATCAAAGAAGTGTTTTGAACTGGTTTTATTTAATTATTTTTGTCTCTTTATTCTCCCGTTTTTAGATTTAATTAATGAGGATTCTGTATTTTGGGCTTAGTTTTTTTTAGGAAAAAAGAAGTTTCCGGAAACTCTAGTACGAGTATATCTATTGTTAAAGGTCACGATATTCAGTGAAAAGCTTGTCATAATTTCATTGAAATGTTTATGGTTACAAACTGGTTCGTTAAGAGCTGTGTTTGATAAAAGTAACGGCTAAATAAACTTCAGCCAGACATTCGATATTTATTTTCATCGAACTAATCTCAATTTACGATTTTAACAGTGCAAGACCTTAGAACCTTCCACCATCTCAACGAAATCCGGGCGAATATACGAGTTCTCGACTTTTTTTTTCTTTTTCTGAGATTTCCCGGATTCCTGCCATTCTGGGAATCCCACACTAGATTTACTTCTACACTTAGCTGATAGCTGTCGTACTTTCTAGAATGTAGTGTAGTAGTAAATATTACAGTTACGTATCAAATCGTATCCTATTAAGTTAATTTATTAGTGGATTTAATTGCAATTTGGAATAAGAAGACCGGTTAAAATTAAATTTTCGAGGGAATTGGATTATCTCTGTTTCGTAATATTTTACAAACGGTTTCTTGGGAAATGTACGTCAATTGTGAAAGATTTCAATATCTGGATTTTCAATTATAAATAAACAAACAAACAATAATAAAAAAATTGGCGCATTAATAAGTATGAGACCAATGCACTCAGTAAGGTCCATGTCACTCGACGCCGACTGGAGTAATTTTAATTAAAAGAGCTTGTGCTGTGGTCGGCAAGGCAGTCCTTTGTTTATTATTAGGTAACTACTTATTATTGGCTGTACCTACAGAGCAAACTGTGCGACCAAGTGGGTGCAGGTGGTTTCTACTGTAGTGGGGGAGGGGTTTCTAAGGGGAAAATGGGAGATCATACCAGCATCTTCACCTAAATAGAGCAGACAGTACCACTGTCCATGAGGGCGGACAAGATTTCGCTCGTTTTCGGTTTCAGTGGAGGAAACATCTGCAATAGAGAAACTGCAAAAATCTTCGTTCACAAATCCGAAGCCGAGGGCGAAGCCTTCAGCCTAGGGAGCTCCCCGTCTATTTTCCAAGCCGAAATAATCGCCATCCAGACCTGCGCGGAAGGTACATTAAATCGCTCGCAG